>CAUYUJ010014657.1:42500-80000 GCA_963575745.1 Prorocentrum cordatum
CCCCCCGCAGCTCCACGGCTCAACCACAACCTCAATAAGCACTTGGGCTCGAAATGCTGCAGGAGCCTTCTGGCGAGCCCGCTGTCAGGCGCGTGCCGCGCGCCCGCCCCCGCCCCCATCTGCGGGAGCGAGGCGTGCCAAGGGGCTCGAGGGGCGCACCCGCAGGTGGCGGCAGCAGACATGGCAGACGACCCGCAGCATCGTCCGGAAGTGCGCGCCCTGGCGCCAACGCGCTGCCAGCCGAGCGCGACCCATCCGAGGCGGGAATTTATACATGACCACCGCCAGGAGGATGATTTTTGGGGGGCCCCTGCAGGTGGTGGATATGGACATATTCGGGCCCCTGGGGCGCCCAAATTTATCCATATCCACCGCCCGCTGGGCCACCAGGACGTCGGTTCACAGGCGACGGATATGGATAAATCCCCGCTTCGCAACCCAGCTCGAGGTGGAACGAGCACGGATGGCCAGAGTGGGGGCACGGGCATCGACGGTGTACCCCAGGTGCCTTGAGAATATTGTCTGGGCCGGTCGGCCCTGCATGAAGGAGCCAGGGTGCACTGACTGTGAGAAGTGCAGCTTCGGGTGGGCAGGGCTTGTGGGACGCCCCGGCCGAGCGCACACACCCGCCCTGGCAGAGGACGACGCCCAGACCATGGCATTGGTCGCGACCCTTGGGGAACAGTGCGCGCAAGCGAAGCAGAGCGGCAACCAGAACCAGATCTAGCTCCTGGATCAGGGCTATCCGAAGCTGGCGAAGCCCGACCCGCCGCCGCAGCCACAGCCGTCGGCCTGCGAGGTCTTGTAGGCAGCGGCGCAGGCGTTCCGTCAGCTCCGTGCAGCAGGGGAGCAGCTGGAACGGAATGCAGAAACCCTTGAAGAGGTCTTGAGTAAGTTAGTTGGCAGCATAGATACATAAGACCGTGTCCAGCAAGATGTGGAAATGTGCGGTAGCAACAGACGCCGTCGCCACCGCGGCCGTCACCTCGCAGAGGGCCGAGGTGACGGCCGCGGTGGCGGCGGCTCGCATAGTCGGTGGCCCCATCGACCTCGCCTCGGACAGCCGGTACGTGGTGCGGGCGTGCGGCCAGATCGAGGCCGGCGCCGACATGCGGGACTGGGAGCACGCCGACCTGTGGCACCTGCTGGTGGACGCCGTGCGCAGCGGCCGGTTCCGGGCCCGCTGGGTACCTGCCCACAAGACGCCTGCGGAGGCGCGCCGTCTGGGACTGAGCGAGAGGGACCGCCTCGGCAACGCGGCGGCCGACGGCTACGCTGGCGCCGCCGCGGCGAGCAGAGCGCCGCCGCCAGGCGCGGTGCGCGCTCGCCGCCGGGAGCTGGAGCTGTTGGGGGCCGCGCAGCGCGTGATGGCTGCCGCGCAGCAAGCCGCCCTAGCGGCGGCGCCGCCGGCAGCGCGCCGCCGTCGGCGCGACTGGCGCTGGGTGCGCCGCGGGGCCCGGGCCCGCCCGGCCTCCGCGCCGCCGGGCGCCGCGCCCGCCGGACGCGCGCTTCCGTCAGCGCCGCCGCCGCGGCGCAGCGGACCCCGTCCGCCCAGGCGCCATGCTGGATGCCTTCTTCGCGGGGCGGTCGTGGTGGCCGCGCGCCCTCGCGCAGGGGCCTGGCCATATATGTCGTCTGCCTCCGGCGTGGCGCTAGCGCCGCGGCGCCTGCGGAAGTGTTGGGCCGTGCATGCCCGGAGCGGAAGGAGCGGCTGCCAGCGCGCGGGCAGGCGCTATACTCCTTCTCTGTGAACTGCGCTTCGCCGGGGGCAGCGCGGCGGACTTTGCTTGCCTCGCTGCGCAGCGGCGCGCGCAGCTCCCCAAGGCGCCGGTCTGATCGGCGCCTTCCCGGGCGCCCGCGGATGCGCGGGGCGCCTGCTGTCCGCTCGCCAGAAACAGCGGTTGCAGCAGGAGGCGCAGCAGCCCACCATGTGGACCAGCCAGGTCAGACACAGCATCAGCAATAAAAGGTTGTCCTTGAGCTCTCGCAGGAAGAGCTGGAACGCCTCGGCGATGCCGGGAAGGAACTCCACCAGAAAACACACCAAGCAGCCCAACAGACGCAGCATACTCTGGAGGCCGACAAAACGGAAGGAAGCGGCCGATAATCTTCGCAGATTCCGCGTGCAGGTTGCTTCGGCCAAGCGAGGCATGGCCCTTGCACCAGTTAAGCAAAAAGTAGGACGGCCACCCCAGCAAAAGCGGATATCCCATCCGGCAGCTTCGACAGGTTGGCGCGCCGCGCACTCGAGCAGACGCGTCGCACCAGGCCTGCCCTCCACGGGCGCGAGCCGAAGCGCCATAAGGCGAGGCACTCGCTGGGTGCGCGCCCTCGCCGGCCCCCGCGCCGCAGCGCCGCGCAGCTCGCTGGCCGCCAAGGCGCAGCCCGCCACCTGACTGTCGGCTGCCTCGCGGGCCAGCACTGCCCCCGGCGCACCCGCGGGGCCCGCTTTCACCCTGCAGGGCCAAGGCCCGGGCCAGTCCGCGGGCTGGGGCCCAGGTGCCCAGCCAGGCCGGCTTGCCGAGGACACGAGCCTGGTGGGCCACAGGGCGCTCTGCGCAGCACTGACGTTCTTGGGCGCGTTCCCCCTGGCCCTCGCGCCCGTCGCGGGCGCTCTGTCAGCCCTCGGCCCCCGCAATGCCCACGCGGCGCGTCGCAGCCCAGCGGCTCCCGCGGCCGAGGCGCCAAGCCCCGCTGCGAGCTATGCAGCCGCCCATAGTCCAGGATCTCCAACGCTCGGGACATCGCGCAGTGTCAACGCCGTCGCTCAGGGCCCCCAGCGCTCAGGCTTTCCTGCGCTCGGGTGCAGGACCTCCAGCGACGAGGCCCGGGTGCTCCATCGCTTAGGAGGAGGATTACGATGATGCTGATGATGATGATGAGGATGAGGAGGAGGAGGGGGAGGAGGAGGAGGAGGAGGAGGAGGGGGAGGAGGAGGAGGAGGAGGAGGAGGAGGAGGAGAAGGAGGGGGCATCTCGGGAGCCTCTAGCGGCACTCTCGGGGCCTCCTGGGAGCTTCCTGGGAGCCTCCTGAAGGCAGCTTGGGGGTCCCCTTGGGCCTTCTGGGGGCCCGCTCTGATCGCTTCTGGGCTTTGTGGGGGCTCAGTTGGGGCTTCCTTGGGCAATCTTGGGGCCATCCAGGCCGTTTAGAGGCTCCCTCGGGGGTCTCTGAGGCCATCTTAGGGCGAGCCGGAGGCCTCCTTGGCTGTTTTGGGCGCTGCTAAGATCCGACCAGCGAGTGTGCTGAAAAAGGCGCACTTCTCTGAGGGAATGGGAGCGCCGCACGAGAATGGTAAGCGTTTCGACCATCGTTGTTTATTCTCAAGTATTTTTCCACCTAAGGGTGGATGGCCGACCTCGCGGGCGCTGCGGTCGGCCGAGCGTTCGCCCGGGGCGCGGGCGTCGCGGGCCAGGCCATCGGCACCTGGCTGGGTGCGCGCAGCGGTGGCGTGGAGAGCGCCTGCATCTGCAGGTTCGTGGGCGGCGGTGTCGACTCTCGTTTGATTGCGCCGCTGCAGCGGCAGCTGGATCGGCGCGGCCCCGAGACCCTCTCGAGGGCTGCGCCGGCGTCGTCTGCTGCGGCGGAGTGCGAGTGCCAGGGCGTCGGCGCGCTCGCGCTCCTGCTGGCGTGCCCAGGCTCGGTCGCGCTGGGCCTGCAGGCTCGCGACGCTCGGCAGCAGCTGCCAAAGTCTCGCGCGGTCACAGCGGATATCGCAGACGGCGCCCATCGTGGAAAACTCGGACATCTACGGAAGTACGGGCGGGTCTCTGCTTATTGTGACTGGGGCGACGACTACCGGCATGAACGGCTCATACTTGAGCAGCTGGGGCCAACGAGGTGGATCACCGTAACACCGCACTTCGGTCTGTATGACGAGGAGTTGGCTGACGCCATCGACGTTCGCGAAGTTGGGCCTCGTGGCGGCGTCGGCGCCGTGCGCGGCAATGTGCCGCGGATTGACATGGCCGAGTTTGGGCGCCGACAGGGGGGGCCGAGGCCGCCGCTCTGACCTGCGCAGCGGAGACTCGGCGCGAGGAGGAGCTGGCCCTGGTGGCTGCTGGCGACGACGCCGCGGGGGCGGGCGACGCCGCCGTCGCCGGGGGGCTTGGAGGCGAGGCCCGTGTCCGAGCGGCATCGGCAGAGGGCCACTTTCTTCCTCGCGGGCCTTGGGCGGCCGTCGAGGCGCGGGCGGGCTGCCAGATTGGCGACGAGCTGGCGGGCGCGAGGCCCTCATTTGCGCTGGGGGATCGGGCCATCCTGGAGCTGGCCGACGGCAGCGTGCTGGCCGTCGGCGTACCTGGCTCGGTGAATATGCCGACGTGCGCACCGCGGCGGCGAAGACCGACGTGCTGGGCGAGAACAACCGCGCCTTCTCGGAGGCTGTGCAGGTGACGAAGCCAGAGTCCATCCCTGGCTGGCCCATCAGCGGGCCGCGGACCTGTCAGTGGTTGTTGTTGCAGCTGGCGAGGCGCGGGCACGCAGGCATGCAGCGCTACGCGTGGTGGCGGCAGGTTTCCCCACTGGCGCCTGTCATTCCAGGGTGGACGAACGCGCTTTCTTGAGTGAGTTGATCTTTGTCGGGTGTCAAGTGGACCAGGTGTGCTTGCCGAACCTTGCGCGCTACGGGGTGGTCTGTGGGCGGTGCCAGCTGTGGGAGGAAGTCCACGGCAATGCGCTAAAGGAGGCCGAGGGTGGCGCAGGCGCAGGCGGCAGCGGCTGGCTGGATGAGCGCGAGATCTTCCTTGGGGCAGTCGTCAGGGCGCGGCTCGGCCCCGGTCGCTCCAGAGCTGAAGGAGCGCGCTCCCGAGCGCCTTCAGAAGGACGCGGCAGCGTTGAAAGAGAGGCGCCCTGCCAGGGGGGGAAGCTCTGTCACAGGGGGGTCTCGCTCGGGGGAGCCGCTGTGCCTGCGCCGCATGCCTATGCTGGCGCGGGACCAGCCCCGCCCCCTGCAGTCTCGGGCCAGTCTCAGATGCAGGCGCCGCCACTGCCGGGCGCGAAGGAGAAGTGGAAGGCCGCTGCCAAGGCGAAAGTCGCCGCCAAGGCAGCTGGCGGGGTAGGGCGAACTGCTTCGCCGTCTTTTACGTACACGGTTCCGGCGACCGGTGGCCCCCGACCAGCTGCTGCTCTTTCGCAGGGGAGGCGCCCATGGACTACCCGGCGCTGAGTTATGCTCATGGACGATTGTTTCCCACGTCAGGACCTTCTTCCGATCGCGCTGGGCGCTGGGTTGGGCGCTGTACTTCTTGGGGCGCAGCCGCTCGGAGTTTCAGTTACTTCAATCAGGCGTGGTGCAAATCGTGATCGCCAAAACAGACGGCTACGAGATGGGGCTCGCAGTTTCAGTGCTCTGGGAGGTCAACGGCGAGAGGTCGCCCATGATGCGGTGTTGACAGTGGTCCAAAGCGCAGCTGTACGTCGCCTCGCGGGCTTACACGGGTCGGTGAGCTTTCCAGATGAGCAGCGCGATTCGCCTGCGGAATGGGCGACGATCAGGGGCCCCGGCCTGGCTATTCCGAGTCAGAGTCGGAAGGTGGCAGGGCGGTCAACCAGTCATGCAGGACGTCGTCGCCTGGTGGCGGTGCTGGGAAGGTGAAGCTGGATGCGATCTTCCCCGACGCGCTGCGCTTATTGCCGGAGACTGGCCATGGACTTCTGCGCGATCCCTCTGAGGTCGCCTCGATTTGCGCATCTCACACAGAGAACACTTGCGTTACCTTGACCCGAATTTGGCGAGGAGGGACCATGACTTCGGCCGCGCCCTCTCTGCGCTGTTCGACGCGGGCGTGATCGAGTTGGGGCCCCGAGGCGCCAAGGGGGAGATGGGCATGTTTTCCCTGCGGAGCAAAGATGATAAGCTGCGCTTGATCGCCCACAGACGCGCTGACAATGCACATCCTAGCTATACAGAGCTGGCAAGTCCCGAGGCCCTGACGGCCACTGAGCAACGCTCCGACGACCTGGCCGGCTTCAGCTCAGGAGATCTGGAGGCGGGCGGTGCATCATCCAGCAGGGCCACTTGCGCGTGGTGGATGCGGCACTGAGCAGCGTGCGCTGGGTTCTGGACAAGCGGCCGGGGGTTGACCTCGGCTCGGAGGACGCGAAGCTGCTCTACATCGATAACTTTGCTGTCGCCCCTGTTGACCAGGGGCGCGCCGAGGGCGCGGCCCGCGCGATGCAGGAGGTGCTGCCAGAGCGAGGTGCGGTTAGCACTATCGACGCAACCTCGGGGGTGAAGTCGGAGCTGCTGGGCTGCGAGCTGGACAGGCGCACTGGCAGGTGGCGGATCCGCCCAAAGCGTTTCTGGCGGACGGTGGGGGGCGCTGGACTTCCTGCTTGAGCCGAGGCGGCCTGTGGAGGTGAAGGTCGCGGGCCTGGGGCTGGAGCGGCTGCTGGGGCACATCGTAGCAGCCTGTGCGCTGCGGCGGGAGTCGCTGGCCATGCTCTCTGCCTGTTATACCTTTGCAGAGGCGTCCAGGGCTAAGCGACAGCCATTGTGGCGCAGTGCGCTGACGGAGCTGCGTTGGGCGCGGTCGCTGTTGCCTTGCATCGTGGGCTGCATGCGCCGGCGGTGGTCGCCCGCTGTCACCGCCCGCGATGCGCCCCCGTGGGGCAACGGCGTCGTCGAGGCGATGTGGGGGACTGCAGATGCGCTGGCGCATGGGAGGCTGTCAGGGCGCAGCCGCTTGCGAGAGCCACTGGCCGCTGCTGGAGCGCCGCGGGGCCGCGCGCTGGAGGTTGAGGTCGCCCGGGCGCCAGGCGCCATTTTGGTGCTTGCCGGCCGCGTCTCCGAGTTCCCTGAGGTGGGCCCCGCAGCCTTGGTGGGCTCTGAGTGGCGCGCGGTAGGGCGCGGCCGCTGGCGACGCTGCGAGGCCACCCACTGCCTGGAGGCTGCGTCAGTCTGCTTTGGCGCCCGCGAAAGGAAGAGCCTCTCATCATCGCCTTCTCCTGAGTTGTCGGACTGTTTTCGCGCTCCGTGTTGCGACAGGCATCGGAGTTCACAGTCGGTGGATCCCGTAGGAGTGGAAACCCAGTGACGAAGGCCTCCAGTCGGTGTCAGCCGCTTGGGCTCGAGGAGCAGTTCGAGCCGCGAGGGGCCCCCGCGCCGGGCGGGGCGGTGCGCGCTGAGGCGGGCGCTGACGGGGCAGACGCCTGTGCCGCCCGCCACCTGGAGTTCAGGCTCAGGCCAGGCCGCCGCGAGGTCCTCGCGCTCCCGCTCGGCCGGGCGAGCAGCCCCCGCCCCCCGCCGCGCCGCGGCAAGGGTGCCGACGCGGGGGCGCGCGCAGCCGCGCAGCTTGCGTGGGCCGCGCGCCGATCGCGTCGACTTGGAGCTGCGGGCGCCGGTGGAGGCCGAGCGGCAGCAGCTCTGCCCCAGGCTGACGCGCTCGGCGGCGGAGAGGGCGCGGGTGAAGACCCAGAGCGCGTACCAGGGGGTCTTGAAGGCCCTCCTGGCCCGGCTGCGCCTGGGCCCCCTCCCCTCCTGGACCCGCGAGGAGTGGGGCGCGGTAGCGGTCGAGTTCGCGGAGTGGCTCTTCGACCAGGGCGGCGTTGCTGCGGCGGCAAAACGGGCGGGCTCGGCGCTCGCGCGGGGCGATCTCAAGCTCAGCGCGGGCTCCCCGCGCCTGTCATTCCCCGTGCTGCTGCAGACGCTGAGGGGCTGGGTGCAGCAGCGCCCAGAGCTGTCGCGTCCGCCTTTGCCGCGGCTGGTGGCAGCTGCCGCGGCGCTTTGGCTGCTCGAGCAGGGGCTGGAGATCGCGGCGCTAGGCGCGATGATCATGTTCTAGACGTACATGCGCCCTTTGGAGCTGCTGGCAATCGGCGCCGACCATGTCGCGCTACCGCTGGGGGGCGAGTCTGGGGCGGCACGCTGGTTAACTCGTGCGATCAGGTCTCAAGAGGGGCCAGTGCCAACCGGGACCAACGCCTTCGACGTGAGCGCCCCGCTGGACTTGTTGAGGCAGCGCTGGCTTGCCCGCTGCGCGGAGGCGCTGGCGCGGCGCCGCGGCCCCGGGAAGCGCCTGCTCGAGCTCGGGTACGTTGCCTTCCAGAAGAGCTCCAGGGCAGCCTTGAACGGTGTTGGGGCCTCGGAGTTGCGGGCCGCGCTGCACTGCCTAAGCCATGGAGGCGCCGGCCACGACCACAGCATGGCCGCCAGGACCTTGGCGGACGGCCAACGGAGGGGCGGGTGGCGCGCCTTCAAAAGCGTCACCCGACACGAGAAGCACGGGAGGATCGGCCGAGAGTTGCAGAAGCTCGGCGAGGCGCGCGCGCGCCAGTTGCGCCGGCGCGCGGCGGGCATCGAGCACGCCTTCGAGAGGCGCTTCGCGCAGCGCTGCAGGCCCCCCACGGACGGCAGTCACAAGTGGTGATTGAGATATTCTCGGGAACTGGCGAGCTTAGCCGCCTTCTCCGAGCCCGAGGTGAAGCCGCGATGGAATGGGGCGTCAGGAGTGGAGAATGCTGCAGTCTTTTAATTCCAGGGGTCTGGCATGTCCTTCGTGGATAACGAGTCAAAGAGTAAAGGCTGCGCGGTTGAAAACCCCATGTGAAGGCTATTCAAGATCCCGCCGTGCCCCTTCATACAGTAGGAGGCCTCACGCAATCAGATTCCCTGAGTATCCCATGGGTCTGCCTGGGCTGACTGAGAATGATCAGCGTCTTCTCTTAGATTCCAACCGTCTTGGGACTATCGGGGGGATGATCCAAAGTCTGCGCATTGCTAGAAGGATCCCTGGAGGGGAAGAGAATCCTTGGCAGAGTTTTTTTGCGGTTGCGCCCCGACCGCCAGGCTTTGTGGAATTCAGGATTCCTCACCGAGCGAGTTGTGGATGTCAGTGCCTGCGGTCGGCCGTTTCGAGACCGCGCACGCTTGAGATTTTGGCGTTGCAAACCTGATCCAGCCATAGACCTCCTACGACGCTGCCAGGGGCGTGGCATATGCCAGTTCACTAACAGACCCCTTGTCGAGCTCACTGGCAAACAGCAGGGCAGATCTAAAGGCTGCCGCCTCTGCCGCCGACCCCAATTGAGCGACGAATGTTTGATTCGCGTGTTGTCGGACAGCTTCTCCGAGCACGTCAGGAAGGGTTCAGATGTGTTTCCAGAGTCTCCGTTGCATCTCGGATCCCTTTTTGTCGCAGTCCTGGGGCCTCGCGGCGTCGGCGCAAGGCTTCTTGGAGGTATCTCGCAGCTCTCTCGGGCCTTCGGGTGCCTCTTGGGGCCTCCCAGGGGCCGCTTGGGGCGGGGCGCTGCGGTTTTTGGTTTGTGTTCATTTTCTTGGGCCACTATTTGGGGCCGCCATGGCGTTCTCTGGGCGGCCTCTCGGGCAGTGCCGGGGCGGCGCGCGGGGCCTCGGGGACGCCGGGATCTTTGAAACAACGGAGGCGAATCGATGTGTTGTGCCGCTTCAGGCCCTGTTGGGAAGCATAGGCAAGGGCGCCCGGGACATCCTGGGGGCCCCTTGGGCCATCTAGACGCCGCGTAGGGCGTCTTGGCGCGATGTTTGAGCAGTCGGGGCATTCGGGGCCGCCCTGGCTGATTATTGGGCCCTGTTGGCTTGTTTGGAGGGCCCCATCGCTCCGAAACAGTCGCGCGAAAGACCGCGAGAAGCCCCCCATGATAAGATTTCGCGATTCGGGGTTTTGGATTCCGAACGACTCCCCAGGAGGCTGAGAGGGCGATGGTGCGAACGTGATGGCGCGACCATTCCGTACCCAGAAGAAGCGCGGTGGCGGGCCTACAGGGCCATGATACTTCGATGATCGTGGCCCTGACGGATCGCATCGCATTTCCGAGCTCCAAGGGGGAAGCCGCGGGGGCAGTGACTCGGGCTAGCGGTTGAAAGATTGGGCGAGACGGCAACGATTTTCCAGAAGCAGCGACGACCCCGCCCCCGAAGCGAAAAAATGGGCTTGGACAAGGAATCGCGATGGACTACGAGCAAGGAGGCCCCATGCGAGAAATTGCCCAGGCCGGTGGCGGCGAAGCCATCATCGTCCTGTTCGGTCCCCCAGGTGTTGTTTTGCGATGCGGCCCGGTCGGTTTGTCTTGGGATATCCCTGCAATTGCGGTCTTCGAGATGTCGGCCGCTGTCCTGAGGCGGTCCAGGCCTTTTGGCTGCAGGCACCCTCGCAGTTGTAGGCTTGGAGCGCGCGAGTGATCCCCTCCAGCGTCTCCTCGCGCACTCTCGCAGCTCAGGGCTCATGGGTGCCCGGATCTGAACTGGCCCAGCCAGTTTCTGGGCTCCGATATGACCTGGCCGGCGGTCGTCCAGCCATGCTCGCCCGGTCCATCCTCTTTATTCTGGGTTCGTCGATGCTCTTGTGTCACGGTATCCGATCCCGTTTTTTTGTTTGGTTTGCAGCTGCCGTGGGCTGTTCTTTTCGCTTTTAATTTCCTTGCAACTCCGGGTTCATGCAAATCGGACCGCGCCTCGCGCGGCCCCAGTCTGGTCGCGCGGGCGACCCTCGGGGCCGCGTTTTCGGGGGGGGGGGGGGGGCGAGAAAACTCCAGCGCCAGTGCGTGAAGCATCGCGTGATAAGCGGAGCAGGAGGAGGAAGAGGTGGATGAGAAGGAAGAGGAGGACGAGGGGGGGGAGGAGGAGGAGGATCAGGAGGAAGAGGAGGAGGAGGATGGGGAGGAGGAGGAGGATGAGGAGGAGGAGGAGGAGGAGGAGGAGGGGGAGGAACAGGAGGAGGAGGAGGAGGACGAGGAGGAGGGGGAGGAGGAAGGTGCAGAGGTGGAGGAGGAGGTAGATGGAGAGAGGGAGGAGGAGGACGACGAGGAGGAGGAGGAGGAGGAGCAGGAGGAATGTGGAGCACAGGCGGGGGGGGGGGCGGCCAAGACCCCAGAGATGATCGCGTCGTATTAAAATCCGGACGGGGGCTTCTGCCTGCATCCGTCTACGCGGGGCCCTTGCCGGGCCTTGGGAGCGCCGGAGAAAAAAACTTTGGGCGAACAGTCGGCCCGGGGGACAGGTTCGTGACTTTCAGGTGCGCAGCCCTGAAAAAGTCAGGCCGTCGCACGTTTGGGACTCCGAGGAGGCAAAGATACCCGTGCCGCTACCATTCGCCCGTGCTCTCTTGCAGCCTCCGCGGGTGCCTTCCTTGCCACCGCTGGACTCGCGCGGCTGCGTGGAGCAGTTCGAGCAAGTCCCGCACGTCGGCGGGGGCTACCTGCAGGCTCACACCATCTACCAATGTCCCCGTCGTCATCGTCGGGCAGACTGCCCTGGCCCGCTGAACCGCGCGGTACTGCCCGGAGGACGTGCGATGTGGCAGCGGCTCGCGGCACCCTGAGAACGCGGCGCGCAGCAGGTGCGAAGGCCCGATATGCGGGGAGCGTAAGAACGCGATCGGTATTGGAGATGATCTGCGCCTCGGCGTGCATCGCGCCCACGGTTTGCTTCGCTCTGGAAAGGCAGTGCCGGAAGGGGCGAGCGTTCGACGTGGAAGCGGGGGGCAACGAGGTCCGCGTGGCTGCGCGAGGACATGCGACGTCGCCCCCGATGCCGTGGACGGACGCGCAGACGCAGTTGACTGCGGCAGACGAGGCCGCCGCCGAGGGACATGCGCCGCCAGTTCCGCGCGCGGGCGCGGAACTGGCAGGCATCGCGTCGGTGATTTTGAAGTCGGGCGGAGACGACGATGCGGCTGCAAGCGTTTCCTCGTTAGTGCACCAGGTTCTCGTTCGCTGGAAGGTGAGCGAGCGAAGGCTCGCGGGCATCGCGCGCGCCGGAACGTGGGCGTGGTTGAGATTCGGAAGAAGGCCCTGGAGCTTCTGGAGGAAGGCGCGCCTCCGGAGGTCATGCGCCTGGTGCCCCTGGACGACGCGCTGGACAATATCCATGCGCTGAAGGCAGCGACGCCCGCGCCGAGGCTCGACGGACTACGAGAGGCCGCAGAGATTCTGGAGGGCACGAAGGCGAATGCCGCGGCGTGCGAGAATAGCAGCTTCAACGAGGGAGACATCAATGCGCAACGGATCGGGGCCGCGCGGGCATTCGCGCAGCGGCTCGATGAGAATGGCGCTCATGATGGGGCCGACGAAACGTCGACTTCCAGCGGGGGGGGGCGGCGATAAGGAGACCGAACAGGCAAGGCAGCGCCCCTGCAGGGCCAAGGAGGCGGCCGCGGGCACGGATGAGGCGGCGCGGGAAGTAGTGGGGCGCGACGTGCCGACGCAAGCGAGGCGCGAGGGCAAGCGCGTGGATCGCCTCCGCGTGCGCGCGGGAAACGCGATGACGGGCCACTTCGAGCCCTGGTATTTCGGCGCGGCGTTTCACGGGAATGCCGGATTGCCCAGAGTTTACGAAGCGTCCGCGACATCGGCGGGTGAATGGTACTCCGCAGGTGGAGCTGCCGCTGCGGGTGCGGATAATGGGCCGGCGCGTGGAAAGCCAGCTCTGCCGCGACTGGCACTTCGGTTTCGCGGCCTGGAACCCTGTTTTCGATCGGCGGTGAACCCGGGCAAGACGTGGTTCACGTGCGCGACGGCGAACTCCACAGGCGCGGTCGAACAGCTAACCCCAGAGGAGGTCGGCGAAGAAGCGAAGCAGATTTACCGCGCGCTGGGCGGGAAGTACGCAGATGTCATCAATAGGAAACATAACACAAAGGGCGACGCGACAAAAGTGCGGCACGCGCCAGGCCCGGGGAGAGCCGCCCACGAGCTCCTGACGCACATAGGGCACTCTTCGCGGCGCCTCCAGGTGCACAGGAAGCTGGTCGAGTCATGCGTTTTGAGACGGGCGCTCTGCGAGCCGGCGCGGCGCCCCCATCTTCGCAATTTTATCGCTCGGCGAAGGCCGCGACGTGCTCGCGGCCCCCCTGCCGCGCGCTCGACAGCGCGACCCCGCGCGCAAGTCAGCGGATGAGGAAGCGCACTCGCGGCGAGCGCGGGGGCGCGAGCGGCCGCGAGTAGCCCCCGAAGTCGAGGGGGCGCGCGTGGACATTCCGATGGGGGCGGCGCTTGCAGGAGCGCCATCGTGGAGCGAGCGCCGACGTATACTAGCGCGAGATCCCGTGGCGAGCATCGACGGCTTCCGCATCCTGGTGGGCGCCGCGCTCCGTCACCTGTTCAGGCTGTGGGCCTGCCCAAACTGCCCGCGATGCAATCGCGCGGAAGATGGGGCGCCTTGCTAGGATCTAATTACTCGGGGGCAGTGCCGTTCCTGGAGGGGGCGATTTCGGGCGAGTCGATGCTACGTGTCCATTGAAGCGCGGAAGTTGACGGTCTCTCTCCCCGCGAACTGCCGGGTGTTTCTCTGGCGCCTGCACCAGCGAGCGCCGCTCGAAGAAGTGTTTGACATTGTCTACGGCGACGCCGAGGGCCGGGGGGGCGAGATCGCGGCGAACTATTTGAAATATAAAGAACGCGTGTGTCGGCAGGTTTATGCTAATCGGGTGACGGCGGCGCAGATCAGCCAGAAGTTGGAGGGGGCAGAGAAATTGTGGCCAGAGTTCAAAACCGAGGGCGGTCTCGTTTGCAGGCCCGCGTTTCAGAGTCGCACCCGTAGCCCCGACGCATCGGAGACGGAGGCTGTGGGGGTCGCTGCGTCGTGGGAGACAGCGCGCCTGGACGCGGACGGGCAATTTCTGCAATTGAACAACGAAGAGACCGGGGAGCGAGCACCCCTGCCGGCGCGCCGCCGGAAGGACAACCCGAAGTTGTGTAATGCAGATTTCCCGCGTGCGTCGAGATCATTGACCGCGCCGTCGCCGCGTGTCCGGGGCAGGCGGCGGCTTTGAACATGCCGAAAGCGGGGCGTCGGAATCGGGCAGGCAGCTTACGCGGGCCGATGGATTGCGAGAGTCTGAACGGCACGCATCCGCGTATGTTGTCCGCGCAGCTGCCGTATCAGTCTCCCATCTCCGAGGTATGTTGCACTTGTGGGAAAGCGTGCGATAAGAGGCTTGACGACGGAGCGATCATCAAAGTCGTGCAGATAGCGCAGGACGCTCAGGCTGGGTACGCCTGCGACTACTGCGCGAAGCGGCAGCCCATGGCTTCCCACGAAGTGAAAGAGTGTTGCAAGGGGATCGAGAAGCTTGGCAGGCAGCTCCAGGGCGAAAACGCGAATCGGATCGGTAAGCGGGTGGCGGACCGATTCATGAGCAACGCGTGCGGCAAGGGCATAGTGCGCGGGCAAATGGAATGTGCGAACCTGAGAGCGTTCGCGAGGGAAAACGACGTCACTGCAGCAGAATCGTTGAAGTCGAGCCAAACCACGGCCTTTTACGGTCGAGAGTGCGCGGACTTGGTGGGGCGCCTGGCAGACCGCGCCACAGGCGGCCGCAAAGCTCGGTTTGCCATCGCCGTTTATTCTCAAGTCTTTTCCACCCATCTAAGGCCATCCCTCGCCTCGGTGGACTTGAGATTACAGCGATGGTAGTGTGTTTGAAGACTCTAGGTTTTTGCCGAGGCCCCTTGCCATCAGTTCCTCGGCGGATGTCCTGCAAGCCTCGAGCAAGTCTACTGAGTAGAAAAAGCGCCCATGAAAGGATTCTTGCATTTTGAGAGCCCTGCTGAGGGCCTCCTGGGCCGTCTTGGGGGCCTGGCCTCTGTAGGCTATTTGGGTCCTTCTTGAAGCGCTCTTATGCTGTCTTGGGTCTCTCTTCGGCCTTTCTAATTGCCGGTATGATCGCTTGGGGCCTGCTGACAGGACCCGGCGAAGCGCCTTGGGAGGTCCGGGGCGAGCCGGGGGACCTTTGGCAAGGATGTCCGGGGGGCCCAGAAACCCGCGATCCGACGGGTTCATTTTTTTGGGGGGGGAGGGGGTTTTCCCACCCTCCTGGTTTGCAAATATATAAGAAGAGGAATCAGTACACACAGGCACACATACATATATACATTTATGTGTATCGAGATATCAGTATGTATCCATGTATACGTGTGAATATATATATATATATATATATATATATATATATCTAAAATATGCACATATATCTATGCAAGCTTGCATTGACACTTCCCGCCATGCACATTGGTCCTTGAGGATTTACATATTTTGGTCGTTCGCACCATGCTTCGTGGCCTTGGAAATTTGGCTCCTTTTCTGCTGTGGTTTTTTGAAGTCATCGAAAGTTCGGGCGGTCCCTGGCCCTTCCCGGGCCTCAGGGGGCTCCCGAAAGGCGCCGGGTGGAAGGCGCAGGATAGGAGGAAGGGAATCTCGGAGAGCGAGGAAAGAAAGCGGACGTGGGGGAGGACGAGTGGTGGAGCGGCAGAATGAGGAGGAAGAGGAGGGCGCCGTCGGGGGACGGCGAAGAATGTTGCAGCGGTTTGCAGCGGGTCGCAACGGGGCACGCGAACGCAAGTAATTCTTAGGAAATGCACCGAGTCCCGGGTTCGCAACAGATTTCCGGATTTTGTGGTTGCGAGCCCGGGTTTCGGGTCAGTTTGGTGGAAATCGCCTCGTGGGCCTTCTTGGAGCTTTGGTGGGCCGGCCTGCTGGGGGCCGTCTCGAGCCGTCTTGGGGCCATCCTGGGCCGTGTTGGGGAGCTTGGGCCTTTTGGGGACCTTACGGGGGCTACGTAGGCCCCCCGTTGGCCTCCCATGGCCTTTCGGGCGGCCTCCCATGGCCTTCTTGGGCTACTCTTCGGGGCCTTGTGAAGGCCTGTTGGGTTTCTTTTTGGCTCATTTGGAGTTTCCTTGGGCAGTCTTGGGGCCGCCCAGGCCGTCTACAGGCTCTCTTGGGGGTCTCTTGGGCCATCTTGGGGCGATACCGGAGGCCTTCTTGGCTGTTTTGGACGCTGCTAAGACCAAAACAGCGAGTATACTGAAAAGGTACGCTTTCCGAAGGGAATGAAGACATGTTTGCGTTCTGGGAGCCCTGCTGAAGGCCTCATGGGCCGTCTTGGGTGCCTCAAGAGGCCCTCTGGGTCCTTCTTGGATCGCTCTTGTACTGTCTTGGGTCTTTCTTCGGCCTCTCTGGTTACCGCTCTGATCGCTTCGGGGCCTTTGAGGGCCTGTTGAGCTTCGGTTTGGCTCTTTTGTGGATTCCTTGGGCAGTCTTGGGGCCGTCCAAGCCGTCTAGAGGCTCTCTCGGGGGTCTCTTGGACCGTCTTGGGATGACACCGGAAGCTTTTTGGGCTGTTTTGGACGCTGCTAAGACCCGGAGAGCGAATGCATTGAAGATGAACGTTTTCTCAAGGGAATGTACGAATGTCTGCATTCTGGGAGCCCTGTTGAGGGCCTCCTGGGCCGTCTTGGGGGCCTCTGGAGGCTCTTTGGGTCCTTCTTGGAGCGCTCTTGTGCTGTCTTGGGTCTCTCTTCAGCCTCTCCGACCACCGCTCTGATCGCTTGGGGCCTGCTGGCTGGACCCGGCGAAGCGCTCTGGGAGGTCCAGGACGAGCTGTGGGAATAGAATGAGGAAGTGTATACATACATATATGTGTGTATCTATGTATCTATATATGTATGTATATATATATACATATGTATGCATAGATGGTGACGACGATGCTGGGGGGGTGGTTGTTGGCCATAAGGATGATGCGGATGAGGATGAGGATGAGTATGACGGTCATGATAGCAATGATGATGTTGATGGTGATTATGACGATGGTGATGATGGTGATGAGGATGATGATGGTGATGATGATGATGGTGATGATGATGAGGTTGATGAGGATGATGATGATGTTGTTGATGAGGATGATGATGATGTTGATGATGATGATGATTCTGTTTATGATGATGATGATCTCTCCCTCTCTCTCTCTCTCTCTCTTTCTGCTTCCCCCAGTCCCCCGGTCCTTGTTCTCCCCTCCCCCGCCATCCGCGGTTCCCGCGTCAATTGTTACTCCCTTCTCCGTTACCCCTCCTGCCTTGCTCTCCCGCCTCTTCCGCCGTGGTTTGTTTCCATGTGCTTCTCGTTCTCAGCCGTATCCTTCTCCTCGTCCTCCTAACATCCTCCTCCTTGTTCTTCTCCTCCTTGTCCTCCCCCTTGTCATCCTCCTTGTCTTCCCCCTTGTCCTCCGCCCCCCTGTCCTCCTTTTCCTCCTCCTCCTCCTTCCCTGGCCCGCGGAAGGTCCCCGTCCACCTCGCCAGGAGGGAACCGCCACAGCCCTGAAGGCGCCGCGCCTCCTGGCGCTGGGCGGGCCACCCGAGACGTTGTCCTCGTCATCGTTTCTCGTCGTCGCCGTCGATACTAGTTCTGCTCCCCTTCTTGCTCCTCCTCTGCCTCCTCTTTCCGCTCCTCGGATTCCCTTCTCCCCTCCTCTTCGTCAGCTTCCTTCTTCCCCCCCCTGCCTCCTCCTCCTCCTCCTCCTCCTCCTCCTCCTCCTCCTCTCCTCCTCCTCCTCCTCCTACTCCTACTCTCCTCTCCTCCTCCTCCTCCTCCTCCTCCTCCTCCTCCTCCTCGCCCTTCTCCTCCTCCTCCTCCTCCTCCTCCTCCTCCTCCTCCTCCTACTCCTCCTCCTACTCCTCCTCCTCCTCCCTCGTCGTCGTCCTTCGCAAGGCACGCAGGGAGGCGTGAAGCGGCTCCGCGTCGGCGACCAGCACTTCGCGTCATACGCCGTGAGGCGCGTCGGTGGTGCCCAGGAGAGCACGGAGAGGGAGGCACAATGACAAAGGAGGTGGGGCAGAGGATGAAGATGAGGAGGAGAGCATGGGGACCGAGGCACGATAAACGGAGGAGGTGTGTCGGCGGATGGTGATGATGATGATGATGATGATGATGATGATGATGATGATGATGATGATGATGATGTTGTTGACGATGATGATGTTGTTGATGGTGAGGATGATGATGATGGGGATGATGATGATGATTATGATGATGATACTGGTGATGATGCGGATGATGATGATGATGATGATGATGATGATGATGATGATGATACTGGTGATGATGCGGATGATGATGATGATGATGATGATGATGATGATGATGATGATGATGATGATGATGATGATGATGATGATGATGATGATGATGATGATGATGATGGCGCTGATGTTGATGCTGATGTTGCTGCTGCTGATGATGATGATGCTGATGATGCCGATGATGCTGATGGTGCTGCTGCTGATGATGACGATGATGATGATGATGAGGAGGAGGAGGAGGAGGTGCGATCGTGTGGATGAGGACTGTCGGGGGAGGAGAGGACGCGGAGATATAACGACCAGGCCAGTCACTGGAGTCATCAGGATAGCAATTTCTCGGGCACCCGGTTCTTTCCTGAGGCTCAGGTCAACCCTTGCGGAACATGGGATCTCATTGACCTCGGCGATCGTCTGGAGCTGGCTCGGGGCAATCCTGGGCCGAGTATTCGAACTGCCGAGCTGAGAAGTACCCGTCCGATGTCCTGGGCCAGACACCGAGCCCCGCGTGAAGCTTGAGCTTCCGGACATCGCGAGCGCACGTTCGCCCGTGCGCACCAGCCGCCCGGGCGTGTTCCTTCACGCGCCGTCGGTGTCCAGTGCATCGACAGCAGGCGAGCTCGGCCAAGAAGCGCTTCGCCTGGCGGTCCTGGCCGGCTCCTGGCAGCGCTGGTGCCCGCAGGCGTCCTGTCGTGCAGAGCAGGCTCGCACGACGGCGCCGCAGCGGCAGACACCCGGGTGGGCGGGGCCCGGCCGGCGGGCGGGCAGGTCTGTCTTGCCCGTGGCCAGCCGAGGGATTGCAGACCACAGTGCCAAAGAGAGCACGCGAGACGATGTACTACTACCGCATCATCCTGTCGACAAGAAGGCACGCTTGAGGGAGATCGATGGCTCGGTTGGTAGCTTTCTGCGAATTCGGTGCCGCAGTGCCTCGGCGGCGTCGGCGAGAAGAAGCCCTGACAAGCTCTGTCCTCCTGGTGTGTCTCCATCTTGCTGCTCAGGACAGCGAGTATGCGCGCAACTGGAAAGCATCTCCCTGCATCCGATGCCAAACATCCTGATCTCAGAGCGAGGCTCCTCCCAGGAGGCGTAGGAGGCGTAGGAGGGGGATGATGATGATGAGGAGGAGGAGGAGGTGGAGGCGGAGGAGGAGGAGGAGGAGGAGGAGGCGCGGAGGCGTGCGCTGCGGAGAAATCCTTGGTGGCGTCGCTGTTGCGAGATGGCCTCGCGATAGCTGCTTCGTCCGAGCGCCCCAACTGCGCCCAACATGATGGCGAGGTTGGCGTCCAGCAAGCCTGATGGAGACTGCTGATCATGAGCCTCGTGGTCATCACGCGGGTCGGGCTCGCGAGGAGGAGGAGGAGGAGAAGGAGGCGAACGAGGAGGAGGAGAAGGAGGAGGATGCGGAGGAGGAGGAGGAGGAGGAGGGGGAGGCGGGACGGAGGTAGCGGGGTTGAGGATCCATGACTGCTCGTGGGCTCCCTAGACCTTGGACCATGGAGCTCGCCGTAGTCCCCTCGATCCTCCTAAAGTCCCGTTGCCCTCCTTCCCTCCCTCCCCCCCTTCCCTTTTTCTCCTCGTCCTTCTCCTCGTCGTCGTCGTCCTCATCCTCGTCCTCCTCCTCCTCCTCCTCCTCGTCGGTGTCTGGATGTCCCTGGGAACCTCCAGAGGCTGCTGGAAGCGTCTCGAGGTTGATGCGTGCACCTGGGGGATTCCGTAAACAAACTTGCAAACACACACATTCGAACACATGCCCCCTTTATCTCCTCGTATGTTCTCTTGTCTCCAGGAGTACCACGGTCACCGCGGCAGGCTGATGACGGTGCCCGATTACGTGCTCCGCCGGAGCCATGGGGTGTGAATATGGGGATTTCCCAGGAAGGGGATCATCGACACCCATTGCACATCGCCGATCCAGGCTTGGGTGTTCCACCATGCCCAGGAACTTCAGGTTTCCCGATGATGGGCCTATCTCGGACGATCTATCGGTGTTATTTCGCCGAGTCCAGGTCGATGTGCCTGGACTCCACGATTTTTCGTGACGTGGATCCTAACGCGCTCGAGCCGGTCCAGGGCGACGGGCTGTCATCCCAGATTGTTTTTCTGACGGTCCTTGGGCCCAGAGGGACCCTGGATGCTTAACCTGTAGGTAAAGCCCAGCCGTCCCGATCCCTATCCGTCGCCAAGGCCGACACCGCCGACTACGCGATGTCCTCAAGGCGTGGGCCCCCTCGGAGGTCTCGACCTGTTGGCCGGGGCCGCCTCTCACTCCCGAGCGCCGTCTTTGTGGATGGCCCTGGGGCCGGGTCAAGGGCCGTCAGTGGCGGAAAGGGGGCAAACATGTTGTAGCGTTTTTTGCTTAGCCGATGGGGTCTGGGGAGCCAGTGCCCCCTCTCATCCCCCACCCCTTCCCTGATCGGAGGGAGGAGGGGCGACGCCACCACCACTAGCGGGCCACCACGGTCGAGGAGGTCCACGACGCTTCCCCGAGCTGGAGAGTGGAGGTGTCTCCAGTGGGACGCCGCAGGACAGGGTGGTGGCACAACCAGGAGGGTCCCCCTCCCAGACATGCGAGGTCTTGTTTTTTTCAGGACGGCGTTCCTGGAAGTCCAGACCCTTTCCCCGGGGCCAGTTTTTCAATCATGATCCCGGGGCCCGGCGAGGGCCCCCAAGGGCCGAAAATATTGATAATCTTGCCGCCCTGATTTTTTGACGACGCGATCATGTCTGGGCTCCTGGCTCCTCGCGAGGGTGGTACGGTCGGAAACTTTTGGTTCGCGTGTCGCTCCGCCGGGTCTGGCCTACCACGCCCGGGCGCTGCACGCGGTCCACTTCGCGGTCCCCGGGCGTGCACGTGACGAGTTTTTGTCCCTGCCTCCCACCCCTCGGAGCGGAGCGACGCGCTATCCGCTCGCAGGGCACAACGTGTCGCTGAGGCCGCCGCGACGACGCGCTGTGCCTTGCACAATTGGGCGGCCCGCGCAAGCTTGGCGACCGGCACAAGGAGTATTGGATTGGCGCGAGGGGGGGCCATCCAAGAAGGCGGGGCGCTTCCTAGAAGCCCTCCCGGTTGCCTTTGGGCCGTTCTTTTGAACCCCCCCCCGCCTTCTTGCAAGGTCCCCCGCTTTTTTTGCAAGGCCCCCCCAACATGGATTCTCCTTTCTCAGAGAATAAATAGATTCTCCCCCCCCAGGATGATCCGTTTTTTTTTTCCTATTGCATTTTACTTAAAATCCTGGCCCATCGTCCATCCCAAATATGCTTTCGCACCATCCCATGGGGGCCCGTATCGACCCCCCCCTCCTTTATAAAACATACTGTGCGCGCAGTCGGCTATCAAAATTCATGTTTTCAAGTATTCCTTGCAAGAAATGAAACGAAGTGCGCACACGCGCGTCGTCGCGCGCGCATGCCGAAATCCGTCAAACATCTGAGGCTTCTTCCGGATTTCCAAATCGAATGTCCAAACAAACTATAAGCACACATGGTCTTGCAACACTGATGTTCCAAACACGCTTGCGCGCTTGTGCGAATTCTTACGAAAGCCGTTGGTTTTCAACATGTGCATTACATGCTACCAATAGTGCTTCGCGCGCGAGCGCATTCCGAACTCATTCGAACGCCCTAGCGCGCGTCATGTCGCAACCAGGGACGGAGTGCACAAGCTCGCGTAGCCGCGCTCGCATGCCCAAATCAGTCAAAAATCTCCGGTGTCGCGAGAACTTCAAAACCAAGTGTCCAAACAAACAGAGAAAGCACATGTAGTTTCGCAACATAAGTTTTCAAAACAGCCTGCGCCCGTGCTCTTGCTAATTTTTGAGGGAATATGTATATGTATATATATATATAAGGATTATTGCAAGCGGGCCTCTCGCGCCGCATGTCGCAATCATTCGAACGCCTTTGCGCGCGTGCAGGGGAGGCACGATCCGTGTCAGATAATTCCATGCAGCTGCTTTCGCGCGTCGGCTGCGCGCGCATGTCGAACTCCTTCCAAAACCTTAATCACCGACGCGAAGACGCCGTCATCGCCGTCGGTGTGGTCAGCGTCGGCGCCGTCGCTGGCCTTGCCGTCGTCTTCGTCACCTTCGTCACCATGGCTACCTTTCGTAGTCGCGTCTACCGGTGTCGTCGTCGCCGTGATGCCGCGCCCGCCCAGGTCACCAACTCGCGCTGGAGTGCCCGCTGGGAAGTGCCGAGCGGTCAGCGCCACCGCGGCCGCGTCGGTCGCGCCAGACTAGTTGGCCGCTGCGCCCGCGAGCATGCGCGGGCAGGCGCGGCCGCAGAGATGCACCAGCCAAAGCCAAGCATTCATCGCAATCGCCGCCGCATGGGTTTTGCAAGCCAAGCTGCTGGTAGGTGGGTGGGATGTTTGCAAGAGCATGGGAGGTGGACAAGCGTGGTGCAAGGCTGTCAATTGCACAATATAGGTTCTCCTTTTTAAAAAAGAAAAAGATTCTACCCCCCCGGGATTATCCGCACTCTTTTTTCGCATTGTAATTGACACTGCCCATCGTCCACTCCGAATATGACTTCGCACCATCCCAAAATCGAGCGCCCAGAAAGCATTCGCAACACGCGTTTTCGCAACGGTGATTTTCAAAGAAAATTTGCGCTCGCGCCCTTCCGAATTCTTCAGAACCGAGTTTTTTCTCCAACATTCGATAACATGCCAGAAAACGGGCTTCGCGTGCGCGCGCATCTCGAACTTGCTCGAACGCCCTTGCGCGCGCGCTGTCGCAATAATATGTTACAAAGAAACGGGGCGCAGTGCACGCGCGCGCGCGTCGTCGCGCGCGCATGCCGAATTTAGACAAACACGTCAGGTTTCGCAAAGATGTCGAATCCCAGCGCCCCGAAACCATACAAATGGCTAGGCGAAGGGCCCAGCCGCGCGCAGTTGTGAGTGCCGCGTCTGTGAATATCGTATCCGGTGGAGCTTTTTAGGGGTGCGCGAACCATGTGAGGGGCGTGCCAAAATGGAGCGGCGGCGGCGCTGGGGCCTTCGGTGGGGCCCCCTTATAGGCCCTTTGGCTTGGCCCCTTCAGTCCGCGATCTGTTTGGTGGGGACTTGCGAGAACAGCTTGGCCGTCCCAGATTGCCTTTCCTTTCTCCCCCTCCCTCCGCGCCCGCGCACTCCGCTGCCCAGGGCCGCGGTCGCAGCGCGGGGCCCCCGCAGCGCGCGCCGGTCGCCCCGAGCTGGCCCCGGCGACGCGCGCGGGTCGCCCGCTGCCCAGAGTAAAGAGAGCTAGCTTGCTGGCCGATTGCGGGCCATGCTCTGGCCGCTAGGCAGAGCGACGACAGGCGAGAGAGGCGCTGGGCAGAGCGCGGCATGGAGTTCCCGCGACGCGCGCTGGTCGTTCCGAGAGGGCTCCAGCGACGCGCGCGCGCCGTCCGCGGCGCGGGGCCGAACAGTCAGACCGTTGAGAGAAGGCGAGGCTCAGGCGGGCCGCCCCCCTGGTCAGGCCTCGCGGATGAACTCGGCGAAGCCCAACTCCTCGGCGAGGGCCGTCGCCTCCCTCCGGCGCCGCTTCGCGCGCGCCGCGAATTGCTCCAGCTGCTTCCGTGGGCCTTCCGGCGGCCCCGCCTGGAAGAACTCGATCCACGGCGCCCGCGTGATCGGGGTGTCCTCGTGGCGCGTGGCGCGCGAGAGCAGCGCGTAGAGCTCCAGCCACCAGTCATTGTCCTCCTTCTTGCCGTTCCCGACCTCGCGGCGGCCGAAGTCCAGGATCAAGCTTGGGCGACGTCGGCCGAGGGGGCGGCGCGCCAGACAGCCGACGGCCCAGGGCGAGAGTCTACAGGGCCGAGAGAAGGTTTGACTGCGGACCGCTCGCGCCCAGGCTGTCGAAGCGCGTGAAAGGTGCGCTCCCTGTGGGGCCGCGAAACGTTGCGCTGGGCGCTGGGACCGCATGCGAGTTCCGCCCCTGGGACCTTCGGTGGAGCCCCCCATGCTGGGCAACGAAACGCTGCGCTGGGCGCGGGAACCGCGCGCGAGTTCCGCCGCTGGGACTTTCGGTGGAGCGCCCCATGGGCCACGGAACGACATGGCGGTCGCAGGAACCGCATGCGAGTTCCGCCGCTGGGAACTTCGGTGGAGCTCTCTATGGGGCCGCGAAACGTTGCATTGGGCGCAGGAAGCGCATTCGAGTTCTGCCGCTGGGACCTTCGGTGGAGCTCCCTATGAGGCCACGAAGCGCTGCGCTGGGCACAGAAACCGCATGCGAGTTCCGCCGCGGGGACCGTCGGCGGAGCTCCTATGTGGCCGCGAAACACCGTGCTGGCCGCAGGAACCGCATGCGAGTTCCGCCATGGGGATCTTCGGTGGGGCCCCCTATGGTGCCGCGAAGCGTCGTGCTGGGCGCAGGAGTCGCATGCGAGTTCCGCCGCGGGGACCTTCGCTGGAGCTTTCTCTGGGGCTGCGAAGCGCTGTGCTTTGCGCGGGGGCCGCATGCGAGCTCCGCCGCTGGGGCCTTCGGCGGAGCTCCCCATGGGGCCACGAAGCGCACTGGTAGGCGCAGGAGCCGCATGCGAGTTCCGCCAGCGGGACCTTCGGTCGAGCTCCCTGCGGGGCCGCGAAGCGCTGCACTGGACGGGGAAAACGCAGGGGGGGGGGGAGGAAGGAGACAACGAGGACCCAACACAACAGGATTGCTGGGAAAAAACACATGGTTTCGCAACAGTGTTCAAAGAAGCTTGCGCTCGCGCTACTGCGAATTCTTGGGAACACCATCGGGGTTCCAACATTTGCATCGACTTCTGCCAAACGGGCCTCTCGCGCTGCGGGGGGGGTGTGTGGGGTGGGTGTGGGGGGGGGGGGGGGGGGGGGGTGGGGGGGGCGCGACGTGTCAAATGACACCATGCGGGCCACTCTCGCGCGTCGTCCGCGCGCGCATGTCGAACTCCTTTCAAAACCGTTATCACCGACGCGAGGATGCCGTCATCGTCGTCGGCGTGATCGGCGTCGGCGCCGTCGCTGGCCGCGCCGTCGTCGTTGTCAACGTCGTCGCCAACGTCGTTACTATAAGCATCGCGTCTACCGCAGTCGACGTTGCCATGATACCACGCCCGCCCAAGTCGCCGACTCGCACTGAAGTGTCCGCTGGAACGTGCCAAACGGTCAGCGCCGCCGCGGCCGCGTCGGCCGCGCCAAACTAGCCGGCCGCTGCGCGCGCGTGCTTGACACGGCGCGGCCGCAGACATGCACCAGCCAACGCCAAGCACTCATCGCAATCACCGCCGCGTGGGTTTTGCAAACCAAGTTGCGGGTGGGTGGCTGGGGCGTTTGCTAGAGCAGGGCATGTGCTAATTCGTTTGCCAAAATCAAAGGCACCGCATAATTCTAGGCGCATGCATTGCGCAACGTAGGTTCTCTTTTCTAAATTCTAAATAGAGAATAGACTCTACCCCCCCGGCGTTATCCCTTCCCCTTTTCGGGTATGTGAATCAGATATGATTTTGACCACATGTCCATGCTGAATATGAATTTGCACTATCCCAGGGGGGCCAGTATCGCTCCCCCTCAGGTTCCCTTGTAAAACAACGAGACGCGGGGACATCTTTTGTTCTAGCATAGCGCTTGTTTCACGAATCCCTTGCAAAAAAGGACGAAGTGTACACGCGCGCGCGTCGTCGCGCGCGCATGCCGAAATCTTCCAACCACCTTCGGTGTCGGAAAGACTTCGCAATCGAGTTTCCAAAGCAACATACAACAACACAGGGTTTCGCAACACTGATGTGCTAAAAAGCATACGCGCGAGCTCTTGCGAAATCTTAAGAAAATCATAGGTTTCCCCAGATTTTCACAACATGCTACCAAACGGGCTTCGCGCGCGCGTGTCGAAATCTGTCGAACGCCCTTGCGCGTGCGCCGTCGCGAGAATCCTCTGCAACAAATTTGACGAAATGCAGACGCGCGAGTCGTCGCGCGCGCATGCCAAAATGCTTCAAAACCCATCTGCTTCGGAAGGATCTCAACATCGTGTGTGCAAACAGCTTACCAAAAAAACACAAGGTTTCGCAACACGGATTTTCAACAAAAACGTGTGCGCGCGCTCTTGCGTCGTCGTCGTCGTCGCCATCCTCCCTCCTCCCACGTCGTCGTCGTCGCCTACGTCGTCCTCTGTCTTTCCTCGTGTTCGTCGTCGTCGTCCTCTTTGGCGTCGTGGTCGTTTCCGTTGTCGTTGTCGCCGTGGTCGTCCTTCCTCCTCCCTCGTCGTCGTCGTCCGTCGCCGGCGTCTCGTCGTCGTCCCTCCTATTTTGTCGCCGTCGCCGTCGTCGTCGTCGTCGTTGTCGTCGTCGTCGTCGCCTTCCCTCCTCCCTCGTCGTTGTCGTCGTCGGCGTCGCCGTCCTCACTCCTTCTTCGTCGTTCGCGTCGTCGCCGTCCTCCCTCCTCCCTCGTCGTTGTCGTCGTTGTCGTCGTTGTCGTCGTCGTCGCCCTCCCTCCTCCCTCGTCGTCGTCTTCGTTGGCGACGTCGTCGTCGCCTTCGTCGTCGGCGTCGGCGTCGTCGTCGACTTCGTCTTCGTCGACGTCGGCGTCGTCGTCGTCGCCGCCGTCGCCGTCGTCGTCGTCGGCGTCGGCGTCGTTGACGTCGTCGTCGTCGGTGTCGTCGTTGTCGTCGTCGTCGGTTTCGTCATCGTCGTCGTCGTTGTCATCGTCGTTGTCGTCGGCGCCGGCGTCGTCGTCGTCGTCGGTATCGTCGTTGTCATCGTTGTCGGCGTCGTCGAAGTCGTTGGAGACGTCGTCGGTGTCGTCGTAGTCGGTGTCGGCGGCGTCGTCGTCGTTGTCGCTGTCGTCGTCGGCGTCGCTGTCGTTGCCAAGTGCCATTTGGTACCCACCGTCACGGACTTAAGAGATTTTGCAGACCAAGTTGCGGGTGGGTGGGTGGGATGTTTGCGCGAGCAGTGGAGTGGACAATCCATTGCGAACAGCAATTAATTGCACCTCATAGAAAGCACAACTTACGTTGCACCAAGCTGATTCCACAATCTGGATTGTACAACGAAGCTGGCACAACATATAGTACACCTCGCACATTGCGCCACATAGGCTGTGCAGCATACATATACGGCGCCACCGCGACGAGCTTACAACCTATAGCGCAGCGCACATGACACATTGCACCACGCATATTGCACAACCTATATCGCACGGCTGATCCTTCATAACACAGGTTGCACAGCATAGATGCACCACCTATATTGCACCACCGGGATTTACTTGAACAAAAAGGTCCGGACCCTCCACCCTCCCGAGGCCGAATGGATCGTTTCCCGTGGGGATGTGCGATGTACAGGTAATCGATTCTTCCCCGCCGTCCATTCTATCGGTAAGTTCATACCACCCCAGCCGAATCAATATGGATGCTGCCTTCGTTTTTGTCAAGAATTACTGAGCGCTGACACGTGCATCGAACATTACAATTTCCCAACAGTCCTCTGCAGCAGAATTTAACGAAGTGCACGCGCGCGCGTTCCCGAGCACGCATGTGGAAGTCCTCCACATAGTTTCGGTAGCGCACGGGTTTCACAGTCCAACGTCTCGAACATGTCACAAAACATGGTGATGCAACATGGTGCTCCCACTGCGAAGAGAATGTCAGCGCCCGCGCTCTTTCGCGACCTTGCGCCTCCTCACTGAAACGATGTAGTTTCAACTTTCTCATCGCATGCGTCCAAGCGGGCCGCGCGAGCGCATGCCGCAGCCGCTCGAGCGCCCTTGGGCGCGTGGTGAGGGAGGAGCGCACGAGCCCAGGCAAGTCAGGCCACGCGGGCCACGCGCGCCCGACGGCCGCGCGCGCACGTCGGACCCCCTCCAAGATTTTCGCCGCCAGCGCGCGGACACAGCCATCGTCTTTGGCGGGATCGGCATCGGCGTCGTCGCTGGCCTTGCCGTCTTCAGCGTCATTGTCGCCGCCAACATCGCTGCTATCATCACCGCGCCTGCCGTCGCCGACGTCGGCATGACTTTTCTCCCGCCCGAAGCATCGAATCGCGCCGAAGTGCCCGCACGTCAGCGCGACCTGCGAGACGCACTGGGAATTCCGCACTGGTCAGCGCGTCCGTGGCTGCGTCTGTCGCGACAGACTAGCTAACCGCTTTGCGCGCGAGCCAGCGCGCGCCAGCGCGGCCGAAGCGATGCGCCAACCAGCGCCAAGCGGTCATCGCAATCGCAGGTGACCTTGCGTTGCGCACCAAATTGCGGGTGGGTGGGTGGGACGTTTGCTCGAACAGTGGAGCTGGCAATTTCAAGTCCGGCAGGGTGATTTGCGCCATTAACCCAGGTAGCATGTATTGCTCAACCCAGGCTCTATTTCAAAACAAGGAGATCGGATCGACTGCCCTCCGAAGCCGCGGTTATCGATCCCCCTGGGGATGCGCAAGTTACATGCGATTCTGCCCCAGCGTTCATTCTGATTGTGAGCTCGTACCTCCCCAGCCAAACCAGCTTTGATCCCCCCGACCATCCTTTCGAAATACCACTATGCGCGCACGCTCGCTTATCAAATCCAGCCCTTTTTGCAAGAACCCCTTGCAACGTTCATGTGACGAAGTGCGCCTAGTGCACACGCGCGCGTCCGCGCGCATGCGGGAAATATTCCCAAACTATGGTTTCGCGAAAATGTCTACATCTAGCGCCCCTGAACATGTACACACATATGGTTGCGCAACATGATTTTTCAAACAAGCAAAAAGCATGGTTTCCCAATGTGTGCATCAAATGCGACCTAACGGGCCTCTCGAGCGAGCATGTCGGAAACACTCGAACGCCTTCGGGCGCGTGCTAATGGGGGGGGGGGGCACGGTCCCAACCAAATAACACAATTCGGGCAACTCTCGCATGTCGACCGCGCGCGAATGTTGGAACCCACCAACAATTTCATCGTCAACGCGTGGCCACCAACATCGCTACTATCATCACCGCGCCTGCCGTCGCCGACGTCGCCATGATATTGCTCCCGTCCGAAGCATGGGCTCGCACCGAAGTGCCCGCGCGACAGCGCGGTCTGCGCGACGTGCTCGGAAGCCCAAGTGGTCAGCGCTACTCGGGCCGCGTCTGTCGCGACAGACCAGCTAACCCGCTTTGCGCGCGAGCCAGCGCGCGCCGCAGCGATGCATCAGCCAGTGCCAGGCAGTCATCGCAATCACCGCTGCTCGGGTTTTGCAAACCAATTGGCGGTTGGGTGGGTGAGATGGTTGCGAGAGCAGTGGGACCGACAATTCACGAGTGGGCATTCGTTAATTCTCCTGTCTGAAAACAGATCTAGCCCCCCCCCCCGGCGTTATCACTACCCCTTCCGGGTATGTAAATCATAGATGATTCTGGCCACATGTCCATCTTAGATATGAAATCAATGTCCCAGGCCAACCGGTATCCCCCCCCCTTGAGGGTCCCTTGTAAAAAGAACCCTATGCAGTGACATTCTTTGTTCTAACATAATATTTTTTCACGAACCCCTGGCAAAAATAGAACGAAGTACGCACGCGCGCGTCGTCGCGCGCGCATGCTGAAATCATTCAAAAACCTTCGGTGCCGGACGGATTTAGCAATCGAGTTCCCAAACAAACCTACAAAAACGCAGGGTTTCGCAACACTGATTTGCTAAAAAAACTTCCGCGCGAGCTGTTGCGAAATCTGAAGAAAACCATCGGTTTTTCAAGACTTTCGCAACATGCAGTTAATCTGGCTTCGCGCGCGCATGTCGAAATCTGTCGAACGCCCTTGCGCGTGTGCCGTCGCGAGAATCCTTTGCAAAAAATTGGACGAAGTGCAGACGCGCGCGTCGTTGCGCGCGTATGCCGAAAGCCTTCAAAACTCATCGGTTTCGGAAGGATGTCAAAATCGTGTGTCTACAAAAACACAAGGTTTCGCAACACGGATTTTCAACAAAGGCGTGCGCGCGCGCGCTCTTGCGTCGGCGTCGTCGTCGTCGTCGCCGTCCTCCCTCCCCCCGCGTCGTCGTCGTCGCCTACGTCGTCCTCTGTCTTTCCTCGTGTTCGTCGTCGTCGTCCTCTTTGGCGTCGTGGTCGTTTCCGTCGTCGTTGTTGCCGTGGTCGTCCTTCCTCCTCCTCCCTCGTCGTCGTCGTCCGTCGTCCGTCGTCGGCGTCTCGTCGTCGTCCCTCCTATTTCGTCGCCGTCGTCGTCGTCGCTGTTGTCGTCGTCGTCTTCCCTCCTCCCTCGTCGTTGTCTCGTCGTCGGCGCCGCCGTCCTTCCTCCTTCTTCGTCGTTCGCGTCGTCGCCGTCTTCCCTCCTCCCTCGTCGTTGTCGTCGTTGTCGTCGTTGTCGCCGTCGTCGTCCTTCCTCCTCCCTCGCCGTCGTCTTCGTTGGCGACGTCGTTGTCGTTTTCGTCATCGTCGGCGTCGGCGTCGTTGTCGTCGTCGAAGTCGTCGAAGTCGTCGGTGTCGTCGTAGTCGCCGCCGTCGTCGTCGTCGTCGGCGTCGTTGACGTCGTCGTCGTCGTCGTCGGTGTCGTCGTTGTCGTCGTCGAAGTCGTTGGAGACGTCGTCGGTGTCGTCGTAGTCGGTGTCGGCGGCGCCGTCGTCGTCGTTGTCGCTGTCGTCGTCGGCGGCGGTGTCGTGGCCAAGTGTCATGTTGTACGTACCGTCACGGTCTTGTCTTATGAGGTCTTGCGACCAAGTTGCGGGTGGGAGGGTGGGATGTTTGCACGAGCAGTGGAGAGGACAGCTTCAAGACGGTCAAATATTAACTGCACCGCATAGAATGCACTGCGCGCATTGCTAAAAGCATGCGCGGCGGCTAACATCATCGTTCTCAGAACATGTTTTTTTGGTTGTTGGCAGCGTGCTGTGACAAGCTGACACGTCTGCTGGGACGGCTGTTCCTGGCTACATCTCCGGCTCTTCGACCCATACATGCGACGTCCTGATTGTTTCAGGACGGCGTCCCTGAAAGTCCCGAGCCTTTCCCTGGGACCGGTTTTTCGTCCTGAGTCGTTTTTTGACGGTCCCGAGGCTCGGCGAGGACCCCTAAGGGCCGAACATAGCGAAACAAATGCCGTCCTGATATTTTTAACGACGCGATCATGTCTCGGGATGGTGGTGGTCATGACGGTGCTCTTTGTGCCCGCGTTCCGAGGAGTCTCGTGGCGCCACGTGGCCGCTCGAGCTCCCCGGCGCCCCATGCCTCAGGCGCGGCCCGCGGCGGCGCGCACTAGGGGGATGGCGCGGGGGGGGCGGCCTGCCGAGATGCCTTCCTCCTCTTCCGCCTCCTCCGCCTCCTCTTCCTCCTTTTCCCCTTCCTCCCTCTCCTCCTCCTTCTCCTCATTCTCCGCCTCCTCCTCGTCCGCCTCCTCGTCCTCCTCCTCCTTCTCTTCGTCTTCCCCCCCCCCTCCCTCCGTCTCCCCCTCCTCCTGCTCCTCTTCCTCCTCCTCCTCTTCCTCCTCCTCCTCCTCCTCGTCTTCCTCCTCCCTCTTCCCTCCTCCTCCTCCTCCTTTCGTAAACAATTCTGGCTCAAGTCACCATGTCGCCCTGCGGCCGCATGGAGATTTCTGGGCGAGGACAGTCTCCAAGTTTTTGGCGCCACCCCAGGGGCTCCGCGCCAGCCCGACGCTTTATATATGTAAGTCCTGCATAGCAGCAGGCACTCCATATCCAAAGACCAGCCTGGCGCGCCTCGCCGCTGGCATCCATATCCTGATCTTTCTTCTCGCCCTCAGGAAGCTGGCAGTCCAAGCATTGGCACCACTACATCACGTCCGTCCTAGTGTTCCACTGCGGGCAAGACGCGCTGGTTTCGAATCGGACCTCATCATTGGCAGCAAACACATCAGCGATCCCTTCGCGCAGACACAATGCCTGCCTCCAGCAGCAGCTCACCATCCTCCGACGGTGCTCGAAGATCTCATCCTCGCCCCCGTGATCGTAGACGGCAGGACAATAGCCACTCCAAGAGCAGAAGTGGAGGTGACCGCAGTGGATCTACACGTGCACGCAGACAACGACGACACCGCGACCGACGAGACATATATAGAAGGGACGACAACAGAGATCGTGAGCGTGGACATGGAGCACATCGTGAAGCAGATCGAGCACCACAGCGCACATCTGGACCATCGGCTCCACGTCCAGACGCTCTGGCTGAACGAGACCCCTGGAGAGCTGCAGCGGCTGGCCAACAACTGCACGCAGGAGCTAGCGGAGGACCTGTTCGACATCACGGACCTGAGCACATTCTTCTCTCGCCGCGTGCTAAGCGTCAAGGTGCTGAGGATTTGGAAATGTTTCCTACGTTCCCTGAAGGTGAGCTTCCAGCCGCTGGTACGCCGGTTGGTGGATTACCTACCTCACGAGATGTTGATGCTCCTCCTCTGCTTGGCGACCTGGCTCAACTGGAACAAAAACTGGCCTCATCGGGACATGAGCAAATCGCAGCGGCGACGGCACAACTCACGGCAACGGCAATTTCAGTCATTGCTCAACAGCAGCAGCTCTTCAATGCGCAGGTGCACGAGTTCTTGGCAGTCAGCAAGCAGAAAGCGTCACATCTCGAAGTGCATGACACAAGTATACACGAACTACAACCCCGAGCAGACACGGCGGAGGCAGATCAACAGCGAGTGCGACAGCAAGTTCTTGCGATGGAGCAAACTTTGGCTATGGCTGAAGTGGCGGTCCCTTTTGATGTTCAGAAGCTTGCGGCATGGGACCGGGTCCCAGACCCCACAGAGTTCAGCATCGTAGCACCGAGAGCAATGGCACCAGCGGCTATCAAGACGGCGCTGGCGGAATGGATATGTTTCTGGGGTACTTGTTGACCAACTTATTCCTTAATGGGGACGTGCCTCAACGACGGTTTCTCTTACAAGTTCAAGGCGGCGCAGCCGCCCCTGCTCGAGCCCTGGCACTTACTCGTGCACTCAAGACATCAGCTGGCTTCCGCACATTCAGCAGCTTTGACGCAGGAGGCGTCAATACCCCTGTATACGTCAGTGCCGACAAGAACGCCAAACAGGTCAGGTTGAAGCTTCAAACAAAACGCCTCCAGCGCATCATTCAGGACGCTTTCGCAGATCACAACATCGGGGCGCAGCGGGCCAAGGGCATCATCACTCTTGGTGCAGTACCGCTCGTGGCCGTTGAAGTTCACAGACCAGATGAACCATCCAAATTACGATGGGACATGCTCATCCTCGCCCGTATCAAGATTGACATGCAACCCCTGGTGGCTGCATTTGGACGGGCATTCGCTTGCGTGGATACGTATACGTGGTCTATTTACCAGACGATCGTCACCGCGGACATCTGCTCAGGAAAGGCGCAATGGGACCATCATGTCTTGGAATGCCAGAAGCCTGCTCCGTTGCACGCCTCATCGTCGAAAAGCCAACCTCAGCAAGCATGCCTCGTTCATGCGAAAGAGAGCGGTGATTACATTTCAAGAGTGCAGAGGAACAGTGGGCAAACTGACCGCTGCGCTGGCGACATACCCGCACCCTTACAAGATCGGTTTCAACCCCCTCTCTCAGATGGCTGGCGGCACTGCGCTCCTGGTGCCGATGGACGTTTGAGACCAAGAGGACATTCATGTTCGATCTCAACATCAGATCTTAGCTCCTGGCAGGGTTGCCCTCCTCACCATCGCAAATGATAAGGACAACTTCGCCGTGGATCTCATGAGCGCTCACAACTCCGAGCTGGATAACCACGCGTCGGACAATATACGGGGAAACTGGAGGGAACTTGTCGATTGGAACCTGCAAGGCCCCACTATGAGAGCATTTCTGGCTGCTGGTGACTTCGACCCCCGGGCGCGACCCGCAGCTACGTGGGCCCCGTCACAGAGGGCTTCGCCCCTGGCTCTGTTCCTGCAGAACGTAGTCGTGGATCGCAGCCTTTGCAAGCATACCGGGAACGTCTTCTATCTATGCTCACTGACATCCCGACTGATTGCCCCGCGCACTATTGCAGAGACACGGCCGCCGTAGCCTCATGGGAACGCATCTGTATCGGAACCCCAGCTCACTTTCTCCTAGATGTCGAAGTCTTGGCGGAGGTTGACATTGACGCGGCCGCCATCTCTGACTCCAGGCGCAGCGACCACGCGCCGATCGTTTTTCACCTTCCTGACCGCGGTCGGCATGACCAACAGACCAGTATTCCAGAGCGTGTCTCTCGTGATCCTCTTGACGGAGGGGTCTTGTGACAATTGATCGACGCGGCTCAACTTGATCGGTTTCAAGTTGTGCTCCAGTGGCGACGCATGAGAGACTTCATGACCGATGCTGCCTGTCAGGTTGGTGACGAAATTCAGCGCCTTCCGTTCTCGGCAAAAGACTCCCGCGCCAAGGGGGGGCGCATCGTCGCACTGAGGGTAATAGCAATATGCATCTGGCGCAACGACATCTACACGGCCCAGAAGCTGAAGGCCGCCACCGCCGACGGCGCGCGCTTCCTCCACGTGTCCAACGGCAACGCAGAGCTCCTCGACAGTCAGGTGTTCGCCCTCATCGCGCACGCCGCCAACTACGAGTTCGGACAGATGGAGGCCCGACTTTCTGAGAACAGGGCATCCAAAGGGGGGGGGCGGTGGTCGAGGAGGAGAGACGGGCTGCAAGGATGCGCAAGATGCGCGCTACTCTTTGGGCCCTCAAAGCCCACCGTCTCGCTCTCGCAGGGATCAGACCTTAAAGCCTGCAAGAGGCCCCAGCTGTCGCCGGGGGTCCCGAGGAGCAGATTGCGCCCGCCCTGACCTCCCATTGGAAACCCATCTTCGCTGCCAAAGCAGTTCAGGAGAAGGCCCTTCAGGAGTGCCTCGGCAAAGTTGCCCCCCCCACCCCCCCCCCCCCCCCCCCCCCCCCCCCCCACCACCCCCCCCACCCACCCACCACCCCCGCCCCTCCCCTCCCCCCGCCCCCCCCCCCCCCCCCCCCCCCCCCCCTCCCCCCCCCCCCCCCCCCCCCCACCCCCCCCCCCCCCCCCCCCCACCACACCACACCCACCCCACCCCGCGCAGCAAGATCTCTTACCTCTCTTAGACTTCCAACGGAACCCGAACTAGGGCGCGCCCTCAAACTTGCTCGGCGATCAGCCCCTGGCCCTGATCAGCTTTCGTGCGCAGCATGGAAAGCTCGACCTGAACAACTTACTGTCTTACATAAAGTTATGGCATATCTTTGCGGTGGACATGCAGTGCCCCTGGGGCTCAACGATCGCTTCTTTGCTTTTCTCCCCAAGGGTTGCCCGTTATCTGGCTCTCTCTGGGCTCTTGCAATGGGCCCCATTCTGAGATGTCTGCGCGCGGCCACGCAGTTCCCGCAGGCGAGGTGCCGCAAGGGCTCTCTTGGGGGTTGTGCTGACGATGTCGGAATGGTGACCCCTCGCCTGCGTGACCTGGTTGGCGTCTCATGTTTTTTCCTGGATGTTGAGCGGCTTGCATTCCTCAAGGTCCAAGGGGCCAGATGCGCACTGGTCCCACTGTGGACCGAGTGCACGGCAGCTGTCCAGATCAGGGTCCGAAGCGGGCTCTGTAGGTGGATCCCGCAGTGGGCCATTTTTAAGTTTGCTGGCCACACGTTCTACCTAGGGGTCGAAATGGGCCCTGCAGCCACACTCAGCATGATCTGGGCAAACGCGGCGGAGAAGTGGTGGTCGAGGACGATTGCTCTGCCATGCTCTGGAGCTGGTCCTGCGGTTTTCATATTACTAAAAAAACCTGTACAACACCACCGCCATCTCGACCCTCTCGTGCCTCGCCCAACTGTTCCCCATCCCTGCCATGATTCGCAAACCCGAACATCAGGCTTTGCACAAGCTGCTCAGGCTGCCGCCGAACAGCCTCAGACTGCTGATCTGAACCCTTCCCCATCTGTGCTCGCCAGTGCCCCGTCCTATGCCTATTTGCCTGGATGGGCTAGCAGCTGGCGCATTTCTTTTCGTATCATGAAGCATGCACGGCAGAGCGCGCTGCACAGCTTGAAAGAATACACCCAATAAAATGCTACAAAAGGTGCGCTTCACTGCAGAAAAATATAAGATATTCAGCACCCTGCTGGAAGCGCCCTTTCGCAACCGCACAAGTCATGGAGCGGGCCATGCTTCCGCGCCCCCCCCCCCCCCTCCCCCGCCCCCGCACCCGCCCCCGCCCCCTATTCACTGACAGGCCAGGTTGGCACGCAGCGCTTCGCGCAGCGCGTGAATATACCAAATCCGCCATCCATGAAGCCCGTCGCCCGCACCCACAACGCATTTTCGCGCGCGCACTTCGGGCTGCCGCTTTTCCTGGCTCTTCGCCCGAGACGTTGGGCAAAAGGCTGCTCGCGTGGCAGGTCCCGATTCCTGGGGGGGCGGAGGTCGGTGGTTGGTCGGTGGGAATTCTGTCGGACCTGCATCGCGAATATCAGGCCTGCCTGGCAACGGAGTATTCGCAAGACCCTCTGCGGGGCGTGGACGACCAGGCATAGGCTGCACATGGGCAATGCCCCCACGAGCTGCATGTGGGGCTGCGCTGAGCCTGGCGAGATTGCACACTACCTGCGTTGCTCGAGGATGTGTCACCATCTTGCAATGCACCCTGCATGGAGAAGGCACCACTTTCCAGGCTCGCCGGTGGCATTGTTTGGGGATCGGGGCGGCGTCTGACTACGGGCGGGCGGGATCGGAATTCACGCGTGGGGAGTGCCTCAAGGCAGTTGCACTGGCTTTGCATATGTACCACAAAGCGAAGGGCTTCGCTCAGAAGGCCTCCGTGTCTCTGGAGCACGCATACGACATCCGAGGTGCGGCAGAGCTTGCATGTGAGCGATGAAATGCCCTCATCGGCACTGTGCTCTGTCTTTTATTCTATTCCTTGGGTGGTGGATTTGCCAGGTTGTGGGACGTGGGATGGGGTCGGGGGGGGGGTCGTTCGATGACCCTGTGGCGGAGGCATCTTGCGGTGATGAGTCTCCTGGAGTGCCCAGTTCCTCTTTTCTTCCACCTCTTTTTCTGTTTTCCCCTCGCTTGCGAGGCCTATCTTTAGCTTTGGTCTGCCTCGAGCACCATCTTTTTGTGGGACCTGCTGGTGGCGGAAGTGGCAAAGGGTTTCGCTGCCCCTCGGGAGGCCGAAATAGAATCCGAGCGCCACCCAGCTGGGGCCCACCCTCCCTCCGTCGATGCATCCGCGTCGACCGAGGTTGAGGCCGCTCCTCCTCCTCCTCCTCCTCCTCCTCCTCCTCCTCCTCCTCCTCCTCCTCCTCCTCCTCCTCCTCCTCCTAGGTTGGGCCAGTGGACTGGCCCCCTCCTCCTCTGGGAGGGCGGGGGAACGGCCTTCCGAGCAGGTGGGGGCGGTGGGGTTGTATTCGTTCTGAGGGGGCCGCACCCCTCGCCTCGCCCCGTTGTGCCCAAGAAATTCAAGATGCCGCATCGTGGGATCGTGCCCCTGGATGCAGGATCCTTCCTCCTTCTCCTCCTCCTTCTCCTCCTCCTCCTCCTCCTCCTCCTCCTAGTTTGGGCCACTGGACGAGCTCACAAGCGGGGGGCCCAGAAGTTCGGGGGGAGGCTGGGGAGAGAAGCGCGTCCTCGACGGACGGCGACGGCAGAGGCAGGGAACGCGATGGCGGCGACGGCGTCGACTCTCCTTTTTCCCTAGCCCGTCTGTGTTGGGGTCTGGTTTTCCCAGCCCTCCTGTATTGGGTTCGCGCTGTGGTCGCGCCTTCTCCGACCTCGCGGCTCCCTGGGGGGC
>CAUYUJ010014657.1:87500-95000 GCA_963575745.1 Prorocentrum cordatum
CCACCTCCTCCTCTCCACCTCCCCGCCCTCCCGTCCCATCATCATCATCATCATCATCATCATCATCATCATCATCATCAGCATCATCATCATCATCCCCTCCCCTTCCCCGCACCATCGTCATCATCATCACCATCACCCATCATCCATCAGCATTATCATCTGCAGCATCATCCTCATCCACATCCTCCTCATCCTCATCGTCATCATCATCGTCCCCACCGCCCATGTCGTCACACCCCTCGCACGGTTCGTGGCCCCATAGAGAGCTTCACCGAAGGCCCCAGTGGGGTGTCCGCATGCGTCTTTCCCGCCCACCGCAGGCCCAATTCGGCACACCCTTCACACGGTTCGCGGCCCCATAGGGAGCGCCACCGCAGGCCCCAGTGGCGCAGTTCGCATGCGTCCGCCCCGCCCACCGCAAGCCCATTTAGGCACACCCTTCCCACGCTTCGTGGCCCCATAGGGAGCTCCACCGAAGGCCCCAGTGGCACAGTTCGCATGCGTCCTCCCCGCCCACCGCATGCCCAGTTCGGCGGACCCCGCACACGGTTCGTGGCACCATAGGGAGTTCCACCGAAGGCCACAGTGACACAGTTCGCATGCGTCCTCCCCGCCCACCGCATGCCCATTTTGGCACACCCCTCGCGCGGTTCGCGGCCCCATATGGAGTTCCACCGACGGCCTCAGTGGGGGTGTCCGCATGCGTCTTCCCCGTCCACCGCATGCCCATTTAGGCACATTCTTCCCACGCTCCGTGGCCCCATAAGGAGCTCCACCGAAGGCCACAGTGGCATCGTTCGCATGCGTCCTCCCCGCCCACCGCAGGCCCATGTCGGCGCACCCCTCACACGGTTCGCGGCCCCATAGGGAGTTCAACCGAAGGCCCCAGTGGCGCATTTCGCATGCGTCCTCCCCGCCCACCGCAAGCCCATCTCGGCACACCCCTCGCACGGTTCGCGGCCCCATAGGGAACGCCACCGAAGGCCCCAGTGGCACAGTTCGCATGCGTCCTCCCCGCCCACCGCAGGCCCATTTCGGCACACCCCTCCCACGCTCCGTGGCCCCATAGGGAGCCCAACCGAAGGCCCCAGTGGCACAGTTCGCATGCGTCCTCCCCGCCCACCGCAAGCCCATTTCGGCACACCCTTCCCACGCTCCGCGGCCCCATAGGGAGCCCAACCGAAGGCCCCAGTGGCACAGTTCGCATGCGTCCTCCCCGCCCACCGCAAGCCCATCTCGGCACACCCCTCCCACGCTCCGTGGCCCCATAGGGAGCGCCACCGAAGGCCCCAGTGGCTGCGCCCGCATGCCGCCCCCGCACCCATTGCGGCACACCCCTCACACGTTTCGCGGCCCCATAGGGAGCTCCTCCGAAGGCCCCCGTGGCAGGGTCCGCATGTCGCCCCCGCCCCCGAAGATTACATGCACAATAGCGGCATTCACAATTGCATATGGTTGGGTGTCTCGCATGGCTAAGTGTTTTTTCCCCAACCATCCTGTGGTGTTGGGTCATCGTTTTGAAGAGACGGTCCCCGCGCTCCTCTCCTCTTCTCTTCCTCTTCTCCCTCCTCCTCCCTCCTCCCTTTTCCATGCGTTTCACCCACCCAGTACAGCGTTTCGCGGCCCCATATGGGGGCTCCACCGAAGGTCCCAGTGGCACCGCCCGCATGCGTCCGCCACCACCCAGCACAGCCCTTGCTCCCTGCGTTTCGCCCACCCAGTACAACGCTTCGTGGCAACATAAGGGGGCCCCACCGAAGGTCCCAGTGGCGCCGCCCGCATGCGCCCGCCACCACCCAGCACAGCCCTTGCTCCCTGCGTTTCAACCACCCATTACAGCGTTTCGTGGTCCTATACGGAGCTCCACCGAAGGTCCCAGCAGCACCGCCCGCATGCGTTCGCCACCACCCAGCACAGCCTTTGCTCCCTGCGTTTCAACAACCCAGTGCAGCGTTCGTGGCCCCATAAGGGGGCCCCACCGAAGGTCCCAGTGGCACCACCCGCATGCGTCCGCCACCACCCCATACAGCCATTGCTCCCTTCGTTTCACCCACCCAGTGCAGCATTTCGTGGCCCCTATAGGCACCGAAGGTCACAGTGGCACCGCCCGCATGCGTCCGCCACCACCCAGCACAGCCCTTGCTCCCTGCGTTTCAGCCGCCCAGGACAGCGCTTCGTGGCCCCACAGGGGGCCCCACCGAAGGTCCCAGTGGCGCCGCCCGCATGCGTCCGCCACCACCCAGCACAGCCCTTGCTCCCTGCGTTTCAACCGCCCAGGACAGCGCTTCGTGGCCCCATAGGGAGTTCGACCGAAGGTCCCAGTGGCACCACCCGCATGCGTCCGGCACCACCCAGTACAGCCAGTCTTCCTTTCGCTTCACCCACCCAATACAACGTTTCGTGGCAACATAAGGGGGCCCCACCGAAGGTTCCAGTGGCACCGCCCGCATGCGTCCGCCACCACCCAGCACAGCCCTTGCTCCCTGCGCTTCACCCACCCAGTACAGCGCTTCGTGGCCCCATTGGGAGCCCACAGAAGGTCCCAATGGCACCGCCCGCATGCGTCCGCCACCACCCAACACGGCCCTTGCTCCCTGCGTTTCACCCGCCCAGTACAGCGCTTCGTGGCCCCATAGGGAGCGCCGCCGAAGAAGAAATTCACACATGCGGTACTCACAAATGCATATGGTTGGGTCTTTCGTCCGGCTATTTTGCAGTTTCCAGAGGAGCTCCGCTTTCCATATGGACTTCTATTACCCCTACATAGAAGATATCGCACATGCAATTGGTAATTTATTGCGGGCGCCTTGCCGATCCCGAACCCGAACCCGAACCAGTACCCCTGACAGCTCATTCGATATCAGCCAGCGTTGACTCCGAATAGATTAGACGACCCAAACCAAGGAATCAGAGGACTCAAACATGTTTGGAATCCGCCTCTCAGCAAGCAAGCGCGCAAGCGAGCAAGCAAACCTGCAAGCGCGCAAGCAAGCATGCAAGCAAGCATGCAAGCAAGCATGCAAGCGAGCAAGCAGGCATAGGCATAGGCGTAGGCATGGGAATCAGGGGGAGGCATCGGCATAGTCATAAGAATTAGGGGGGCATGGAAATTAGGTGAGGGGGGCAACGGGCCAACTAGCAGGGTTTGAGTTCGGGTTCCTATCGCACAAGACTGTTTGGAGAAAGGTTGTAGCCTTGACCATGGGTTGCGGGCGTTTTCCCGAAACCGAGCCAGAGGCCGACCCCCCACCCCTTACCATAAGAGTGGTAGCACAGACCACGGGTAACCCTATTGGTCGTAGTCTTAGTAGTGGTGGTAGGAGTTCCTGTAGTAGTCGCAGTGGGCGCAGTAGTCGCAGTAGTAGCATTCGCAGTAGTAGTCGTAACCGTGGCAGTTGTAGTAGTATGAGTAGTAGTAGCCGTCGCGGTAGTAGTGATCTAGAGGTGGTCGTAGGAGTTAGTAGTAGTAGTCGCCGTAGCCGTAGTCGTAGTCGTACCAGGAGCATTAGTAGTAGTAGTAGTAGTAGTAGTAGTAGTCGTAGTAGTAGTAGTAGTAGTAGTAGTAGTAGTAGTAGTAGTAGTAGTAGTAGTAGTAGTAGTAATAGTAGTAGTAGTAGTAGTAGTAGTAGTAGTGTGGTAGTGGTAGTGGTAGTGGTAGTGGTAGTGGTAGTGGTAGTGGTAGTGGTAGTGGTAGTAGTAGTAGTAGTAGTAGTAGTAGTAGTGAGTAGTGGATAGAGGGTAGTGGGCGTAGTAGTTGGTATAGTGGTAGTAGTGGTAGTGGTAGTGCGTAGTGGTTAGTGTGTAGTAGTAGAGGTAGTAGAGTAGTAGTAGTGCAGTAGCAGTCGTAGTAGTAGCAGTCGTAGTAGTAGTAGTAGTAGTAGTAGTAGTAGTAGTAGTAGTAGTAGTATTTAGTAGTAGTAGTAGTAGTAGTAGTACTAGTAGTAGTAGTAGTAGTAGTAGTAGTCGTTAGAGTAGTTAGTAGAGTAGGAGTAGTAGTAATCGTATTAGTCGTAGTAGTAGTAGTAGTAGTGTGTAGTAGTCGTGGTAGTAGTAGTAGTAGTAGTCGTAGTAGAGTAGTAGTAGTAGTGGTAGTAGTAGTAGTAGTAGGAGTAGTAGTCGTAGTTAGTAGTATGGTAGTGGTAGTAGTAGTAGTAGTGTAGTAGTAGTAGTAGTAGTTAGTAGTAGTAGTAGTAGTAGTAGTTAATATAGTAGTAGTAGTAGCAGTCGTAGTAGTAGTAGTAGTCGTAGTAGTAGTATTTCTAGTAGTAGGAGTAGTAGTAGTAATAGTAGTAGTAGTAGTAGTAGGAGTAGTAGTAGTAATAGTAGTAGTAGTAGTAGTCGTCGTCGTCGTCGTGGTAGTAGTAGTAGTAGTAGTAGTTGTAGTAGTAGTAGTAGTAGTAGTAGTAGTTCCAGTAGTAGTAGTAGTCGTAGCAGTAGTAGTAGTAGTAGCATGAGTAGTAGTAGTAGTACTCGTAGTAGTAGTAGTAGTAGTAGTAGTAGTAGTAGTAGTGGTATTCATCGTAGTGTTCGTAGTAGTAGCACCAGGCGTATAAGTAGTCGTAGTGGTAGTAGTGGTCACGGTAGTAGTACGCATCGCAGTAGTAGTAGTCGTAGTAGGAGTAGTCGCAGTTGTTGGTGTCGTCGTCGTCGCCGTTGTTGTAAAACTAGTGGTGGTAGTAGTAGTAGTAGCAGTCGTAGTAGATGTAGCAGTAGTCGTCGTAGTAGTAGTCGTAGTAGCAGTAGTAGTAGTAGTAGTAGTAGTGGTGGTAGTAGTAGCAGTAGTAGCAATAGTTGTAGTCGTAGTTGTAGTAGTAGATGTGGTAGTAGGAGTGGGATGTGCAATAGTAGTAGTCGTACTCGCAATGGTAGTGGTGGTGGTAGTAGTAGTAGTAGTAGTAGTAGTAGTATTAGTAGTAGTAGTAGTAGTAGTAGTAGAAATGGTGGTGGTGGTGGCGGTCGAAGTGGTAGTAGTAGTAGCAGCAGTCGCCGTCGTAGTAGTAGTAGTAGCAGTAGTAGTAGCCGTAGCAGTAGTAGTAGTAGTAGTAGTAGTAGTTGTAGTAGTCGTCCTAGTCGTACTTGTACTCGCAGTAGTAGTAGTAGTAGTAGTAGTAGTAGCAGTAGTGGTAGTAGTAGTAGTAGTCGTAGTAGTAGAAGAAGTAGTAGTAGTAGTAGTAGTAGTGGTAGTAGTAGTAGTAGTAGTAGTAGTAGTAGTAGCAGTAGAGTAGTAGTAGTAGGAGTAGCAGTAGCAGTAGTAGAGTAGTAGTAGTAGTAGTAGTAGTAGTGTAGTAGTAGTAGTAGTAGTAGTAGTAGTAGTCTAGTAGTAGTAGTAAGTCGTAGCAGTAGCGTAGCAGTGCAATAGCAGTAGCAGGAGCAGTAGTAGGAGTAGTATAGTGAGTAGTATTAGTGTAGAGTAGTGTAGTAGTAGTAGTAGTATAGTAGTAGTAGTGTCGTAGTCGTAGTCGTAGTAGTAGTAGTAGTAGTAGTAGTAGTCGTAGCAGTAGTGGTAGTAGTGTCTAGTAGTAGTCGTAGTAGTAGTAGTTCGTGCAGTAGTAGTAGGTAGGTCGTAGTAGTAGTAGTAGTGTAGGTCGTGTAAGGTCGAGTCAGTCGTAGTAGTAGCAGTAGTAGTAGGAGTAAGCAGTAGTCGTAGCAGTAGTAGTATAGTAGTTAGTAGTAGTAGTAGTCGTCGAGGTAGTAGTAGTAGTAGTAGTAGTAGTAGTCGGAGTAGTAGTAGTAGTAGTAGTAGCAGTAGTGGTGGTAGCAGTAGTAGTTCCAGTAGTAGTAGTAGTAGTAGTCGAAGTAGTAGTAGTAGTAGTCGTAGTACTAGTACTAGTAGTAGTAGTAGTAGTAGTAGTAGTCGTCGTCGTAGTAGAAGAAGTAGTAGTATTCGTAGTAGTAGTCGTAGTACTAGTCGTAGTAGTAGTAGTAGTAGTAGTAGTAGTAGTAGTAGTAGTAGTAGTAGTAGTGGTCGTAGTAGTAGTAGTAGTAGCAGTAGTAGTAGTAGTAGTCGTAGTGGTGGTAGTGGTGATATTGGTGGCGGTACTAGTTCTAGTAGTAGTAGCAGTAGTAGTAGTAGTAGTGGCAATCGTAATAGCAGTAGTAGTCGTAGTAGTCGTACTAGTCGTAGCAGCGTCCGTGGTAGTAGCCGTCGCAGGCATTGTAGCCGCAGCCGTAGTAGTTAGCCGTAAGAGTAGAAGAGGTAGTATTAGTGACTGTCGTGGTAGTAGTAAAAGTGGGGAAAAGGTCGCAGCAGCAGTAGTAGTAGTAGTCGTCGTCGTCTTAGTAGTCGTAGTAGTCGTCAGAGCAGTGGAGGGTTGACTAACAGTTGTAGTAGTATCGGTGTGTGCATGTGTGGGAGGAATGGCTCGTGTCGTAACAGCCGTAGTAGTAGTAGTGGTAGTAGCTGTATTTGTCCTATTAGTAGTGATCGCAGGGGTAGTGGTAGTAGCAGTCGCCGTAGTAGTCGTAGCCGTAGTCGCAGTAGTAGTAGTAGTAGTAGTAGTAGTAGTAGTAGTAGTAGTTGTAGTAGTAGTAGTAGCAGTCGTAGAAGTAGTAGTTTCAGCAGTAGTAGTAGTAGTAGTAGTAGTAGTAGTAGTAGTAGTCGTAGTCGTAGTAGCAATACTAGGAGAAGTGGTAGTAGCAGTAGTAGCAGTAGTAGTAGTAGTAATAGTAGTAGGAGTAGTAGTAGTAGTAGTAGTAGTAGTAGTAGTAGCCATCGCACTCACACTAGTCGTAGTCATACGTGGTCGTAGTAGTACTACAGGTAGCATTAGTACCAGTAGACTTAGTAGTAGCACCGTGAGCCGTCGCATCAGGAGTAATAGTCGTAAAATCAGTAGCCGTAGCAGGAGTAGTAGTAATCGTAGTAGTAGTAGTCGTAGTAGTAGTAGTAGTAGTAGTAGTAGTAGTAGTAGTAGTAGTAGTAGTAGTAGTAGTAGTAGTAGTAGTAGTAGTAGTAGTAGTAGTAGTAGTAGTAGTAGTACTAGTAGTAGTAGTAGACGAAGTAGTCGTCGCCGCGGTTGTATCTGTACTTGTTGAGGTACGAGTAGTACTCGTAGAGGTAGTGCCATGTTTGCTAGCCATGGTTCTTGCGGCAACAGCTGAATCGTAGTAGTAGTAGTAGTAGCAGTAGTAGTCGTAGTAGTAGTAGTCGTAGTAGTAGTAGTAGTAGTGGTAGCAGTAGCACCACTACTGGTATAAGGTAGCAGTAATAGTCGTAGTCATAGTAGTAGCAGTAGTAGTAGTAGTAGTAGTAGTAGTAGTAGTTGCACTAGTAGTCGTAGTAGTAGTAGTAGTAGTAGTAATATGCATCGCAGTGGTAGTAGTAGTAGTAGTAGTAGTAGTCGTAGCGGTCGTAGTAGTAGTCGTAGTAGTTGTCGTATAGTATGTGTGGTAGTGTTAGTAGTCGCCGTAGTAGCCGGAGTCGTTGCAGTAGTAGGAGTTGTAGTAGTAGTAGTAGTAGTAGTAGTAGTAGTAGTAGTAGTAGTAGTAGTCGTAGTC
>CAUYUJ010014657.1:100000-112500 GCA_963575745.1 Prorocentrum cordatum
GCACCGCGCGATGACGTGAAATCGCTGGATTTGACAGAATTCTTAAGATTCCTATGGTTTTCCTATGATTTCAGCAAGAGAGCCCGGGCGGGAAATTTGTACATTTTTTGTGAAAAAAGCATTGGGTTTTGATGTTTTTATGTTGAAATGCTTGCAAACACACGGTGTTCGGTAGGATTCTGACATGAACGCGCGCGTGTGCTCTTTGTGGTATTTTTTGCAATGGATTATCGCCGTGGACGACAGGACGTCCATGTCGAGAGGAAAAAATAAGAAAAATGTTGATTTTGTATTGTTTTTTACAGGTTAGGATGGGACCACCCGGATGCGCCCGCTATCTGCCGGCCTGAGGGGGGCGTAGGAGTATATTCTAATAAGGAATAAGGATAGGATTAGGAGTAGTAGGAGTCGCAGTAGGAGTAGGAGTAGTAGTAGAAGTAGTCGTAGTAGTAGTAGTAGTAGTAGTAGTAGTAGTAGTAGTAGTAGTAGTAGTAGTAGTAGTAGTAGTTGTAGTAGTAGTAGTAGTAGAGTAGTAGTAGTAGTAGTAGTAGTAGTAGTAGTAGACTAGTTAGTAGTAGTAGTAGAATAGTTAATAATAGTAGATAGTAGTAGTAAGTAGTAGTAGTAGTAGTAGAGTAAGTAGTAGTACTAGTACTAGTAGTAGTAGTAGTAGTAGTAGTAGTAGTAGTATAGTAGTAGTAGTAGTAGTAGTAGTAGTAGGTAGTAGAGTAGTACTAGTACTAGTACTAGTAGTAGTAGTAGTAGTAGTAGTAGTAGTAGTAGTAGTAGTAGTAGTAGGAGGAGGAGGAGCAGGAGGAGGAGGCTTTAGGACCAGTCCTATCCACCGCCGAGAGACATGTAAGAATAAAGACCTCCTGAGGGAATGTGAGAAATTGTCCTCCTCATCCTCGTCCCCCTCCTCCTCTTCCTCCTCCTCCTCCTCCTGCTCTCCTCCTCCTCCTCCGCCTTCTCCCACCTACGACGACTACGACGACGACGACGACGACGACGACGCCTCGCAGGAGTCCATGCGGTCCGCGTGCGCTGAGGTGCTCGGGGAGCTGCGGCGGGCGCCCCACCCTGTTGGCGAGTCGCTTGTGCTGTGCTCCGGCAGCGGCGGCCCGGCCCCGCCGCCCCAGGGGCCAAAGACGAGAACGCCGGGCGAGCGTGTCCAGGGGCTCATCAGCAGCATGTCCACGGCCGAGGGGCGAGAACAGCTGAGAGCGGCCGAGGAGGACAGCACCGCCCACTCCCGCCAGCGGCCCGCGGAGGTGGAGGAGGCGAGGGAGCTGCGGGCCCCGCCGGTGGAGGTGCTTGGCACCGGGCAGTGGCGCGTGAGGGGAATCTACGAGCACCAGGCCAGGGCCCAGTTCGATCCTCCTCATCCTTCTCCGCCTCCTCTGCGTCCTCCTCTGCTTCCTCCTGCTCCTCCTGCTCCTCATCATCATCATCATCATCATCATCATCATCATCAGCATCATCATCAGCATCATGATCATCATCAGCATCAGCATCAGCATCAGCATCATCATCATCATCTTCATCAGCATCAGCATCATCATCATCATCATCATCATCATCATCATCATCATCATCATCATCATCATCATCATCATCATCATCATCATCATCATCATCATCATCTGCCTCCTCCTCTTCCTCCTCCTCATCCTCCTCCTCCTCATCATCATCATCATCATCCTTCTGCTCCGCCTCCTCCTCCTCCGCCGCTCCTGCCAGGCCCTGAAGGCGGGCCTCCGCCTGCTGGACGAGAAGTGGGACGACCAGGGGGCCACGGAGCCCCTCCGCCTCGGGCAGTGCGAGGCGCCGCTGCTGCGCGAGGGGCTCTTCCGACAGCTGCTGACGGGAGCCCTGCACCTGAAGGCTCGAGGGCGCGCACGATCGGGACAGTTTTGAGTCGGGCGTGCCCCTCTACAGGAGGCATATTCAAAAGTAGGCAAACAAAATAGTCTGGGGAAGATTTCATACTATGCTCGATTTCCGTTGAGTATGTTTGAGTGTCTTTTTTGTTTTCGTCCAAAATAAGCCTATAGGAGGACATGCCCGACCTGAGGGTAGTTCTAGGTCGGACATGTACTCCTACAGGCGGCTTTTGGAAGGAAGAAGAAAAAGAAAACAGCCCAAAAGTATCCAAACATGCTCGGCAACAGGTCGAAAAATTCTCCCCATATATCTATATATATATATATATATGTATTATGTTTTGACCAGTTTGGGAGATTCCTCCTGTAGAGGGACACGCCCGACGCAAGGACAGGCTGCTCAGCGTGTCGCGCCGCGGGTCCTTCCGCGCCTTGGCGCGACCTTCGCCGACCACGCCCCGGGACCCCGAGCGCCACCAGCGCGAGCCCGGCCCGGCCTCCCCCTCCTCCTCGCTCCTCCTCCCCCTCCGCCTCCTCCTCCTCCTCCTCCTCCTCCTCCTCCTCCTCCTCCTCCTCCCCCTCCTCCCTCATCCTCCCCCTCTCTCCTCCTCCTCTCCCTCCTCACTCTCCTCCTCCTCCTCCTCCTCCTCCTCCTCCTCCTCCTCCTCCTCCTCCTCCTCTCCCCCTCCTCGACGCGCGCCAACTGGCGCCTGCAGGTCACATAACATCGGCGTGCTGCTGGGGCCGCCGCCGCGACCCGCGGAGCAAAAGGGGTGGACCGGACCGAGGGGTTTTGCCGTCAGTAAGTCGGGCGTGTCGCATGTCCCTCTAAACAGGAGGAAGGTCCACAGGTAGCACAAGACTAGCGTGGGGACGAGTCGTCAAGTTGCTGTTGACTAGTGTTGAGTGTGTTTGGACTGTTTGTCGTGTTTCCGCCTGTAGGAGGACATGCCCGACCCAAGTTTAGCCCATGGTGGGATGAGGCAACGAGTCCAGCTGACTAGGTCTCCCAGATGGGGTCCAAGCAGATGGAATCGGAGGATCGCGCCGCATCGCCAATGCATCGGCGATGCAGCTCGATGCGGAGCCCGATTTTCTTTACACTCACGTCACCGATGCATCGTCGGCGTCGCCGATACATCGCCAATGCATCGGCGATGCGGCGCGATCCTTCGACCCCATCTACTCGGACCCCATCTAGGAGGCTTCAAGCTGGAGGCTCACACTTTCTTCCTGCAGTGGACATTCAGCGCGACTTTCTTCCAATCCGCCCCATGGCCCTACCTCCCCCGTTTTTCACTTCCGACTCTCCCGAGAAGGCGATTCCCGCAGCCGACGTCGCGGCAGCCCAGGGGGACCTCGAGCAGCTGTCGCTGCGCCAGCTGCTCCGGCTGCGGGTGCTCCACCTCGACTTCTGCCCAAGCGGCCGCGGCGCCGACTCGGTAAACACGGTGGGAGGGGCGCACGAGGCACAGCGGCCACAACTGGGAGGAGCCGTGATCCTTCCCCCCCCCGGGAGGGTGGCCCCCTTCTCATCGGCACCTCTCTCGAAAGATTGCCCTCGCGATGGGCTTCCCGGGGGGAATACGGAACGCAGCTCCCCCAGTGGCGGTGGCTGCTCGGCGAGGCCTTCCTCGGCAAGCTGGACGTCGCCCTCTTCCGGGGGATCGGGAAGACGTCGCTGGGAGGCCTCGCGTTCGACGCCGTCGACCCGCACAAGGCCGGGCGGGAGGCGGTGCTGCTGACGGCGGCTTCCGCGGGCATCTCGTGGCCGCAGTGGTGGTGCTGGTGGCTCAGCGACAGGCACCGCGCCTTCTTCAACGAAGGATTGCAAAAAAACCGAAGGATTGCAAAAAAACGAAGGATTGCAAAAAAAGGATTGCAAAAAGCACGAAGGATTGCAAAAAAACGAAGGATTGTAAAAAAAAAAAAAAAAAAAAAAAAAAAAAAAAAAAAAAAAAAAAAAAAAAAAAAAAAAAAAAAAAACCTTCGTTTTTTGTTGCAATCCGTGGCTCAGCGACAGGCACCGCGCCTTCTTCCACGTGGAGCAGTGCGTGTTCCGGGCCGAGTTCCCGGGCGCGATCGGGGGAGTGCTGGAGGTTCGTTGGGAACCCCCAAACCGGGTGGTGAGATACCAGGTGGCGACCTGGAATCCCCAAAAAGGTCACCGCTGGGTTTGGGGACGCGGGGTCACCGCCGGGTTCTGTGACTCCTGGACCCACCAACGTTCGGGACATCCTCGGAAAACCGCACGAGCCCCCAAACCGGGTGGTGACACCAAATCGCCCGAGACTCACCGCCAGGTGTTGTCACCACCACGTTTGGGGACTACCAAGTTCGGGGGCAGCGCCAGGGGGTGGCGTCACCGCCAGGGGAGGTCGCCGCTTCCGTCTCGGAGGCCAGGCGCCGCTCCGGCAGCGGGAGGCTGGCAGAGCAGGGCCTGGCTGGCTCATGTCCGGCTGAAACGCGGGTGCCGCAACAGAGGGGTGGGCCCGGCCCCTCCCCCCCAATCGTGGAATCCGTGGATAAGAATCTGGGGAACGGGGGGAAGGAGGAGGAGGAGGAGGAGGAGGAGGAGGAGGAGGAGGAGGAGGAGGAGGGAAGGAGGAGGAGGAGGAGGAGGAGGAGGAGGAGGAGGAGGATCACTGGCCAAACTGCCAGGTCTGCGTGGGTAAGCACTTCCTTTTGGAAACCCTGGATCGAGGATCGAGGAGGTCTGGGACGCTTGCGGGCGCCTCCGTCGCGGGAAGGGCTCGAGACCTGGCGTGTACTGCACGGCCCTGGGCGTCTACTATGCAGCCCTGCCCTCTTCGATTCCTCGGGGTGCGTTCACTGAACGGCCGCGCTTGTCGGGGGGTGGTTACTATGGGGCTGGGGGGGGGGATTTGTTACCCTCCACTCTGGGGGTCCAGCATAGTCCAGTCCAGCAGTCCAGGGGGGGGGGGGCCGTGTTCTGGAGGAGGAGGCGACCGCCTCCGTGGTGGCCCCCCCTTTGGCGTTGCCTCGGGAGGTGACCGACCTGTCCCGGAGGGACCGGCACGCGTCCGGCGGCGGGGTACGTTGGCTCGACTGGCGAGTGGAGCACGTTCACGAGGAGCCGGGCTCTCGGACCCCCGCCTCCCCTTCGGGTTGAACATGTACTACACTCGAGGAAGGAAAAACAGCAAAAACATTAACTTTTGGCACTCCGCGCGGATTTCTTGCATCCGCGCTGGGGCACCCCTGGCGGCGCCTCCGGCGCCGCCCCTTGCGCGCTCCGCGCGCCATGGAGGAGGGTCCAGCGCAGATCCAAGAGATCCGCGCGGAGCGCCAAAAGTTTACTTTTATGCCGTTTGTTCTTCTTCTTCTTATTATTAGTATTAGTATTCTTCTTCTTCTTCTTATTATTATCAGTATTATGATGATGATGATGATGATGATGATGATGATGATGATGATGATGATGATGATGATGATGATGATGATGATGATGATGATGATGATGATGATGATGATGATGAGTAGTAGTAGTAGTAGTAGCAGTAGTAGTAGTAGTAGTAGTAGTAGTAGTAGTAGTAGTAGTAGTAGTAGTGGTAGTAGTGGTAGTAGTAGTAGTTGTTGTAGTAGTAGTAGTAGTAGTGTAGTTGTAGTTGTAGTTGTAGTTGTAGTTGTGTTGTAGTTGTAGTTGTAGTTGTAGTTGTAGTTGTAGTTGTAGTTGTAGTTGTAGTTGTAGTGTAGTTGTAGTTGTAGTAGTAGTAGTAGTAGTAGTAGTAGTAGTAGTAGTAGTAGTAGTAGTAGTAGTAGTAGTAGTAGTAGTAGTAGTAGTTTCTTCTTCTTCTATACACGTATGAGTGACCTTTCGCCGGAGGGACCTTTGGTGCGGACCCACGGGTGCTCTCCGATCGCTAGGCGAGATGCTACAGCAGCGGCTCGCGCGCTCGGTTTTGCCCCCCTCGCGGCCCCCCGAAAGCTGCGCACTAACGGTCACTCTCGCCCAGGGTCACCCTTGCGTATAGCCGAGAGCAGTCGGCGAGGTGTCAGAGACTGGCGCCGGCGTCGCCACGGTTGGAGCCTGCCGTGTAGCCAGGCGGGGAGCGTTCCATCCCTCCCTCATCTCCCTCTCGGTCGATCCGCCCTCTCCTCGGGAGGGGGGCACGGTCGGAGGTTGGCCTCTCCCTCCTCCTCCTCATCCTCCTCGTCCTCCTCCTCCTCCTCCTCCTCCTCCTCCTCCTCCTTCCTCTCCCCTCCTCCCTCCTCCCTCCTCCTCCTCCTCCTCCTCCTCCTCCTCCTCCTCCTCCTCCCTTTTGCCCACCCACATCCCCAAGGGTGTCCGCGGTTCGGTCGGTTCGGCTGCGTCGCAGCCGGGTGCGTTTGGTCGGTTCGGTTCGGTCGGTCGTTGTGTCGTTGCCGCGTCGTCGGGTCCTTCTAGGCTGTCTCTGCGGCCTGTCGGTTTCGGCCGGTGTCGGTGTCATTTCGTTCGGTCGGTTTTCGGTTGTGTTGTCGACATGGACGGCCTTGCATCCCATTTGATTTGGCGGGTAGGTGGTCCCTGCAATCGGCGCTCTATGAGTCAGCACGAGGCCGAGAGGCCCGCAAGAGGCGCTCAAGAGACCTCCAAGATGACCGCAGCCTCGCCCAAGGCAGCCTAAAAGGGTTTGGAAATGGTTCAGAAGTGCCCATGGGTTGCTCAACGGGCACCAAGCGGCTGGAATAAGCATGCGGGACGCCCCAAGAGAGACCCCAACAAGGGCGAAGAGAGGCTCAAGCGGCTGCTCGCAGCAGCACGCGGCACCAAGCAGCAGCAACCAACACCAAGCAGCAGCAAGCATCAGCACAGGCAATCAGCAAGCGCCTGCAGCCGCGATTCACACTATGTCTGGCATCTCCTGCCTCATGCAGCGCGGCCCTGACAGCGCAGAGCCACTGCTTTGTTCACGTGTCCCGGGACACCACGCGGCTCCGAGTGCGCTGCCCAGGGAGGATCATAAGACAGGAGGAAAAGAACACACAGACACAATGAATCTTCGATTCCCCCGAAAGTATTGGAAAATATGGGTTGTGGGGGAGGGGGGAGACGAAAGTCCTAAAAGTATTTGAAGATATGGGGGATCCTGGGATTTGTGTGTGTGTTTACGTGTGTGCGCCCCTGGGCCCCATTCAATAAGGGAGGGCTCGATGGGCCTCGAGGGGCCGCACGCGGTGAGACCGCACCCGAGCACGGCGCGGCGGGGGTGCTCGCCCCCGCGCACCGCTTCTGGAGCCGGAGCCGCCCGCCCGCCCTCCAGACGCTCCAGAGGAGGAGGAGGAGGCTGAGGAGGAGGAGGAGGACGACGACGACGACGACGACGAGGACGACGACGAGGAGAGAAGCACGTCGTATCCTACCCTCCTCCTCCTCCTCCTCCTCCTCCTCCTCCTCCTCCTCCTCCTCCTCCTCCTCGTCAGCCTCCTTCGCCTCGACGACGGGTGCCAGGCTTCGGCAAGGTCCCGCCTTCCATGCGTGCAAATATGACACGAGGTGTTGAGATGAAGGCGCGCGACGCTGGGGTGGTGACCGCATTCATCGTGCGAGCCTTCGTGAGGTTTCGGCGCCAGGAAGGGGTGCGATTCTGTGTTCTGGGTCGTTCCTTTCCTGGGAGTCTGAATGCAAGGGAATCTGAGTGCGAGCGAGTCTGGTTTCGCACGGCTGAGTATGATTGAGCCTTGGCGGAACAGAATCTGAATGTGAGAAATCGGGCGCGAGTGAATATGAGTTTGACATGATGTTAGTGTGAGCGTGTCTGCGTGTGGAACAACCTGTGCAACTGAGTATGAGTGCGCGTCGATTTGAGTGCGAGCTTCTCTCACATATTTATATGTGCATATATATATATATGTGCATGCATACATACATACATACATACATACATGCATGCATACATACATACATGCATGTATGCATGCATACATATATACATACACATAATTACATGCATACATACCTACCTACATACATACATACGTGTATACATGCATACATACATGCAAATATGCATACGCACATGCATACGTACGCACGTAAGTACTTGTATACATACATACATATACATACATACATACATGCATATATACATACGTACATACATACATACATACATGCATGCATACGTACGTACGTACGCGTATACATACATGCATACATATACATACATACATGAATACATACATACATACATGCATACACTCATGCATGCATGCATACATACATACATGCAAAATTGCATACATACATGTATGCATGTATGCATGCATACATACATGCATGCATACATACATACGTACATGCATACATGCATACATGCATATATGCACACGTACATACGTACATACGTACAAACATATATACATATCTACATATATACATACATGCATGCATGCATGTATGCATGTATACAGACAGACAGACAGACAGACAGACAGACAGACAGACAGACAGACAGACATATCGGAGTAGGCGGGGGGGGGGCCCGGGCCGCTGCATGTACACCCCATGGGCGCCCCCTGGGGGTTCTGGGGGGGTCCCAGAGCTCCCGAAACGGGCTGGGCCCGCCCCGAAACAGGCCACGATAGGCAAAGGGGGTCCCAAGAGGGCCCAAGACGGTCCCAAGAGGCCCCGAAGGCGCCCAAGATGCCCTCAAGACGACCGACGAGGACTCCAACGCGCTCCAGGACGGACTCAAGAGGCTCCCAAAATTCATTCACTTTCTGATGGTTTTTGCAGAATTTGGGTATTCTCGCTTTTCCCGCTTCCCTGCGCTCCCTCACGGCCTCGGAGGCCCTTCAGATCGCTCCACGACGGCCCACGAGACCCCGAAGAGGGCCCAAGACCGCCTAGGAGGCCCCCATTAGGCCCTCAGAGGCCACCAAGAGGCTCCCACGAAGCCCCGTGAGGCCCCCAAGAGGCCCCCAGGAAGCCCCAAGAGGCCCCTAAGTGGCCCCCAGGGAACGCCCAAGAGCCCCCCAACACACCCCAACAAATCATGTCCCCAGAAAGCCTTCCGGGGACATGGTTCATCATGGGCCCGAGAGTCTCCGGAGGCTCCGAAGAAAGTTGCCCCAAGTGTCCTCTTGAACCGACGACGACGACGACGACGAAACGACGAAGACGAGGACGACGACGACGACGATGACGACAACGAAGCGCCCCAAGAGGCGACAACGACGACGACATTATGACGACGACGACGACGACAACGACGACGACGACGACGACGACGACGGCACGCCCCAACAGGCTCCCCAAGATGCCCCCAAAGCCCATGTTCCCAGAAGGCCTTCTGGGAACCCGATTCATCATGCCTCCGCCCCCCTCCGTAGTTTATTTCCCGAGAGCCTTCCGGAATGCGGATTGACATGCACGGACTTCACTGCCCACAATGCCTTTTTTTCCTGTTCAAACCATTTGTGATCCATTAATGTGAGTATGTATGTATACATTTATCTATATATATATATATATGTTTGTATACATATTCTTATATATATACATACATGTGTGTATATATAGATATGTCGAGATATGCATTCCTCAAACAGTGCTTGCACTTAGGGCTTCTTATTTGCTTTCTAAGGAACTGGGCCTGTGCGTCGGTCTGGCGGCTGTGTAATCGCCGTCGCCGCTTCGTCGGTGGCCATCGTCTTGGCCTGTGCGTCGGTCTGCCTGCTGCGTAGTCGCCGTCGCCGTCCCGTCGCCGCCTCGTCGCGGCCTCGCACAATTGCCCCACATATATTGCAGCACAAGTATTGCATCAGACAGATTACACCACTTAGATCGCGCAACATACACTGCACCACATAGTTTACATCACATTGGTTGCACATCATATGTTGCACCACACAGATTGCACCGCAGACTGTGCACCACATAAATCGCACAACACACACTGCATCACATAGATTGCATCGCATAGCTTGCACCACATAGATTGTACCACATTGGTTGTCCAACATCTATTGCACAACATAGCATGCATTGCGTCGCATATTTCACACAACATAGATTTCACCACATAGCTTTCTGGCAACACACTGTGTGGGTTCCACGCTGGCTAACAAACCTTCCCATTATGGCAGCGATTTGGCATGAGTGTGTATGGATAAGAGCGAGCGCCTGGGTGCGAATGGGTATGGTTGCGAGTGGGCCCCAGTGCGTGGGCGGCAGAATCTGAGCGAATCGAATTGCGAGTGGGCGCGATTGTGAGCAGATCGGAGGGTGAGCAGGGCTTGGCACGAGCAAACAATCTTGAAATCTGGTCGCACTGAAGGTTCCCACGATCTGAGCGCGAGCGCGCCCGTGTCATGCGCCCTGGCAGGCTCCCGCGGGGGCAAGGCTAGACGGAAGGGGCGTCGCGTGCACACTGGGAATTGCACGAGATGAGCTGGTGGTAGGTCGCGCCTTCTCCTGGCGCTGGGGGCCATCCTCGATCGCGGGCCGCCGCGCGCCCCCGCGGGCAAGGAGGAGGAGGAGGAGGAGGAGGAGGGGGAGGAGGAGGAGGAGGAGGAGAAGGGGAGGAGGAGGAGGAGGAGGAGGAGGAGGAGCAGGAGCAGGAGGAGGAGGGCAAAGATGGAAATGGGCAGATGCTGCCTGGGCTTCGCCAGAGAAGCCCCGACGCGCTCGACTCTGCCAGGGTCTCGCCCGGCCAGCCGCGCGCACGCGCCGTCGGAGTCGGCGGACTCGTCTTGACCGCACACAACGGCTCGCAGCGAGGCATGCGGCACGGCCCTCTGAAGCCATCCTCCGAAGGAGGGCCTTTCTGCCGCCTCTGGAAGGGGGGGGTCAACTCTCCCCCCCACCCAAAAAAAAAACTTCTTTTTTGATCCGCGGGTCGAGAGCGCACCTCTTCCGGTCGAAGCTGAGCGGGCCGCGCACAGCTTGAATTAACAGAGGGGGGAAGGCAGAAGGAGGGGAAGACAGAGAGGGCACCCAAAAAAAAACACGGGAAGGGGGGGGGGGAAACGGAGCCCCCCCCTCCCCTGGAAAAACTATATTCGGTAGGCCCACCCCCCCCTCCAGGAAAATGATTTTCGGGTTCGGGGGATCCAGAATCCCCACCCCCCTTGGAAAAATTATTCGGGAAGGTCGGGGGTCCAGAACCCCACGACGTCGACGATGTCGTCGACGACGACAACGACCACGACGCACGACGCACGACCCACGACGCACGACGCACGACGCCGACGCTGACGCCGACGACGACGACGCCGACGACGCCGACGACGACGAAGACGACGACGGGAGTCTGGGGTCAGGGTCCGCACGCTCGCGTGCATGGAACACCGCCCGCTCGCACGCGGAAGCTTCCCCGTCAGACTCGACCCGGTCGCGTTCTGCGGGTCCGACTCGGCCCGGCCGAATCTGGCGGGTCGGTTTTGGCCGGTCGAACTCGGAGAGGTCACAGTCGGTCTACCAGACGTGGACCCGGGCGAAGTCGGCCAGCGTCGAAGTCGGCCTGGTCGAAGCCGGCCCGCTCGAAGTCGGCTCGGCCGAATGCTGCCGGACTCCCAGCCGCAGCGGTGTTGCGGGTTAGACTCGACCTGTCGGACTCGGCCCGTCGAAGTGATTTGGTCGAGATGGGACGTATATGTCGAATTCGACCGAACGATTTCGGCCGGTCGAATTCGCTTGGGCGAATTCGAGTTGGGCAGCTTCGACCAGTGTCCAAGTGCCAAGGTTGTTGCATCGCGGTAGTCATGTGGCTATGAAATGAGACGCCTTTTTGGAGCGAAGCGGGCGTTTTGCTTGAGAGGTCCGCACAATCTGGGCGCGAAAGCGCCCGTGTTATACCCATTGACGCCCCCCCTTTGGGAGGCCCAAGTACCATGCCTACCTAATCCTGGTGATGCGCGAATGGGGCCTTGACCTACCCCCAGATGGCTCCCTCTTGGGAGGTCTCAAAGCCATCCTGCTACATCGCGATACTCATGGATCTGAGTGATCTGAACGTGAACAGGTACTGAGTGATTACTTACAGTGAGCGCGTATGAGTACGAGTGGGTATGAGTACGAGTGCGCCTTAGAGTGAGATCGTGTGAGTATGAGTGCGTCTGAATACGAGTTGAGTTGAAAGCGAGTGAGCCTGATGAGTCAGTATGAGTGTGAGTGGGTCTGAGTGTGAGTGGCTCTGGGTATGAGTGAGCATGAGCGTGAGTGAGCCTGAGTTGGAGTGGGCCCTAACATACGCGAACAAAAGCGAGTCTGTGTGCGCGTGAGTTTGAGTATTTGTGGGACTCAGAGTGGGTGAGTATGGGTGTGAGTGAGTCTGAGTAAGAATGCTTCTGAGTGTGAGTGGAGACGGGTGTGAGTGAGCATGCGTGCTGAATGGGTGAGTCTCAACATGGCTTAGTCCACGTATGAGTGAGTCTGAGAGTCTGAGCGTGAGTGAGTGCGAGTGGGTCTTGAAATGAGAATGACTAGGAGCGACCTGTCCTCTAAACCCTAAGAGACGCATCGGACCCAATATGGAGATGGTAAAGTGGTCAGGACGGACGTGCGCGCCGCCCTCATAGCGCATTCATGTTGTAGAGTGCGAAGCCACACAGGGCAGGCCAGGTGGGACAAACTGCCCCCCCACTAGCACATTGGCATTGCATGGTAAGTGT
>CAUYUJ010014657.1:116488-218988 GCA_963575745.1 Prorocentrum cordatum
GTGCGCCGCGTCCCATTCCTGCCACGCATTTTGCAACGTGACGACAGCACGACCATGTTGACAAGAAAAACAAAAACTGTGTATTGTCTTTTGCAAATTAGAATGGAACGGATTGGATGGGCGGGCGCGGGGTGTGCGCCGCGTCCCATTCTTGCCATGCATTTTGCGACGTGGACGACAGGACGTCCATGCGACGGTGCCAATGACGGCGACGACTCTAGAAGGATTTGAGCATGCGCTCGCGGCGACGCGCGCGCATGTCGCCCGCGTGGTATTTTTTGCACAGGATTCGCGGCCTGGGTGCATGACAGAGCACTGCGAGTGCACAGCGCGATGACGTGAAATCGCTGGATTTGACAGAATTCTTAAGATTCCTATGGTTTTCCTATGATTTCAGCAAGAGAGCCCGGGCAGGAAATTTATAGAATTGTTGTGAAAAAAGCGATGGGTTTTTGATGTTTTTATGTTGAAATGCTTGCAAACACACGGTGTTCGGTAGGATTCTGACATGAACGCGCGCGTGTGCTCTTTGTGGTATTTTTTGCAATGGATTATCGCCGTGGACGACAGGACGTCCATATCGAGAGGAAAAAATAAGAAAGATTTTGATTTTGTATTGTTTTTTACAGGTTAGGATGGGACCACCCGGATGCGGCCCCTATCGGCCGGCCTGAGGGGGGAGTAGGAGTATATTCTAATAAGGAATAAGGATAGGAGTAGGAGTCAAGCTAGCCAGCTCGAGCGAGTCAAGCATGGCATGCCCAGTCCCGCCCGCCCTCCCACAACATAAGAAGCAAAGCTGGCACAACTGGGGCCGAAGTCACACCGGCCAGCCGGTTTGGTACAGCTGATGCGGCCGCGATGGCGGTTGCCGACGGGAACTGGCGAGCGCGTGTTGAATGCCGCGCACGCATTGCCATACGAGTCGAGAATGGCCCGGTACACCACAGGAAGCCAGAGGTGGCCGGAGGAAACCCGACGGTCTGACAGGACACCCCAAGGGGGCCCAGGAGGCCCCAAGAGGCAGGAGTAGTAGTACCAGTGGTAGTGGTGTTGGTAGTGGTGGTAGTAGTAGTAGTAGTAGTAGTAGTAGTAGTAGTAGTAGTAGTAGTAGTAGTAGTAGTAGTAGTAACACAAAACGTAGTTCCATGACAAGCATTTGCAGTACTACTGGTGCTAGTCGTATTCGTAGTAGTATTAGTATTAGTAGTAGTAGTAGTAGTAGTAGTAGTAGTAGTAGTAGTAGTAGTAGTAGTAGCAGCAGCAGCAGTAGTAGTAGTAGTAGTAGTAGTTGTAGTAGTAGTAGTAGTTGTTGTTGTAGTAGTAGTGGTAGTAGTAGTAGAAGTAGTAGTAGAAGTAGTAGTAGTAGTAGTAGTAGTAGGTAGTAGTAGTAGTGGTGGTGACAGTAGTAGTAGTAGTAGTAGTAGTAGTAGTAGTAGTAGTAGTAGTAGTGGTAGTATTAGTAGTAGTAGTAGTAGTAGTAGTAGTAGTAATAGTAGTAGTAGTTAGGTAATAAATAGTAATTAGTCCGATAGTAAGTAGTAGTAGTATATAAGTAGTATTAGTAATAAAGAGGTAAGTAAGTAGTTATTTAGTAGAAAGTAGTGTAGTAAGTGTAGTAGTAGTAGTAGTAGTAGTAGTAGTATGTATCGTAGTAGTATTAGTAGAGTAGTAGCGCCGCGTCCCATTCCTGCCATGCATTTTGCGACGTGGACGACAGGACGTCCATGCGACGGTGCCAATGACGGCGACGACTCTAGAAGGATTTGAGCATGCGCTCGCGGCGACGCGCGCGCATGTCGCCCGCGTGGTATTTTTTGCACAGGATTCGCGGCCTGGGTGCATGACAGAGCATCGCGAGTGCACCGCGCGATGACGTGAAATCGCTGGATTTGACCGAATTCTTAAGATTCCTATGGTTTTCCTATGATTTCAGCAAGAGAGCCCGGGCGGGAAATTTGTACAATTTTTGTGAAAAAAGCATTGGGTTTTTGATGTTTTTATGTTGAAATGCTTGCAAACACACGGTGTTCGGTAGGATTCTGACATGAACGCGCGCGTGTGCTCTTTGTGGTATTTGTTGCAATGGGTTATCGCCGTGGACGACAGGACGTCCATGTCGAGAGGAAAAAATAAGAATTACTCCGACGGAAGAACCCCACATAAGAATCCTCTGGGCGAATCTGGAAAAAGCCATCACCGTCGTCCTCGTGGTTGGTGAGGCGTCCTGGCTGTCTCTTCTGCGTATATTTCCTCTCGCCTTGGCGCGGGCCCCCCTTCCACTCCTTACGTTGTCCCCATCCTCGCCCCCCTGTTTGTTCCGCGCCCCGCCACCTCCTCCCCTTCCTGTTGCATGAGCGCGCATGTCGATGTTCCTCGGCGCCGTCGCCGCCACGGCCAGCACAGGCGCGTTCTCTACAGGTCACGTCGCGCAGCCGTTGGGACAACCCCGCGGGCCAGGCTGTCGGGACAACCCCGCGAGCCGTTGGCGCGCAAGACCAAGCCGTTGGGACAACCCCGCGGGCTTCGAGCGAGGCGCAGCCGCGCTCAGGCGGAAGGCAGCACGAAGCCCAGCTCTGCCGCGAGCTGCTTCGCCTCCGCCCTGGACAAAACCGTTCTCTTGTCGAACTCCAGGAGCGCCTTCCGCAGGGACGCCGGCGGCCCGCACTCCAGGAACTCTCGCGGCGGCGGCCGCAGGATCAGCATGTTCCGCATGCACGTGGCGCGGGAGAACATGACGTAGAGGTGCAGCCACCACTGCTCGTCCGACATGCCCGTGCGGCCAGCGTCCTCGTCTCTCGCGCAGTCGATGGTGACGCCCTTGCGCAGCGTCTGGCCCTGCGACAGCGTGGAGGTCAGGTAGGACGCGTGCGTCAGGGTGAACCCCGAGCGGCGCACGCTGTGCGCCCCCGAGCTCTGCCATGTGAACTCCCTTTCGCTGGGCCTGAACATCAGCAAGCTCCGCGCCCGCGCCTCGGCCTGGCCGTCGTCGTCGGCGCCTTCGGCGCCCTGTCGCAGCACCTCGGCGACCTGAGGAGCCCAAAAACTTCCTTGTTGCATCCAAAGTGTGGCCTGGGAACTGCGTTCTGGCAGCGCGAGAACCCAACATTGACGACAGTTACAGGTTTTGGATGACCTGCTCGGATTACCAACATGATCTGCGGGCCCCATAGGGAGGGGGCTCCCGCCTGAGACTTCCTCGCAGTTCACTCACAGACGAGGCTCCCGCCTGAGACTTCCTCCATATTCAGGCTTGAGGAGCCCAAAAGTGACGACAGTTACAGGGTTCCGATGACCCGCTCGGATTACCAACATGATCTGCGGGCCCCATAGGGAGGGGGCTCCCGCCTGAGACTTCTTCACAATTCACTCAAAGACGAGGCTCCCGCCAGAGACTTCCTCCAAATTCAGGCTTGACGAGCCCAAAAGTGACGACAGTTACAGGGTTCCGATGACCCGCTCGGATTACCAACATGATCTGCGGGCCCCATAGGGAGGGGGCTCCCGCCTGAGACTTCCTCGCAGTTCACTCACAGACGAGGCTCCCGCCTGAGACTTCCTCCATATTCAGGCTTGAGGAGCCCAAAAGTGACGACAGTTACAGGGTTCCGATGACCCGCTCGGATTACCAACATGATCTGCGGGCCCCATAGGGAGGGGGCTCCCGCCTGAGACTTCTTCACAATTCACTCAAGACGAGGCTCCCGCCTGAGACTTCCTCCAAATTCAGGCTTGACGAGCCCAAAAGTGACGACAGTTACAGGGTTCCGATGACCCGCTCGGATTACCAACATGATCTGCGGGCCCCATAGGGAGGGGGCTCCCGCTTGAGCCTTCCTCAGAATTCACTCACAGACGAGGCTCCCGCCTGAGACTTCCTCCATATTCAGGCTTGAGGAGCCCAAAAGTGACGACAGTTACAGGGTTCCGATGACCCGCTCGGATTACCAACATGATCTGCGGGCCCCATAGGGAGGGAGCTCCCGCCTGAGACTTCCTCCCAATTCACTCACAGACGAGGCTCCCGCCTGAGACTTCCTCCATTTTCAGGCCTGGGGAGCCCAAAAGTGACGACAGTTACAGGGTTCCGATGACCCGCTCGGATTACCAACATGATCTGCGGGCCCCATAGGGAGGGGGCTCCCGCCTGAGACTTCCTCACACTTTACTCAACGATGATGAGGATGAGGATGATGAGTGGTGGTGAAGATGAGTGGTGAAGAGGATGATGATTGATTGTGGGTGGTGGTGGCGATGATGATGTTTGAATGAGGATGATGCCGATACCGATGATGACGATGATGTTCGTGAGCGTGTGAGAGAGTGCGAGTGATGATGATGTGTGTGTGACATCCGCATGATGAGGCAGAAGAGGAGAGGGGGTGGGGTGAGTGTTCCTGCGCGGGGTGTGCAGAGAAAACAAGAACCCCTCTTTGGATGTGGGGAAAAATGTTGATTTTGTATTGTTTTTTACAGGTTAGGATGGGACCACCCGGATGGGGCCCCTATCTGCCGGCCTGAGGGGGGAGTAGGAGTATATTCGAATAAAGAATAAGGATAGGAGTAGGAGTAGGAGTAGGAGTCAAGCTAGCCAGCTCGAGCGAGTCAAGCATGGCATGCCCAGTCCCACCCGCCCTCCCACAACATAAGAAGCAAAGCTGGCACAACTGGGGGCCGAAGTCACACCGGCCAGCCGGTTTGGTACAGCTGATGCGGCCGCGATGGCGGTTGCCGACGGGAACTGGCGAGCGCGTGTTGAATGCCGCGCACGCATTGCCAGACGAGTCGAGAATGGCCCGGTACACCGCAGGAAGCCTGAAGGCCCCAACTTGTATTGTTTTTTTTATAAAGGGGGGGTTTGGATGGGCGGGCGCGGGGTGTGCGCCGCATCCCATTCCTGCCAAGCATTTTGCGACGTGGACGACAGGACGTCCATGCTGAGAGGAAAAACGTTGGTGCGCGGCGCCGAGGCGAGAGCGACATGTCACCCCTTCGCGCGGGGTGTGCACCGCGTCCCATTCCTGCCACGCATTTTGCGACGTGACGACAGCACGACCATGTTGACAAGAAAAACAAAAACTGTGTATTGTCTTTTGCAGATTAGAATGGGACGGATTGGATGGGCGGGCGCGGGGTGTGCGCCGCGTCCCATTCCTGCTATGCATTTTGCGACGTGGACGACAGGACGTCCATGCGACGGTGCCAATGACGGCGACGACTCTAGAAGGATTTGAGCATGCGCTCGCGGCGACGCGCGCGCATGTCGCCCGCGTGGTATTTTTTGCACAGGATTCGCGGCCTGGGTGCATGACAGAGCATCGCGAGTGCACCGCGCGATGACGTGAAATCGCTGGATTTGACCGAATTCTTAAGATTCCTATGGTTTTCCTATGATTTCAGCAAGAGAGCCCGGGCAGGAAATTTGTAGAATTTTTGTGAAAAAGCATTGGGTTTTTGATGTTTTTATGTTGAAATGCTTGCAAACACACGGTGTTCGGTAGGATTCTGACATGAACGCGCGCGTGTGCTCTTTGTGGTATTTTTTGCAATGGATTATCGCCGTGGACGACAGGACGTCCATGTCGAGAGGAAAAAATAAGAAAAATGTTGATTTTGTATTGTTTTTTACAGGTTAGGATGGGACCACCCGGATGCGGCCCCTATCGGCCGGCCTGAGGGGGGAGTAGGAGTATATTCTAACAAGGAATAAGGATAGTAGTAGTAGTAGTAGTAGTAGTAGTAGTAGTAGTAGTAGTAGTAGTAGTAGTAGTAGTAGTAGTAGTAGTAGTAGTAGTAGTAGTAGTAGTAGTAGTAGTAGTAGTAGTAGTAGTAGTAGTAGTAGTAGTAGTAGTAGTAGTAGTAGTAGTAGTAGTAGTAGTAGTAGTAGTAGTAGTAGTAGTAGTAGTAGTAGTAGTAGTAGTAGTAGTAGTAGTAGTAGTAGTAGTAGTAGTAGTAGTAGTAGTAGTAGTAGTAGTAGTAGTAGTAGTAGTAGTAGTAGTAGTAGTAGTAGTAGTAGTAGTAGTAGTGGTTGTCGTCGTTTCTGGCAGTTGGACTAGTAGTGGTAGTATTGGTACGTAGTCGTCCTCATTCTCCCTCCTCCCCCTCCTCCCTCCCTCCCTCCCTCCCTCCCTCTTGGCACACTCCTCTCACGCTTCGTGGCCCCATAGGGAGCCCCACCTAAGGTCCCAGTGGCGCAGTCCGCATGGTGCCGCCGACATATTTTGGCACAACCATCACACGTTTCGTGTCCTCCTGGGGGGCTCCACCTCAGTTCCCGTTGGCGCAGTCCGCATGGCGGCGCCGCCCCATTTTGGCACACCCATCACACGATTCGTGGCCCTATAGGGAGCTCCACTTATGGTCACAGTGGCGCAGTCCGCATGGTGCGGCCGCCCCATTTTGGCAAACCGCTCACACGTTTCGTGGCCCCTTAGTTAGCTCCACCTCAGGTCCCAGTGGCGCAGTCCGCATGGCGGCGCCGCCCCATTGTGGTACACCGCTCACACGCTCCGTGGCCTCATAGGGAGCTCCACCTGATCTCCCAGTGGCGCAGTCCGCATGGCTGCGCCGCCTCATTCCGGCACACCCCTCACACGCTTCGTGGTACCATAGGGAGCCCCACCTAAGGTCCCAGTGGCGCAGTCCGCATGGCGGTGCCGCCCCATTGTGGCACACCCCTCACACGTTCCGTGGCCCTATAGAGAGCTCCACCTCAGGTCCCAGTGGCGCAGTCCGCATGGCGGCGCCGGCCGATTTTAGTACACCCCTCACGCGCTTCGTGGGCTCATCGGGAGCTCCACCTGAGGTCCTCCATGTCCTTACTATCATCGCCATCATCGCCGCTCGCCCCTCGCACGATTCGAGGCCCCCCCTTAGGAGGCTCCATCGAAGGCCCCAGTGGCAGCGCCCGCATGGCGTCCCCGCCTCATGTCGGCACATCCCTCACACGTTCCGTGGCCCCATAAAGACGGCTCTACCTCAGGCCCCAGCAACAGCGCCAGCATTGCGGCCCCGCCCGATGTCGGTACTCTTCACGCGCTTCGTTGCCCCATAAGGAGATCCACCGAAGGCGATACGAACAACGACGGTATTCGCAACTACATATGGTTGGGTCCTTCGCTCGGCTGTTTTTTCGCATTCCCCCTATGTGTGCAGTGGTAGTCGTAGTCGTTGTCGTCGCCGTTGTCCTAGTAGTCCTCACCGTGGTAGTAGTTGTAGTCGTGGTAATCGGATTTGTCGCAATAGTAAGTGTGGCAGGAGAAGCAGCACTAGTAGTCGCAGACTCGTACGTGGCATAGCCGTAATAGCAGTCGTTGTGGTGGCGTTTGTCGTGATAGCACCCGCCGGCTTCGTGCCGCGCCGGACGCCACTTTCGCAGACTCTTCCTATATACGGTTGTTAGCTGTTGCGTCCGGAGAGTTAGCAAACAATTTGCATGGCAAGGGATTCAACCAGATGTAGTTGTGAATACCGTTGTTGGTAGTATTGCCTTCGGTTAATCTCCTTACGGGGCCACAAAGCGCGTGAAGAGTGTGCCGAAATGGGGCTGGGCCGCCATGCGAATGACGCCACTGGGACCTTGGGTGGAGCTCCCTATGGGGCCATGAAACGTGTGAGGGGTGTGCCGATATGGGGCGGTGCCACCATGCAAACTGCGCCAATGGGGCCTTAGATGGAGCTCCATGTGGGGCCACGAAACGTGTAAGGGGTGTGCCAAAATGGGGCGGTGCAGCCATGCGGACTGCGCCATTGGGACCTTAGTTGGAGCTCCATGTGGGGCCACGAAACGTTTCTGGGGTATACCGAAATGGGGCGGCGCCGCCATTCACATTGCGCAACTGGGACCTTAGGTGGAGCTCCCTATAGGGCCACGAAACTTGTGAGCGGTGTGCCGAAATGGGGCGGCGCCGCCATGCGAACTGCGCCAATTGGACCTTAGATGGAGCTCCCTGTGGGGCCACGAAACGTGTGACGGGTGTGCCAAAATGGGGCGGCGCCGTCATGCGGATTGCGCCAGTGGGGTCTTAGGTGGAGCCCCGTGTGGGGCCACGAAACGTGCCAAGCGTGTGCCGAAATGGGGCGGCGCCACCATGCGGATTGTGCCACTGCGACCTTAGATGGAGCTCCTCATGGGGCCACCAAACTTGTGAGGTGTATGCCAAAATTGGCTTGCGCCGCTATACGAACTGCGCCACTGGTCCCTCGAATTGGCTGCGCCGCCATGCGGACTGCGCCACTGGGACCTTAGATGGAGCTCCGTGTGGGGCCACGAAACGTGTGAGGGGTTTCCCGAAATGGGGCGGCGCCGCCATTCAGATTGCGCAACTGCGACCTTCGGTGGAGCTCCCTGTGGGGCCACGAAACTTGTGAGGGGTGTGCCGAAATGGCGGCGCCGCCACGTGGATTGCGCCAGTGGGGCTTTAGGTGGAGCCCCGTGTGGGGCCACGAAATTTGCGAGGGGTGTGCCAAAATGGGGCGGCGCCGCCATGCGGACTGCGCCACTGAGGCCTTCGGTGGAGCTCCCTATGGGGCCACGAAACTTGTGAGGTGTGTGTGCCAAAATGGGACGGCGCCGCCATGCGAACTGCGCCTTTGGCTCCTTAGATGGAGCCCCGTATGGCGCCACGAAACGTGTAAGGGGTGTACCGAAATGGGGCGGTGCCGCCATGCGGACTACGCCATTGGGACCTTACGGGGAGCTCCCTATGGGGCCACAAGACGTGTGAGGGGTGTGCCAAGGTGGGTGGAGCCGCCATGCAAACTGCGCCTTTGGCACCTTCGATGGAGCCCCCTGTGGGGCCACGACACATGTGAGGTGTGTGCCGAAGCTGATGGCCATGACGGTGGCGATGACGAGGACGATGATAATGGTGATGAGGACAATGACGATGCCGATGACGATGATGATGATAATGATGACGGGAGGAGGGGAGAAGGGGGAGGAGGACAGGAGAAACGATAGACGCGGGGGTCGTCTCTTCAAAACGAGGACCCAACACCACATTATGTTTGAGAAAAACGTATGGTCCGCACGTCGTCATCATGTCTAGTGGGTTCCAGCTGAATATGAATTTCGTGTTTTAGGGTACTTATTTGGCACGTATTGTGTTGTAAGTCTCTTGTACATTTGTGGTGGTCCTAGTGTGTTCCCATTGTGTTCCTATTGTTTTCATAGTGTGTTCCGACTGTCTTCGCATTGTGTTTCCATTGTATGTCTAGTGTGTTCTTATTGTGTTGTTATTGGATGGCACCCCTAGTGTGTTCAGTTTGCGTTCGTCATTTTTTTGTGTGTTTTTTTTCTGGCTGCTTGGCTTCATGCCATACCTCGATTGAGTTGTATTGGTTTTGCACTCCTGTTTAAATCTCTCTGCCCTGTTTACCCATTGTATGAGATTTGTTCCCCACATGCTTAGTGGGGTTCTGGTTTTCTTCCCTGCCTCGTCGCACCCGTGGCCCTCACACCCCACCTCCCCTCCTCTTCCTTCTCCTTCTCGCGCAGCGCAGCACAGCTCAGCACAGCACAGCTTAGCTCAGCACAGCACTGCACAGCACTGCACAGCACTGCACAGCACAGCATAGCGCCTCAGCACAGCACAGTTTAGCTCAGCACAGCACAGCTCAGCACAGCACAGCAAGCACACCACAGTGCAGCAGAGCACAGCACAGCTCAGCACAGCTCAGCACAGCACAGCACACAGCACATTGGCACACAGCACGTACACAGCACAGCACAGCACAGCTCATCTCAGCACGGCATTGCACAGCACAGCACAGCACCGCAGCACAGCACACCTCAGCACTACACAGCACAGCACAGCACCTCTGGACACCATAAGGGGTGCGCAGCAAGTGGTCTCTGAGCGCGGCCGCTATCCACGACACTGTCGAAGCACCTGGCAGGCGTGGCACTTTCTGGACACCATAGGGGGTGCGCAGGGCGTGGTCTCTCAGCACGGCCACTGCGACACTGTCGCAAAGCCTAGCAGGCGTGGCACTTTCTGGACACCATAGGGGGTGCACAGGGGGTGGTCTCTCAGCGCGGCCGCTATCCACGACAATGTCACTCCACCCGCGTCCTTTCCTGACGCTGGATTCTGAGCAAATTCCATCAGCGACCCTGGCTGCCGTGATCCATTTACGGCTGCCACCAATCCACAGACCACCACGCCCGACTTTCCCGCCCGATGCACAGTGCACCACCGACCCCCTGATGCCACCTAGCCATCCAGTTTGCGACTCTACGCAAACACCATCGGCAACGAACCCACAGCGGACCCACAGCGGACCCACAACAACCGACCCGCGCAACAAATTCGCACCACAGCCGACGCACAGCAGACCCGCAGCAAACGACCCGCGTCACAAATTCGCACCACAGTAGACACACAGCAACCGACCCACGCACCCCGGCGGGATGTATCGGCTTATCCGCGATGTGACACATTAGGGGATGTCTGTAGGCAAACACGAATGTGGTCACGTTTTCCCGGGAGGACGTTCCCACAGTTGTGCGTGGACAAGATTGAGAGACAGTGCGGATGTTTCAGAATACGCCCACATTGTTTAACCGTGTCCGGGGCCATTGCCGGAAGTGGCCTGTCCCTTTTCATCCACGGAGAAAATAAATCGCAGTCCATTCGTACATGTTGGGCGGTGCGCCACAGTGGACGCAAGCATCTGATGCAAAACAGTGGAAGCAAACCTCTGATGCAACACAGTGGAAGCAAACATTTGATGCAACATTGTGGAAACCCAAGACCAGGCGTACCCGGACTCAGCCAGCACGAGCGGCGGCGCTCGCAACGGCATGTCATCCACACCATCCCTCCGACTTCCCACTTTCGCCTCTCCCACTTGACCAACCTCCAGCCACTACCAACTCCAGCGCCGCCACCAGCACAAAAGCCAGCGCCGATGCCGACGCCACCCTTGCGCATACGCCAACTCCGACGCCAGCACCAAAGCTGGCGCCTACACCAGCATCTGAGGCCCCGTTTTGCCTACCAAATTCGGCGTGCCGGCCCATTCGTTGTGAGAGGCCCCAGCTTACCCACCGAGTCTTGACGCTTCGCGTACCCCCACCAGCCTTGCTCTTGCCGCCTGACCTTCGTTTCGTGGCCGCGACCAAAAAAGTACCCCCACCAGCCATGCTTGCATGTTCCTGGCCCCTGGCCCCCAGACACTGCCACAGCCTGGCCGTGTTTGCAGCTGCCGCCTTGCACTGGTGGGATGCACCTCCACGTGGATTGCTCATGAGTGGTTTAGCCTTCTTGTTCAACCACCTGAGGTTGCCACTGTTGGCATGCGACACAGGTACGCTGGGCTGCTTGCTCAGCCCAGCCCTACGCTATGCCGTGCTTTGTTCGGGTGGTTCGTTTACCTCTGGCGCCTGGCGCGACAAGGTACGATTCGTTTGCCTTCCCGGTGGTCTCGCCCCTGGAATGGTTGCACTTAAGCCGCCTTGCGCACTTGGCACCTCTTGCAGCTCTGCCTTCAGTCCCCGGCGTCGCTCCTCGGCGTCCCTCGGCGGCAGTTTCGGCGGCCGTTAGTTTGCGCGCTTAAGTAATTAGTTTTGGCTCGTAGCCCAGGCTGACTTCGGGCGCCGCCTACGCTTCCGCTTGCGGCCGCGACGAAAAAAACAAAACCACCAGCCCATCCAGATACGATCGGAGGTTTTCTTGCGGCTTCTCGGAGGTATCTTAAGCCGTGCTCGGCTAGAGACTGTCGAAGGCGATCTTGAGCCATGCTCAGCCATCTTGGGCCATGTTGAGACTGTCGTGAAGCCTCTTGGAGGTCTGTTGGAGGCTATATTGAGCCAGGCTCCAACTCTGGGGACCATTTGGGGGGTAGGAGGAGGAAGAGGAGAAAGAGAGAAGGAGGAGGAAAAGGAGGAGGAGGAGGAGGAGGAGCAGGAGGTGGAGGTGGAGGTGGAGCAGGGGAAAGAAGACGAGGAAGAGGGGGAGTGCGGCACGAGACAGATGATGAGGAGGAGGACGAGGACGGGAGGAGGCGGGTATGGACGATGGAAGGACCGGACGATGACAAGGAGGATGAGAAGTCGGGCTTTGCAGATATGCTGTTGCGCGAGGTTCTTGAAGGACGACTAAGGCCATCTTCGGAGCTATCTTTGGGTCCCCGTGGGGCCTCTTGGGCCTCTCGGGGCTCTCTTGGGGTTCGTTTCGGGGGTCTTGGGGCCCTCTTGAGGTTCATTGGACGGGTCCGGGAGGCCCCTTGGGCCCCATGGAGGCTCAAAAACGGAGGTTCAACAATGAATCAATTCGCCCCCCCCCCTTCTCATGGGAGGCTCAAAAACGGCGTGTTGGGTTGGGCCGTTCTTGGAACGTTTTTGGGCGCTCTTGGGGCCATCTTGGGGCTCTCTTGGGTCCTTCCTGGGTCTCTCTTGGGCCGTCGTGGGGCCATCGTGAGGCCTCAAACCCATCGGAAGCCAAAAACAGCGATAAGGCAAACAACACGGATCTCCTCATGGTTCCGCAGCCATTTTAGCTCTTGGGGGGAATCTTCGGAGGGCTCGGCGGGCATTGGAAACCGCCTTGGGGCAATCTTGAAGCCTCTTGGATGTACGTCGAAGGCTATGCTATATTGGAGTAGTCTGGCCCATCTTGGAGACCTATTTGGACTCGCGACGCCTACTCGGAGCCATCCTGGACCAAAAAGTACCTTCTGACACCTCGGGCCCCACGCCCTTCAGGCACAGGGCAAGGGGTAGGGGGAGGGGTCCAGACACCCTCCTAGATAGCAAGCCGTCTAGCTCACTCCCACCCGCCCTCCCACCACATAAGTGACACCCGAGCCTGAGCATGTTCTGCGGTCGTCTTTGTATGGGCAGCTACTGTGAACCAAAACCAACCCTATGTCCGCGACGCTGGGGCGAGATGCGTCACGCGTGCCAGGCGCGCCGCGCGCGCCAGACACCCCTGGAGCCCGAGCGTGCCTGGCACGCCTGGTGCGCTAGATGAGCCACGTGCTCCGCGCGCGCCAGGTGAACCGCATACTCCAGCCGCGCCAGATGCGCCACGTTCGGGGCACGAGCAGAGTGTGTCAGGTGCGCCTGCACACGTGACAGCACACATCGGGAAATGTGTCGGCCCCAACCATCCTTGTCGAAAACCAATGCCCATCATTGTGTCTGGTGGGCCTGCGCGCAGCAGGCCATGCGCCACCATCCCCGCCGTCCCTGTCAAAAACCACTTGGCAGCGATCGCGGGGTGGCCGCGCACTATCCGGATTCAGCCGCGATGCGCATTTTGCATTGTATTTTGTTAGGGGTGGTCGCCCTGCGCAAAGCAGGCAATCTGCTGACATACCCGCCGTCCCTGGCAAAAACCATACAACGTGTCCGCGGGGCCCGCGGACAGAGCCAAGAGTTCGTCCCAACATGTAGTCTGGCTTGTGTTTTACAGGGATGGGGATGGGGGGGCGCCTCGGGTTGGCCGCGCATGCTCCGAAAGTGGAGGCAGAGTGCGCTTTGTATGTTCCCCTACATGTTTCGTGAGGTTATGCTTTTCTTCCCTGCCGCATCGCACCCGCGAGCCTCTCTCTCACACACACACATACACACACAGCACACAACACACAACACACAACACACAACACACAACACACACAGCACACAACACACAACACACACCACGCAACACACAACACACACACACCACACACACCACACACACAACACACACATGCACATGCGCATGCACACCCCTCCTCTCCTGTTCCTCCCCCTTCCTCCTCCCACCCGCGCGCAACCCACCCCTCGGCGCATATGCGCCACATAGTGGGCACCCACATGAGACACACGTCCAGATACACCCGCACACGCATCATACACATGACACATATTGGGCACCCACATGAGACACACGTCCAGATACACCCGCACACGCATCATACACATGACACATATTGGGCACCCACATGGGACACACGTCCACGTACAGCCGCACACGCATCATACACATGACACGCACACCACACAACACATGAGCACCAGAACGGGGGTGCAATGGGGTGCTCTCAATATCTGTTTCGGGCCCGCAAAGCGTGGCAGGCGCGACACTTCCTCGACACCACAGGGGGTGCGCTGGAGGTGGCAGCTTCTTGACACCAGAAGGGTTGCGCTGGAGGTGTGGGCGCTATCCGCCGTACGCTCGCAAAGCGTGGCAGGCGTGGCAGTTTCTCGACGCCAAAGGGGGTGCGTTGGAGGTGAGGGCGCTATCCGTCGTACGCTCGCAAAGCGTGGCACGCGGGGCAGTTTCTCGACACCGCACGGGGTGCGCTGGAGGTGGCGGCGCTCTCCGTCGTACGCTCGCAAAGCGTGGCACGCGTGGCAATTGCTCGACACCGCAGGGCGTGCGTTGGAGGTGGGGGCGCTCTCCGTCGTACGCTCGCCAAGCGTGGCAGGCGTGGCAGCTTCTCGACACCGCAGGGGATGCGCTGGAGGTGGGGGCGCTATCCGTCGTACGCTCGACCAGCGTGGCAGGCGTGGTACTTTCTCGACACCACCGGGGGTGCGGGGGGGGGGGGGCGCTGTCCGCTGCACTCTGGCAGCGCGTGGCAGGCGTGGCAGTTTCTCGACGCCAAAGGGGGTGCGCGGGGGGTGGGGGCGCTGTGCGTCGCACTCCCGCAATGCCTGGCAGGCGTGGCACTTGTTTGAAATTGAGCAGCGTGTGTGCGCAGGGGGTGGGGGCGGTAGTCTTTGCACAGGCGCCAAGCGTGGCAGGCGTGGCAGTGCCTCGACACTAGATGGTGCGCGCAGGGGGTGTGGACGCTATCCGTCGCACGATCCGCGCTTGCCATCAGCTGCACCCAGATCAGCACGCATGGAGAACAGTAAACGCCTGGGCTCAAGCCGACTCGGCGCGCTAAGGTTTTCACGCGGGTGCGGCACGATTCGCAATCACAGGCACCACGCGCTCCCTTGCTGCGGGCGGCACGCATGCGAAGGCCCGCTTCCATCCGTGCTCAATGCACTCCAGAAGCTCGATGAACACATGGCCACGGGGACGCGGGAGATCGAGGCCCCCGCCCTGGAACGCCAATGGATCTTGCCGGCGGCGTGAGGTCGTTGAAGTGCACTGGCGCCAGAGTCTTTCCGACAAAGGCAGCGCTGTCCAGCCGCATCGAATCCGCGCGGCCCGCGCCGCTCCTCGACGATTTCGGAGCGGCCGCCCAGCTTTTGTCCTCGTGGCAACCGCAGCCCAGAGAATGTGCATCGAAGGGCGCTCACAAGTTGCATGCCGGCGGATTATGCTTGTTTTGGATTTTTCTTGCGCACGCAGCTCAGAGACTCTCCGTCGAAGAGACGCGGGGACAGACGTGTGAATGCATGATAATAAGGCCAGATCAAGTAAGCCGAACTGGGTGAGAAAGCGAGGCGGGCGCGCGGGTGAGCGCAGCATGAGGGGAGGAAGAACGGATCACTCTCGAGGATCCATAGGGCGTTTGCGAGAGGGGTTGGATTTGCACCGTCTTCCACAGTGGCCCCCCCCGGACCAACCGCGATGCGGCAGATCGTCTTGCGTTACCTCACTGTTCGTTGCCGCCCCAGGAAGCGGCCTTCGGTAACCACCTCGGGCCTTTCCCCCATGGAGGATAGAAGGAGGCTGGAAGGCGGGGAAGAGGGAGCAGGCTCAAACAATGGCGTGAGGGATGGCAAAGTAGGGAAACAATCGCGACGAGGTCTCAGAACGCAGGATTGCGCAGAGATGGTACTGATAGGCAAACGCATAATACTTAAATTAAGTGCGCGGGTTTCTCGGTAGCGTATTTTGACAGGATGGTGTGGGGGGGTCATCATGGCGTCCCCGTTGTTCCTGGTTGGCTGCCTGTCGCTTGGGGGAACAGGTGCATCTTGATAGGAAGCAGTGATAAAGTCTTCCCCCGACCACGGCAAAGAAGGATTCTAGCATAGACAAGTCAAAACTTCGTTAAACCACCCAACCCCTGAGGGCTGGTGGGATGCCGGCGTGCCGGCCCATCCGCTATCATTTTCCCCACCTCACCTACCGACTTCGGCGTGCTGGCCCATCCGTTATTCGTTAGCCCGTCATTGCGACTTCCAAACCCCGCTCCCACCGACGAACCTCCAGCCGCCACCAACCCCAGCGCATACGCCAGCACAGAAGCCAACACCGACGCCAGTCACACCCTAGCGCATACGCCAACTTCGACACGAGCGCCAACGCCAGCATCGGCACCTGGGCCTACGACGCCTGCCTCAGCGCCATCGCCTACACCAGCGCCGGCGCCAGCGCGGACTCCGACACCAACGCCCGCACCCACGTCGGCACTCGCGCCAACGCGTACGCCAGCACCAACACAAACACAAATGCCAGCGCCAACGCCGCATAAACACCGGCACCAACAGCGCCGACGTCAGCACGGACGCCAGCACCAACCCTGGCGCCTACACCAGCATCTGAGGCCCCGCGTTGCCTACCAAATCCGGCGCGTTGGCCCATCCGCGGTCAGATCACCCACCGAACCTGCCGTTTTCGGCGTTTGCCGGGCCACCCCGCCCTGACGGGTCACCCTGGGCGCGCCAGTCAATCTGCAATGCTTGCAAACCCTCCAACTTTCAATCAGTGGCGAAGTGTTTTGGCGTGCCGATATGCCCACCCCAAAAGGTCGTAAGCACTCATGTGGATCATCTCTGTTTGTGGCTGTCTAGTTTAAGAACAATCGGGAATGTGACCTTCGAACATTATCGGGCTCTCAGAACCTGCCGTGGTAGGCCTGAAGGAATATCGGGGCGGTCGGTCCCTGCTCAAAATTTACGGATCAGATCCGGGCCCGCCGGCCCATCCGCTATCAGAGGCCCCAGTTGGCCCACCAATTTCGGCGTGCCGGCCCATCCGCTATCACGTCTCACGCCCTGACTACGAATTTCGGCGCGTTGGCCCATCCGCCATCCGCCTTCCCATCCCTCCAACTGCCGACCCGCACCTCCACCTACCAACATCCAGCCGTCACCAACGTCCAGCGCCTACACCAGCACGAAAGCGAACACCGACGCCAGTCCCACCCCGGCGCATACGTCAGCTCCTTCACCAGCGCCAACGGTTCTGGCTTCAGAAACTACGTATTCCTTTTGCGCAAGTGTCGCGGCTGCCACGGGCACGTGGTCAGAGTGTTGTGTTGCATGCATGCGCCCAGCGGCCTGACCATGCTGAGTGGCACTACCGCGGCACTTTTCGCGCGGATCATTTCGCCTATTGCAGGTCGGCCAGCAGTTGTTCCACGGTCGTGAGTTATCTCCTCCTCCTCCTCCTCCTCTTTTCCCCGTCTTCCTCGGCAACTTGCCCGGGCAATACTTGTCACAGGTGATGGTTATTATTCTTGGCGTCTGCTTGCTTAGCGGGGCAACATTTGTCCCGTCTGGGCTGGCGCCGGCAACAAACAGCACCAGAGTCGCGACGGTCGGAGACTATTCGTGGCTGTTCTCCATGCCCTTCTCCCCAAGAAATGCATGGAGGATTCTCCAGGAATTTGGCCACGCAGACGCAAATTTCACGCACGCTACATGTCACAGGGCCCCCCGGGAAGTTCTGAGCATCCAGGGAGGCCGTGACAGCCAGAGCGGGTTTCGGCTTCCGCTCCCCGCTTTCCGTTTAACGAAGGAGCAGGTAGAACGATAGCGCTGGAGACTGGAAATTGAAAACTGCATTGGAACAGCGCCTGGGACCGATGAGCTCAGGACTATGTACGTGTCACGGTTGCTGAAACCCGTGTACGTGGCCCCACAAAGGGGCTGGCGGATGTGCATACGTGTGTCAGTGCAGCATGTCGTGCCAATTGTTCTGTACGTTGTGCATCGTGCAAGCTCTCTGGTGCAACATGTGTGGTGTGCAGCCTGTCGGGTGCAGATTGTGCGCTGCAGGGCAGCGTGGTGCCCTGCGTGCACGGGGCAGTCTTTACAGTGCAAGCTGGGCGTCGCAAGCTGTGCGGTGCACGGCTTGGGGCAAGCGGTGTGGGGCGAGCTGTGGTGCAAGCGGTGTGGGGCGAGCTGTGTGGCGCCCCCCCCCCATCGCACGGGGCCGCCCGCGGGCGGCCACTGGCGGGCACGGGGCGAAGCCCCTGTAGACCCACCCCAGCGCACGGGGCGCCCGCGAGGCGCGGGTCGCACGGAGCCGCCGCGGAAGGGCACCGGGCGGAGCCCTGAGGCGCCCAGAAGCGGTTCACCGACCGAGGCGCTCCACACACGGCTTCGCCTTCGAGGATGAAAGGAGCTGTCACCTCTTTCTCGGCGGAGGGCGGCGGAAGGGCGGCGGAGGGTCGGCGGAAGCAAGACGAGGTCGCCTCAGAGGGCGGAAGCCGGCGGAACGGCCGCGGAAGGTGGCGGAGGTAAAAAATGCGCCTCCAAGAGATGACAACGTTCTTGGGCTCAGGCTCAGGGGTTCCGGAATCCGCCGAGTGGGTGCTGGGCGAAACCACGGCAGACCCATCCGAACATTGGAGCAACACAAGAAAGAAACCTTGATGCAAGCAGTGTTCATGGAGGTCTGACGTCTCTGGGTTCCCTCCTCCTCCTCCTCCTCCTCCTCCTCCTCCTCCTCCTCCTCCTCCCGAGGTGTGCTGTGGCCCGCGGCGCGCGATTTCCCGTCAGCTCCGCCCCGCCGAGGGCCCAGCCCTCCAGAGGAGCCCGGGCTCGTCCCGGGCGGCCGCTCGAGGCCCAGCGGGAGGCCCGAGCGAGCAGGGCGGAGGGAGGCAGCCTCCTCCTCCCGCCGGGCCCCTGCGGGGGTGGGCGGGACGCGTCGCCACGGCCAGGTCATCGTTGGGAGTCCCGGTCGGAGGTTGGTCCATGGGGAGGCCCAGGGCCTGCTTGAGTGGAGGAGGAGAGCGGCGGACCTCATCTCGTCGACGACGACAACGACGACGACGACGACGACGACGACGACGACGACGACGACAACGGTTGTTGGCAGACCCCCAGGCGTGTCCAACGGGCGGTCGCCCGCGCGGGCCCGAACAGCCTCCAACGCGTCGAGAGCGTCCAGCCCCCACGAGTACACCATCTGAGGACCCGCTCGCGCTGGGGCGCATCCTCTGTCTCGTCTTCCTGTAAAGGCGCTGAGTACGATGCGCGACTCGCTCGGGTGTGCACTGATGAAAGTAGATGGGCCGGCGGCTCCGCGTGCGCCAATGACGCCCGCGTAGTACATGACAGATTGTCGATCCGGGTCGCGTGGCCAATGCGGCCTTGCGAATAACTGAGCAAACCTAGGTGAGATGATTATGGTAACGCGATGTGGAGCCACTTTCGGCCTAGTAGCTGTGTGGCACCACATATTTATGCAACCAACGGGTGGTGTTGGGGCCCTTGTTTTGAAGAGACAGCGCCGCGCGTTCCTCCTTCCTCCTCCTCCTCCTCCTCCTCCTCCTCCTTCTCCTCCTCCTCCTCCTCCTCCTCCTCCTCCTCCTCCTCCTCCCCCTCATCCTCTCCCTCCTCCTCCCCCTCCTCCTTCCTCTCATCCCTGCCCCTGCCTTCGCACCAGTCACCAATTTCGGCCCACCCCTCACACGCTTCGTGGCCCCATAGAGGGCTCCACCGAAGGCGCCAGTGGCTGCGTTCGCATGCGCCCGCCGCACCCAGTGCGGCACACCCCTCACACGTTTCGTGGCCCCATAGGGAGTTCCACCGAAGGCCCGAGTGGCTGCGTTCCCATGCACCCGCCGCACCCATGTCGGCACACCCCTCACACATGGCGTGGCTCCACAGGGAGCTTCACCGAAGGCCCCAGCGTCTGCGTTCGCGTGCGCCCGCCGCACCAATTCCGTCGCGCCCCTCACAAGTCTCGTGGCCCCATAGGGAGCTCCACCGAAGTCCCCGGTGGCTGCGCTCGCATGCGCCTGCCGCACCCAGTGCGGCGCACCCCTCACACGCTACACACGCTTCGTGACCCCATAGGAAGCTCCACCGAAAGCGCCAGTGGCTGCGATCGCATGCGCCCAACGCGCCCATATTCGCAGATGGAAGCTGGAAAAAGTGACTGGGGCCAGCCCTTCCACTCTTTCCAGCCCTGGCCAGTTTCCGTGTTATCGTTCCAGTCTTGGCGACCGCATCCCCACTGTTTCGGGCTCGCTTCACACACTTCCAGTTTTTCCAGCCCTGGCCGCTTCCACTTTCACTGACTTTCCAACTTCCACTTTTTCCAGCTTCCCTCTACATACCTCACATGGTCCGTGGCCCCATAGGGAGCTCCACCGATGACGATGCTCACAACTGCTTTACTCACAACTGCATACTATCAGGTCCTTCGCCAGGCCAATTTGGACAATTCAGAGCGTCGAGCTGTATGAGCAGCTCCATGTGCGACAGCGTCGGCCTTTTTGGCCTTTTTCCTCCAATGTGAGTGAGTCGCTGTTGCGCGTCATTGCTGGCCTATTTTACTCAGCCCTATTTTAGCCAGGCCAGGTTGGACGTTGTTTTCGCGAGGTTCTGCCATGTTCGCCCTGGCAGTCAGGCTCTAGTACTTGCCACGCTGTCGTCGCGCGAACACAAAAATGTCTGGCAGATATCTGGCGATCCTCGGCAGGAATCCTTTTTTTCTCTGGTTTGCCCTTAGTGCACGCTTTTGGCCGCCGCCGCGGCCACATTTATCCCAGGATGTGTCGCCCTCTCAGGATGGACCCCCCTTGGGGAACGAACAGTGACATAAACATAGAAACTCGGAGATCCACGCGGATCTCTCGGATCGGCGCTGGTGCCCCCTGGCGGCGACTCCAGCGCCGCCCCTGGCAAGCGATCCGAGACATCCGCGCGGACCCTCGAGATTTCATGTTTGTGCCATTCGTCGCCCAATGTCGGGTCCGACGGACCCCACAGAGCACGGCACGGCCGCTCGATTGGTGACGGGAGTGTTAGGACTGTCGTGGCTCTACCCGTGCCAGAGGGCATATATTATAGTTCGCTCCGGTGCTCTGCTCAATCACACCTTCCCTTCCTCTGCGTAGAACTCGGCACACTGTGTTTTGAGAAGCCAGCAGGGAGGGCAAGAGCCTCACTTGAAATTCGCATATGTCCCGCAATCGCCCTCCATGCGTCCTCGTCTCTTGTTCGTCATGGCCGCATTCCGATCGCGATCTACTCGCATTCGATTCGCATTCGGGCCATACTGATTCACACGTCGAGTGTTTCCATCTTCGCTCTCGCGCTGTTTAGACACGCGCGCACGACACGAGCCGAATCCGAAGCAGATTCTTCGGGGGCCACTTTTCTCGCGCACGCGCACACGCACAAACACCAACATCCAGCATGCGTGTTCTTGCCACCTAGCAGCCGCTGGTCCCCGCCCTGCCCCCCGCTCTCTCCCGAATTCCTTGTCCATCCCAGGAAGGAGAAGGGAAGGAGGGAGGGATGGAACATTCGGGCCGGGCGAAAGGGGGGGATTGGGAAAGGGGGGGTACGAAATCTGCTGCATGCAGCTGGTTTCGGCCTCACAGAGGGGCCCATTCCTCGATACATAGCCGCCTCCGGCGCCGGGAGGCGCCGGGAAAATCAGCTACGCGAGCTGATTCTCAAACCCCCCCTCTGCTATCCCCCCCACGTCGCCCGACCCGAAACAGGAGAGAGAATCCATGCGGTGTTTGAGCGGTTTGGTCCCTCTTTCGGCGGCGAGCCCCGGGGGGAAGCGAGAGGGGGCAGGCCGCGTGAGAGGGTGGCTGGGCTTCTGAGAAGGCGCGATGGCTTCTGAGAGTGGTTCTGTTCCGTTGCATCTTCGGGGGACCCCGCCTGTCCCCAAAATTGGTGTCTTTTCTTATGCCCGACGCGGGCTCGATGCGGACTCGACGCGGATTTGGCGTAAATTCGACGCGGATTCGACACGGATCCAGCGAGGCCGACATGGATTCGACACGGATTCGACGCGGATAGGGCCGCGACGGGACAGACAAGGTCCCCCGAGGATGCAACATAAGTTCTGTGTCTTCGGGGAAGGTCCAGGAGACTCTTCCGCAGGCGCGAGGCCTCCCGGGAAGCCCCGCGCCACCGCTCGCTGCCCCCCCGGGCTCGCCGCCGATTTTTGAGGCTCTGGAGGCGGAGGCAGGAAGAGAGAGGAAGGGATGGCAGAAAGGCTGGAGGAGAAGACTAAGTACAGTCGGGGCGCTGGAGAAGGAACCCTCTTCGTTGGGGAGGGGCCCCGTATTCCTTAAGTGTTTCGCAGCTTCCCTTAGGTTTTCCTTCGGTTTTCGATGGGAAATCGATGTTTAACTTATGGAAAATAGGGGCCTCGTTCCTTAGTTAGGGTTCCTTAGGTCAACGCTCCGACTGTAGGTGTAGGAGGATCTCCACCCCCACCTGGTGGGTGATGCTCTCACCACGGACCCTGACCCCCGGAGGTCCTCGGTGGCCCTTGGAGGTCAAACAAACGCCGCAAACGTCAGGTCGGGCGTGTCCCCCTACAGGCGGATTTTGGGCGAAAAATTCAAGATGTGCCAGAAATATATCAAAATGATTATCCCGGCAAAGCAACCTAACAGCGATGTGTAGGAGCATATCTGGAAGCATTCCCCTTAAGATTCGGATGAGAATCCAGTTGTAGAATTCTGCTGTTCTCGCAGTCGTAGTCGCATTCGCGATGACAGTCGCAGTGGCAACGGCAGTCGCAGTCACAGCCTCAGCCTCAGCCTGCCTCAGCCTCAGCCTCAGCCTGCCTCAGCCTCAGCCTGCCTCAGCCTCAGCCTCAGCCTGCTTCAGCCTCAGCCTCAGTCTGCCTTCAGCCTCGGCCTCAGCCTCAGCCTGCCTCAGCCTCAGCCTGCCTCAGCCTCAGCCTCAGCCTCAGCCTGCCTCAGCATCAGCCTGCCTCAGCCTCAGCCTCAGCCTGCCTCTGCCTCAGCCTCAGCCTGCTTCAGCCTCAGCCTCAGTCTGCCTTCAGCCTCGGCCTCAGCCTCAGCCTGCCTCAGCCTCAGCCTGCATCAGCCTCAGCCTCAGCCTCAGCCTCAGCCTCAGCCTCAGCCTCAGCCTCAGCCTGCCTCAGCCAGCCTCAGCCTGCTTCAGCCTCAGCCTCAGTCTGCCTCAGCCTCGGCCTCGGCCTCAGCCTGCCTCAGCCTCAGCCTGCCTCAGCCTCAGCCTCAGCCTGCCTCAGCCTCAGCCTGCCTCAGCCTCAGCCTCAGCCTGCTTCAGCCTCAGCCTCAGTCTGCCTTCAGCCTCGGCCTCAGCCTCAGCCTGCCTCAGCCTCAGCCTGCATCAGCCTCAGCCTCAGCCTCAGCCTGCCTCAGCATCAGCCTGCCTCAGCCTCAGCCTCAGCCTGCCTCAGCCTCAGCCTCAGCCTGCTTCAGCCTCAGCCTCAGTCTGCCTTCAGCCTCGGCCTCAGCCTCAGCCTGCCTCAGCCTCAGCCTGCATCAGCCTCAGCCTCAGCCTCAGCCTGCCTCAGCATCAGCCTGCCTCAGCCTCAGCCTCAGCCTGCCTCAGCCTCAGCCTCAGCCTGCTTCAGCCTCAGCCTCAGTCTGCCTTCAGCCTCGGCCTCAGCCTCAGCCTGCCTGCCTCAGCCTCAGCCTGCAGCCTCAGCCTCAGCCTCAGCCTCAGCCTGCCTCAGCATCAGCCTGCCTCAGCCTCAGCCTCAGCCTGCCTGCCTCAGCCTCAGCCTCAGCCTGCTTCAGCCTCAGCCTCAGTCTGCCTTCAGCCTCGGCCTCAGCCTCAGCCTGCCTCAGCCTCAGCCTGCCTCAGCCTCAGCCTCAGCCTGCCTCAGCATTTAAAATGTGGCCCGGGAATGGAGTTCTGGGAACTCGAAGAACACGAAGTGGCCTACAGTTGGCTCCGGGCATTCAAAATCATGCCCAGGAATGGAGTTCTGGGAACTCGAAGACCACGAAGTGGCCTACAGTTGGCTCCGGGCATTCAAAATGTGGCCCGGGAATGGAGTTCTGGGAACTCGAAGAGCACTAAGTGGCCTACAGTTGGCTCCGGGCATCCACAATGTGGCCCGGGAATGGCGTTCTGGGAAGTCGAAGAGCACGAAGTGGCCTACAGATGGCTCCGGGCATCCAACATGTGGCCCAGGAATGGAGTTCTGGGAAGTCGAAGAGCACGAAGTGGCCTACAGTTGGTTCCGGGCATCCAAAATGTGGCCCGGGAATGGAGTTCTGGCCAGTCGAAGAGCACGAAGTGTTTGACTGTTTGTGAAAAACGAGTTTGGACCCAGCTCCCCGGATGCCGCCTGGACCCCCCTGTGGAGTCATGATGCTTTCTTTCGACCCTATTAGAAACCTATCAATCTTCGCTGTTAGGTAATCAAAAAGTAATCAGAAAATAGTCCCCAGATAATTTGTTTAAACTATTTTTGAATATTCCTCCGGTAGAGGGACAGGCCCGACTGAACCCAAACGTTTAGAAACCCCGAAGCTGCCCCGAAATTTGTCGTCTCGATCCTGGAGTGTCGGCGGCTCTTCTTTCCTTTCCCCCGTCGATGGGATTCCTTGTGCAGGCTCGCCGAGACTGGACCCAGCATGCAGGGGCCCTGGCCTGCTCGGTCTCCTCCCTCCAGGTGCGCCCAGCCCGCTCCGCTCCGTGCAGAGCCATGGCCGGTCACTACAGGGCGGTTCACCACCGAGGGTCGAGGTTTGAGGATTGATGGTCCGCTGAGCGACTTGGGTTCGAGGGTCGAGGTTCTGAAGGACCGAGGCTTTTGAGCGAGGATCGAGGATCGAGGGTCGAAGGTCGAGGGTCGAGGGTCGAGGATCGAGGGTTTTGAGCATGCTTGGGGGGGTAGTGGCGTAATGGCCCCAGGCTCTGCAGGTTTTGCGGAGGCCCCGAGGGAACCTCCTCCCCACGGAGGGTGCGACCCCCGTGTCGGTGGTGACCCCCCTCGCCAATGCCTGGTCCATCGGCTCACCACTGCTGAAGTTTGGAGAGAGCTTTTCTTTCCCCTGGCGATAACGGGCGTGGCCAGGGGGATGGAAGGGAACTCTGAAGGAGGAATGGCATAGGTGAGAGGTATCGAGCGTTTGTCCGCGGCCTTTTTGGCCCAAGTGACCGGCCACCTATCTGACCAGGCCGCACCGCGGCCCGCTACCTCACATCGAGACAGAAGGGTGGTCACGTCACGATTCCGCCGGCGCCGTCTGGGAATTTTCAGTAAGGGCCAGTTCCCACACGGTGCCGGCGTAACCAGCCGGCGTAACCAGGGGGGGGCGGGGGGAAGGAGGGGTGGGCGGGGCTGGTCACTGGCGTTATCGCGATTGTATTAAGGCAGACTTTGACAACACCAGAGAACCAAGAACAACATAATGATATCGGGGCGGTTCCTTCGTCGCCACCGCTTCGCTTGCCAGGGTGGGGTTTGGGAGGAACTCTAGTGCCACTGGAGACGCCCTCCGCGTACGTTCGAAGTCGGCGCTTTAAGATGGGACCCCAAGGGATTGGGCTCTAATGAGAGCAGAGGGCGTCCAGGTTTAATGTGTTTCGCTCCTCACCATTGGGCCGCATGTTTATTGCCCCCATTCTGACTTTTCCCAGCCATCCTGTGGTGTTGGGTCTTCGTTTTGAACAGACAGCGCCCCGCGTCCCACCTCCTCTTCCCGCTCCTCCCTTTCCCCCTTTTCCGCCCTCGTCCCACGCGCCCAGTACGCCGCTTCGTGGCCCCATTGGGAGCTCCACAGAAGGTTCCAGTGGCGCAGCCCGCACGCGTCTCCCCCGCCCAGCACAGCGCCGCGTGGCCCCAGAGGGAGCTCCATCGAAGGACCCAGTGGCGCAGTCCGCATGCGGGACCCCCGCATTGCAGCGCGTCGCCTCATGCGCGCGCACGCACATACCACCAACCAAGCACGCACGCGCACCACAAACCATTACGCACGCACGCAGACACACATGCACACGCTGTGGAGTACGCACTCTGCGCACAAACTCCCGCGCGATTGGTTGGTTGGTGCTTGGCGCCGAGGTTTTCCGGCATTTTGAAGCCCTCTGAGATTTTTTGAGACCGCTTTGAGTCCGCCATCGGACGCGTCTGGTGCGTGACTTTGTTCAATGTCGTGCAGATTTTGAGATTCATCCGACACTCGTTCATTATAGCCCTAAATTAGGAGTCGGGCAGTCTCAAGGCGCATCGAGCGCGGACGGGGCCGCCGCCGAGCGGATGGGGCCGCTGCCCAGGCGCGATCCAAGCGTTGCAGAATTTTAGCCAACCTTCTGGCCCGCGCCGGCTCGACGCGCGCGCAGCGCTGCACATGACTAATGGAAGTTGCCGTTGATACGATGCGTGCTCAAACTCTTCCATGCGGAAAAAAGAAGAACTGCGTTGCCAACTCTGTTTCTCCGTCTGTCCTTTTCAGTCCGAGAAGAAATGCTTGGAAATTGATTTCGCGCTTGCCTGGGGGCCACGTTCTTCGGGGCGTCGCCATTGAGGTTGCAGTGGTACTGAATGCCGTGCGCGAAAGCGCGATGTCCACATTTAGCCAAATGCGCACGGACGTTTCGGTCCCATTGCTTAGCATGGCCTTGCTTGCAGCGCGTCGCAAGCGGTGCAGGATTTTAGCCAACCTTCTGGCCCGCGCCAGCTCGACGCGCGCGCAGTGCTGCATGTGGCTGATGGAAGTTGCCGCTGATATGATGCGTGCTCAAACTCTCCCATGCGAATGACAGAAAATTTCGCTTCCACCCTTTTCCGTCTGTCCTATTCAGTCTGGGAAGACATGCTTGGACATGGGTTTCGCGCTCGCCTGGGGGCCGCGCTCTTCGAGGCGTCTCCATTGAGGTTGCAGCGGTGCTGAATGCCTTGCGCGAAAGCGCGATGTCCACATTTAGCCGGATGCGCGCGGACGTTTCGGTCCCATTGCTTTGCGTGGCCTTGCGTTTCCTCGAGCGCGGTCGCGCTGCGGCGCGCCGCCTTATGCGCGCGCGCACGCGCCACCCACCACGCGCGCACCCCTACCACAAACCACGTTCTACGCACGCGGACACACATGCACACGCGGTGGAGTATGCACTCTGCGCACCAACTCCCGCGTGATTGGTTGGTTGGTGCTTGGCGCCGAGGTTTTCGGGCATTTTGAAGCCCTCTGAGATTTTTTGAGACCGCTTGGAGTCCGCCATCGGACGCGTCTGGTGCGTGACTTTGTTCAATGTCGTGCAGATTTTGAGACTCATCCGACACTCGTTCATTGTAGCCCTAAATTAGGAGTCGGGCAGTCTCAAGGCGGCCGCCGAGCGGATGGGGCCGCTGCCCAGGCGCGACCCAAGCGGTACAGGATTTTAGCCAACCTTCTGGCCCACGCTGGCTCGACGCGCGCGCAGTGCTGCATGTGGCTGATGGAAGTTGCCGCTGATATGATGCGTGCTCAAACTCTCCCATGCGAATGACAGAAAATTTCGCTTCCACCCTTTTCCGTCTGTCCTATTCAGTCCGGGAAGACATGCTTGGACATGGGTTTCGCGCTCGCCTGGGGGCCGCGCTCTTCGAGGCGTCGCCATTGAGGTCGCAGTGGTACTGAATGCCTTGCGCGAAAGCGCGATGTCCACATTTAGCCGGATGCGCGCGGACGTTTCGGTCCCATTGCTTTGCGCGGCCTTGCGTTGCGTCGAGCGCGGTCGCATTGCAGCGCGTCGCCTAATGCGCGCGCACGCGCGCGCCACCAACCACGCACGCACGCGCACAACAAACCACTACGCACGCACGCAGACACACATGCACACGCGGTGGAGTATGCACTCTGCCCACCAACTCCCGCGTGATTGGTTGGTTGGTGCTCGGCGCCGAGGGTTTCGGGTACTTTGAAACCCTTCGAGGCTGTTTGAGACCGTTTTGAGACCGCCATCGGACGCGTCTGGTGTGTGAATGCGTACAATGTCGTGCAGATGTTGGGACTCATCCGGCACTCGTTCATTGCAGCCCTAGATTAGGAGTCGGGCAGTCTCAAGGCGCATCGAGCGCGGACGGGGCCGCCGCCGAGCGGATGGGGCCGCTGACCAGGCGCGATCCAAGTGGTGCAGAATATTAGCCAACCGCCTAGCCCACGTCGGCTCGACGCGCGCGCAGCGTTGCAGGTGACTGATGGAATTGGCCGTTGCTATGATGCGTGCTCAAAGTCTTGCATGCGAAAATTTCAGAATTTCGTTTCCAACTTTGATTCTCCGTCTGTCCTATTCAGTCCGGGAAGACATGCTTGGAAATGGATTTCGCGCTCGCCTGGGGGCCACGTTCTTCGAGGCGTCGCCATTGAGGTTGCAGTTGCATTGAATGCCTTGCGCGAAAGCGCGATGTCCACATTTAGCCATCTACGCGCGGACGTTTCGGCCCCATAGTTTTGCATGGCCTTGCGTTGCGCCGAGCGCGGTCGCATTGCAGCGCGTCGCCTTATGCGCGCGCACGCACATGCCACCAACCACGCACGCACGCGCACCGCAGACCACTACGCACGCACGCAGACACACATGCACACGCGGTGGAGTATGCACCCTGCGCACCAACTGCCGCGTGATTGGTTGGTTGGTGCTCGGTGCCGCGGGCTTCGGGCACTTCGAAACCCTTTGAGACTGTTTGAGACCGCTTTGACACCGCCATCGGACCCGTCTGGCGCGTGAATGTGTACAGTGTCGTGCAGATTTTGAGACTCATCCGACACTCGTTCATTATAGCACTAAATTCCGAGTCGGGCAGTCTCGAGGCGGTTCGAGAGCGGGAGGGGCCGCCGCCGAGCGGATGGGGCCGCTGCCCAGGCGCGATCCAAGCGGTGCAGAATCTTAGCCAACCTCCTAGCCCACGCCGTCTCGACGCGCGCGCAGCGCTGCATGTGACTCATGGAAGTTGCCGTTGCTATGATGCGTGCTCAAAGTCTTGCATGCGAAAATTTCAGAATTTCGTTTCCAACTGTTTTCTCCGTCTGTCCTATTCAGTCCGAGAAGACATGCTTGGAAATTGATTTCGCTCTCGCCTGGGGGCCACGTTCTTCGAGGCGTCGCCATGGAGGTTGCAGCGGTGCTGAATGCCTTGCGCGACAGCGCGATGTCCACATTTAGCCAAATGCGCGCGGACGTTTCGGTCCCATTGCTTTGCACGGCCTTGCGCTGCATCGAGCGAGGTCGCATTGCAGCGCGTCGCCTTCCGCGCGCGCGCATGCCACCAACCACGCACGCACGCGCACAACAAACCATTACGCACGCACGCAGACACACATGCACGCGCGGTGGAGTGTGCACTCTGCGCACCAACTCCCGCGTGATTGGTTGGTTGGTGCTCGGCGCCGAGGGCTTCGGGTACTTTGAAACCCTTCGAGGCTGTTTGAGACCGTTTTGAGACCGCCATCGGACGCGTCTGGTGTGTGAATGCGTACAATGTCGTGCAGATTTTGAGACTCATCCGACACTCGTTCTGTATAACACTATATTTGGAGTCGGGCAGTCTCGCGGCGGTTCGAGCGCGGGCGGGGCCGCCGCCGAGCGGATGGGGCCGCTGCCCAGGCGCGATCCACGCGTTGCAGAATTTTAGCCAACCTTCTGGCCCACGCTGGCTCGACGCGCGCGCAGTGCTGCATGTGACTGGTGGAAGTTGCCGTTGATCTGATGCGTGCTCAAACTCTTCCACATGAAAAATTAAGAATTTCGTTTTCCAGCTGTTTTCTCCGTCTGTCCTATTCAGTCCGGGAAGACATGCTTGGACATGGGTTTCGCGCTCGCCTGGGGGCCACGTTCTTCGAGGCGTCGCCATGGAGGTTGCAGCGGTATTGAATGCCGTGCGCGAAAGCGCGATGTCCACATTTAGCCAAATGCGCACGGACATTTCGGTCCCATTGCTTAGCATGGCCTTGCTTGCAGCGCGTCGCCTTCTGCGCGCGCACGCACATGCCACCAACCACGCACGCACGCGCACAACAAACCACTACGCACGCACGCAGACACACATGCACACGCGGTGGAGTATGCACTCTGCGCACCAACTCCCGCGTGATTGGTTGGTTGGTGCTCGGCGCCAAGGGTTTCGGGCTTTTTGAAACCCTCTGAGACTGTTTGAGACCGCTTTGAGACCGCCATCGGACGCGCCTGGTGTGTGAATTTGTACAATGTCGTGCAGATGTTGAGACTCATCCGATATTCGTTCTTTATCATACTAAGGTAGGGGTCGGGCAGTCTCACGGCGGTTCGAGCGCGGACGGGGCCGCCGCCGAGCGGATGGGGCCGCTGCCCAGGCGCGATCCAAGCGGTGCTGAATCTTAGCCAACCTAGCCCACGCCGTCTCGATGCGCGCGCAGCGCTGCATGTGACTGATGGAAGTTGCGTTGATATGATGCGTGCTCAAACTCTTCCATGCGAAAAGTGAGGCATGTCGTTTCCAACTTTTTCTCTGTCTGCATCAAAAGTAATGCATGATCAATGCAGTCACAGGAGCAGCGAAATGCAACGACAAGGGAATTCAGTGAAAGCCGTAACTTACCAGTGCATGCAAATCTCGTCGCATCCTCATCCTTACCATATTGCTGCTTCTCGTGGTCCTGGGCCATCTCTTCTTCGTCCGCGCCGTCATTCATTGGCGTCGATGTCCTGCCCTCGGCCTCCGCCTGCCCCTCATCTCCCCTTGCTTCGCTCCGGGCGCAGCCGCTCTTGCGCGAGCTTGTCGACCCCCTCGGCTCGCGCGCGGGCCCGGCCGCGACGGTCGCCATCGCCGAGCTCCGCGAAGGCGCGGCCGGAGGGGGGCATGAGCGGCGGAAGCCCCCCCCCTCGGGAATGGCCCAGACACTTTCAGGGCGAGGCCAGAAGCTTCGGAGAGGGCCCGCCACGTCCGCCGAGTCCAGGCGATTGGCCTCTTCAAAGATCCAGATTCGGGGGCCCAGACCCCGGCGGCTCCGAGGCCCAGAATCTAAGGATTCAGGCTCGGGGGGGAGGGGGGGGGCAGGTCCCGAGGGTCGAGGGGTCAGACCCTGGGGCCCAGACGCTGGGGTCCAGACTCTGACGGCCCAGACTCTGAGGGCTCAGACAGACTCCGAGGGCCTGGAGTCTTTGGAATTCCGAGGGCTCAGATTCTCTTGCCAAGTTCCGAGGGTTCAGACTCTGGGCCCCCGGAGTCTGCGGCCCCGGACCTGGGGGCGCAGATGCTAGGGGGCCTGGGCTCTGGGGGGCCGGACAGCGGGAGATATTTTGACGCCCAGACACCTGGGGCCCAGCGCCCGATGGGCCTGGGATTCGAGGGCCCAGAGTCTGGGGGCCCAGATTCTGGGGGCCCAGGCTCCGACGGCCTAGACACTGGGAGATGCGAAGGGGTCAGATTTTGGAGCTTTGAGATTCCAGATGCCGGGGGGCCAGACCGAGGGCCTAGGCTTTGGAAGACTCCGAGGGTCCAGATTTAGCAGATCCAGATTCTCAGGGCCCAGACTCTGCGGGCCCGCGCTCTGCGGGCCCAGACTCTGGGGCCCGGAGTCTGAGGGCCCAGGCCCCCGGAGATGCTGTGGGCTCAGATTTTGATTTTTCAGTCTGAGGGCCCAGATTCTCCAGGACAAGAAGAAACACATAAACGCAAAGGGTTTTCTTGGTTTTACACCGGAAGGGAGCGTCGTTGAGAGGGTGCCTGGCACGGATGCGGGGATCGGGGTGACAACGGTGTTTGGAGTTGGCGGTTTGCGTGGCAAGTGCGTTTGAGTGGCCGCATGTGTTTGGAGCGCGCGACGGGTGAAATGGGCGCCCACCAGCAACTATCAGTCCTCTGCCCGCGTGCCAGAACATATCGCCGCGCGCTCGCAATTCGGCGCGGAAGAGGGGGCTGGGAAGTGAGCGCGAGTCTCATTTCCAAGAAGCCCCTTCAATGGGCGGCAAACAGTTCCTTGTCCATCCATATGCCGCGCGGCCAATCGCGCGAACGAGCAACTGTCCCGGCGCGCAGCGTGAGCTTTGCTTGCGCGCAGCCTGGCTTATTCCCATTGTTTCCTCCGCTTCTTTCTCGCCCCCCTCTTCTTGTCCTTCTTCCCCTGCTTTGCCGTGTCCCGCCCCCCCTTCCTTCCCGGCTCGGAGCTGTCACCGCGCGCGGAAAGGGCAACCCAGAGGGCGCTGCTGCAATTCCATTGTTCGCCACGAAGAATCGCGTAATTATTTTGCGCGCGGTCCGTTTACATTGCCAGTGCCGGAGGCGCGCAAAGGAATTCCCATTGCGCGCGACCGTTTTCGCCGGCCCCGCAAGAGCACGCGCGATTCCATTGCGTAGAGCTAGTGTTCCCGCCTCGAGGAGCGCGCGGGGCCTGGCGCCACAAGCGCAAGGCCGCGGCGCCTGGCAATCTGAGGCAGCTGCGCCGGATACCACGCCCAAAACGATCCCACGTGGATTTCGGCACTTCTGCCGAAATCGCGTTGTCAGCTGGCCAGCCACATCGCCGGTCTGCATGTCCGCTCGCGCCACTGCGTTCTGCTGCCGCGGCGCGTGCTGCAGTCAACGGATGAACAAACTGACGTTGCATCGTGGTTTGGCTGTACCAAACCGCCATGTAGTGTCTGTTGGTAGCGGGGCTTGGGATCTCGTCGCCGCCGACGGCGCTGCCGCGCCATGCCTTCCAACTGCGTCTTAGAGCACGGCCGTGCATGGGCCCTGGTTCGGATCACCGGGGGCCCAGTGGCATGGGTGCACATGCGTTGCGCCGTCGGTGGTGCCAGGACCCTCTGTGTGAAATTCCTCTGTGCTTTTTTTTTTCTGGCCCCTAGCTCTGGGGGCTCAGACTCCGAGGGTCCAGATTCTGAGGGCCCAGATTTCGAGGGCCCAGAATCTGGGGGCCAGACGTAGAGGGCCCAGAGTCTGGGCTGGGCTCTGCTCTAAGGCGCCGGGCGCCCCGCGCCCGCGCGCGGAGCGCCCGGGCTCCGCGGGCCCAGACTTCCGGCGCATGGGCTCCGAAGGCCCAGGCGCCGAGGCTGCAGACTCTCAGTGGGCGCAGATTTTTTGAGGGCCCAGATTCCCAGACCCCTTCGAATTATGAACAAATCACGACGGGAGGTTTTTCATAATTTTTGGCCTCTGGGGGCCCTTGCCGGCCCTCGGGGCCGTCAGAAAACGACTCAGGACGAAAAAACGGCCCCGGGGGATGGGCCCGGACCGCTGGGGGTCGACGTCATGAAAAAATGCATGACGTCGGGGGTCTGGGTTCTGAGGTCCAAGAATCCCGTCTTTCCGACTCCGGATGCCTCTCCGACTACAGCTCTTGCTTTTCAGATCTTCGCTTTGATTCCCCAGAACGCGGCCCGTCGACCCCGGCGCCTCTCCGACTCCGGCCCCTGCCTCTCCGCGACCCTGGCGCTCTCAGGATCCAGCCCAGATTTTTCCTTTGTGCGACTTCGGTGCCTCCCCGACTCGCGCCGCCATCTCGCCGACTCCGGATCCAAGCTCACCACCTCCAGCTCGTGTTTTTCCGACTCCGGTTCCGATCTACTAGCGTCGTCGCTCTGACTCCGGCTCCTACCACTTCGACCCATGGCAGACTCTTCTGTCCGACTCCGGCGCCCGGCGCCTCTCCGACCCGTGCTCTCCGACTCTGGCTCCGACTTCGCCGCGTCCAGCTCGCATGTGCCCGACTCCGGCTTCGATTTACAATTGTCGTCTTTCCGACTCGGGCTCCTTTCTTTTCGACGCCGGCGTTCTTTCCGACTCCGGCTCTGGCGCTCGATATCGCGCTTCAGACCTCGGCTGCTAAAAGTCCCCATTCCAGTGTCCGAGAGGCCAACGTCGGCGCCTGGGCGCCCACCCGCTGCACCCGTGTAGGTGCCTTCTGCGAAACTGACTGATTGAGATTCTCAGGGCCTAGATTCTTGGGACCCAGACTCTTGGGGTCCAGACTCTTAGGGTCCATGCTCAGAATCAGCACATGTCCACCCGTCGTAGCGCTGCCAGTTCGGCTCAGTCGAGTAGCCATATCTGACATCCTCGATACCCTCGCATGCCGCATCCTCGAAGACTCTCTCAAGTGCTCGGGCCATGCTTCCCGTTGAGCCAATGAGCTTGGCATGTGTTCTCCATTCTGCCGTACCGATGGCAATAGAGCGTGCTTGGGAATCAGCAGTGGATTTTGAGGTATTGGGCGCTTCGAACTGCGGCAAGTGCGGTGGGCCACAAACTCAACGCGCAACGTGTGCCAACCTGGACAGGTAAAAAAACAACAGACTTGTTGAAACGAGCTGGCAGCATTGCAAGCTGCGTCTAAACTTCTTACACCGATCGAGATTGGCAGGACTTTCTGCATCCAGAGGTTCGGCCCAAGTTCGCCAAGACACGACTGTCGGATGTTGACGACCGAAATTAGTCATGAGTCGCATGCAGGATGCGTCTGCTGCCCCCGGCCATCGGCAGTCCGCAGGCGCCGCGCGCGCTACGCTGGAATCCCACGCGCGCGCGAGTCGTGTTCTAGACGGGGCGAGAAGTTATGCGGTAAAGTAGCGAATGTATCGTGGGTTGTTCTAAGACAGCTCCGTGATCTGTCCAGGCCAGAATGGTCCATCGACCGCGTACCACAACAGGGACAATCTGAATGCGACCGCGCTTTGCGGGGCCTATACCACCCGACAAGGGCCGCTAGCTTCCTGGGCAAACAAGGCATTCGAAGCAGGAAACCACGCCAATGCATCCGCGGCCGCTTCAAATGGTTCAGTGCACCTGCGAGGGCAATGAGTTTGGGAGATCCCTCGGCTACGCCTGACACTCACTTGGCGACTTATTTTTCTCGCGCGTGTTGCAGTGTTACAGATGATGATTTGGGCGAGGAACGAAGATGGGCAGGCACCAGGCCAGGGATCGAGAAAGGATTCGGCATGGAAGATCAGTGGGATGGCCCAGGGGATTCCTAGGGGGTGCTCCTGAGGCCATGAGAGTGGACATGTTTCGATTTTGCTCGTCGTAACAAAGCTGGATTGCATTGGGTTTTTGATGAACCAGGAACAACCCAATAAGTTCGCATGCGCTAGCGAGGAGCACGGGGTTGTCATGGACAAGAGACGTCGGTCGATGGCTCACTCCCACAGAACTTCAGCGTCCATGGGTCTGCCAGTTCTACCAGACGTTTCTGCGGCCCTCGGCGTGGAGAGCACTGTCCGTCGCAATGGCCCCTGCACGCTTGCGATCAGGACGATGTGCTTCGCCATTCACGGGATTGGGAACGGCGTGCGCATGTGCTCTCCATAAGGTCAGTTTGTTTTTGTTCCTGCTCTGTGCATAGACCCGTGGATCGCGAATGCTCGCGCGTTGCGCGATGAGACCTCAGCTCAGACAGACGCAGTGCATCGCGGTGCCCGCGCACTAAAGCGACGGAGATTCAGTCCGCCAGCCGGGTCAGCACCGTGAGCTTTATACGGCGAGTGTTTATCAGTCAAGCGGCAAGACATGCGAGCGCGATGAAAAACGCACCACCCGGGATCAGCATTGCCTTTGCCCTCGTCATCATCATCATCATTGTTTGCGCGGCTTCCTCTTCCTCCGCTTCCATTGCCGCGTCCCCTTGCAGGCGCGGAGGCGACTGGGATGGGCGTGGGCGGCAGCTTGGGCTAGTTGTTGCCGCCTGAGCGTGCTCGGAATGCTCGACCTTGGGCAGCAGACGTCGGGGCCTGCCAGGAAGCGGCGGGCGCGGCGCGAGCTTGGGCTGGGCAGTCGGCAACTGCTGGCGCCAAGTCCGCGTTCAGCACAGACTTCGGCGCCGACGATTCGCGGCGCCCCGATTCTAGAGGCCCCGCCATCCGGGCGACCTCCGACCTGGATTTCTGAATGGCAGAAGCGGAGGAGGGGGCGGAAGAGGAGAAGGAGGTTCTGCAGCAGGGGGCAGCGGCCGCAGGGGGATGCCATCAGCACTAGAAGCTGCCATTCCATTCCACGACGCCTTTCCTTTGCGATCCAGGTCCGAAGCAAGGCCGGGGAGTGTTCGCGAGGGCTGCGCTGGGCGCCTAGGGTTCGGCGTGGCCTGGTCCGATCGCCCGGCCGATGTAGCTTTAATTTCTGACCGCTTGGATCCATCCACTTGGGCGTCATGCCAGGATGGGGGCTTGCAATGATATCGCGTGCCGGTCCGGGCCCCATGCAGCCCCGAGTGGACCAGTTGTCAGGGGCAGATTTCCGCGATTTGCGATGCTGAATTCAGCCGCCATTGTTCCGGGCGCCCACATTCGAAGCGCTCGCCAATCCAATTGAATTGCTAGGCTCAGGGCTGAGACGAGTTTCGTGCAACGGCAAGCGTCGCCCCCGTCACTCGCATGATTTGGCCGGGCGCGCGCAAGGCCAAGAGGAGGAGCGCGAGCCCCCCGCAGTCAGAGCCGCCAGGCCACGGGCGCCGGAATTGACCCACCAGATTCAGGGGCCGCTGGCGCGGCAGGTGCCGAGGCCGAGGGCGACGGAGAGGACGCGGGCAAAATGGGTGGCCGCGAGAAGAAGCGCGGCCATGTCATTCATCGCGGCGGCGACGCTCAGGAAGCGGGCCGAGGACATGTTCGAGAACAGAGCGCCCTGGGAAGCCCTCGTCGACGACTGGGAAGAGCACGTGAGTTCAGAGAGCAGGAAGTTGGATCCCGACAGGGTCTTCGTCGCGCTCGAGCAGGTCAAGAGAGGGCGCAGCGCGCATGGCACGCCCCAAGGAATTACCGTTGCCATCTTCATGCGCGCGGCGCTCCCGGACGATCGCAACGATTGGCGCTCGCGCGTGACCGCAGCTGCGACATCGCGTCTAGCTCGCACCTCTTGGACACCGCCGAGGGCAAAATGTAAAGCAGTTCGCGACAGCGGTGCCGAGCGAGACGACTGACCGACGCGGCAAACGAGGCAAACGAGGTGCAAAAGACAGTATTCAGCGCGCCGACGGCGCTGATGTAAACGCGAGCTTCGCAGGCGACTCCCACCGCGTGGTCTAATGTGCCGCGCGCAACGTGCACGGCCCCGGCGCGACGTGAAGTTCGTCGGGGAATGCGCCGCATTCGCGTTGGCTTCGGATTGCGCTCGCCAGACACAGGAGGTGCCTTACTCAGAGCTCTCGGAGACAATGTCGCGGCCCACGCGAGCTGGGCGAAGCTGCGAGGCGACGCGCGTGAGGCCATCCACCTGCATTGCGGGTTGGAGCCTGACGCGGATCTCGGATGTCCCGAGCCCGAGGGCGAGGCCGCCGACGAGGAGAAGTCCGAGCGTAGCAGCCTGCAGGGGGGCGGGGGCCCGGCATTGGAGTCCAAGGAAGTAAATGGTGCTCCAATTTCTCAGGTGCACGGGGCTGCCCAAAACAACGTCAAGGCCACCGTGAGTGCCGTGGGGGCAGCGTTGGCAGCGCCTCCAAGTTCCGCGACTGCACGATCGGGAGCAACACCGCGCTCGACATTTACATCCTGAGCTTGCGCGTGTCGTTTGTTCGGTCAGATGGAGCTCTGGCGCGGTATCTTGAGAACCCATCTAGAGCATTGGTAAATATTGCTAATGCGGAGGAGATGCGACAGGTGCAAACAGCATAGGTTGCTGCATCACCGTTTGCTGAAATTCATCGCGAAGCGCTTCCCCAAGGGCCTTTCCTGCGCGTTCAGTGGGCTCACCAGGGAAAACGATATTCAAGAGCTGAGGGGGCACATCGGCACGAATAGTACCGACACTGTAGAGTTGCTGTTGGTGGTCAAAGGAAGCCTCAGGGAGCTCGGCGACAATTGGCCGGCTGTTGACACCCTCGAGGGGGCGCCCATGCAGCGATTTAAACGCCTGAGGATGCTTTCTGAGACCGCCCAGAAATGTGGCAGCCAACGGTGTGACAATCAAGGAAAGTGCTGCACATGTCTCAACACTTGCATCGATTTCGCGGATCCGTTCATGTCGTTGGTTGTCCCGCGCGACGGGCAGTGCGGCAGCAGTGGCCAGTTGTCCAGTTCCCTGGGGGGCATGGTCGATTTTGCGAACTACTTTGAACGCCTCGCGGCCGGGGCCGGCGCGCGCGGGAGGCCTCGGAGAAGCAGAAGCAATGGGGCGCGAGCAAGCTGGGTGTCATGGCGGCAAAGAGGACAGAGTTTACAAGGGAATCTCAGACATCCGAGGCCGAGCTTAACGACGTGTAGATCGGCGTCTTGCTTGGGCGTCTGGCTGGAGTGCGGAGCGAAGTCGCGCGGGCGGCCGGCGAGGCTGCGCGCGCAGAGTTCCTGGATATCGCTGGGCAGAGTACGAAGCGAAGGTGGCGAAGCCGCCCCGCGCATATGGCGGGGCCATCGATGGCGCGCTCAGCGAACCTTTCACTGCGCACGTCTTTTGCGCCCTATTGGAGATGGGGTCGGGCGCGTTTGATTCCCAAGAAAACGCGGGCATCCCCCAGGCGACGCGTGCCGCAGAGCTCAGAGATACCTCGGAGAGAGCAAGCAAGACTGTTAGCGATATCACGGCGTCCTTTCTCAAGTCCAGCCATCAGTTTCAAGGCGCCGGGCAACGTAGCACTGTCCGCCTCAAGTCGTCGGCTACTGCAGCGGCAGGATTACCCGAGCTATTCATCAAGCTGGGACCCTCTCCCCAATGCGACTGAATTGAAGACATTCTTCGCCGGCTTTTCCATCATGACTCGGGCGTTGGCGGACGCGAAAACCAGCCATGCATTGATGCTTCTTCGGTTGTGACCATCGATGGGATCAGGTCTCGCTTCGTGGTGGTGCCCTCCCTTCCAGCCGCAGGCGCGCGTGGTCTCCTCGGTGCCCGCGTGGTTCGCCAGAGCTCAAGAGCCCGCGACTCGTGGGATGGCGCGTGCAAGCATCCAGCCCGAGGCGTTCACTGCACCCACCAGTTTCGGCGACGTCGATGCATCGATGCCGTATCTTGCGGTGAAGGGAGGCTCCACCACCGACGAGATCCCAGGTTTGACGCCAGCAGGCCCTCTCAACCACATGAGGCGGTCGCAAACATGTCGCCTGGAAGCTCAGATGGAGGCGAAACGGGCCCCCACCTCTTGCGTGATGCCCCGCGTGGTGAGCTTGCGCATGCTGCTAGCAAGCTTGATGGCGGCCTAATTATTTCTGACGGCCTCCTACTCTGCCCATCGTCCATGTGGGTTGAGAGCTTGCACAACCAGGTTCCGGGATGCGCTGCTGGGAAATCGGACGCCGACGGGGTTGAATCTGAGATGTCTCGCTTCCGACCGCGCACCCTCTCCTCCTCCTGTTCCTCCCCCTCCCGAGGCTTACGCCGCTCCGCCGTCAACGCGAGGAGCTTGTATATTCACCCTGGGCTTCACGAGGGAGAGCATCCATGGGTGAGGCCTCTCCCGTTTCTCGTGTTCCTCGTGTATCCCTTGCTCTTCTTCCTAATCTGCCTCGTCCGCCTCTCCTTCCTCGTTTTTGTCCTCCCCCTTCTCGTTGCAGTTCTGTGTTGCGGTAGCCTCAGAGTCCAAGGCGCAGGCATGCATACAGGAATGTTCAACGTGCGCGCGTGCACTCTTGTGTTTGTACACCAACGCACACGTCAGTTTACCAACGCGCATGCGATAAAAAAACTAGTTCTTCCTCAGTCCAAACAACAAGCAACGTAAAATTTCTGGAGAGCGCGAAAAAGACAAACAATGCATTCGCATGGTCGCCCCCCGTCGGAATACAGCCGACATATTTTACAGTGCCAGGAGGCCTGGCGCCGACGGTTCGGTGCTTGGCAGCCGGTCCCCGTTGCCGATTCAATATCGGGCGGGCCAGTTTTAGTAATTTGCACAGCGGCGCACGCTGTGCCCTGGGATGCCGTTGCCCTTGACTCCAGCGGTGGTTTTTTCTCTCGCGCGCCCTGCACTGAAAAAGTAGCCGCTGCCCGCACATTGGGGAGAGGGCGCGGGGCGCTCCCCCGTGTCTCCGCCACTCGCAGGCCCCCCTTCGCCCTCCCGAGTGTGTCTGCAGGTCTCTCCGCCCGCCCTGCCCGCCGTGCCTCCCGCAGCTTTCCCCGGCCCTTTCGGGCCCCCGCCCCACGCCACCCCTCACAGCGCTCCAGGACCTCTGCATCGCCCCTTGTCCTGGCATTGTGTGTGAATCCCCCTACTTTCCTCCTATCTTGCTCATATCCATCGCCCCTCTTGGCTCGGATGACAGGTACTCGATAGTTAGAGGTACGTTGGGTAAAACCATCGTCCCTCATCGTCTACCGACGGAACACTCGGGGTGGGGTCGGTCCATTGGTCCTCCTCACCCTCACACAGGTTATCAGCCTTCTCTTTTATATCCGACATCGCGTCCAACCTGCGACCCGACCTGTCGACATCGGACTAGTTATGCAGGATGACGGCACGACACCAGTCGTCCGTCGGACCCTGCATGATGAGCCGTCGCCGTCAGTCGTGCGCAACTTGGATGCTGTTATGTCCGATATCCTAGGAGCTTCCCCCAATTTTGCGGCCCGCATGGCCATCTCTCCAGGAACCGACGGATTGGACGAAGCTATGCCCCCACCCAGTGCAGCGCAGTCAATGCAGCGGGAAACCGCAGCAATGCCAGCGTTGCCCACCCAGGCGGCAGTTCAGCTTCATGCTATGCAAGCTCAGTTGCACCAGCTTCGTGCCTTGCATGCTCATAGCGTTTCCGAACCCCCACTTCCTATTGGAGATCAGCCCTCCCTACAGCAGCGATTCTTACACGCCGCTCCAGGGCTCACGCCTCAATTCCCCACCCTTCATACCACATCTGACGTCCCTCCCGCAGCACTGCACCAGTCAGCGCGGCGGGAAACCGCAGCCCCGCCACAAACAGCGCAGCGGGCCACCGCAGCACCGTCCCCGACAGTGCAGCGGGACACCGCAGCTCCACAGATGCCCACACCTTCCTCCCCTCTGAGAGAGAGAGGTACAGGCACACGAAGGTGGGGCCATGGGACGCCCGAACACACAGGGATTGAACAGGGACAGGTTTATGAGCGAGTCCGTGCATTCGAAAACCGTACTTCTGACCATGGCCCTAGTCGCCGTGCTCATTCTAGGAGCCAAGCCCACAGGCGTGGCCCCGAACAGTACATCATTCGAGACGATCGCGGCAGTAGGAGTCCATCTGTCCGGGGGGTTCGTATTAGGCCCCAAAGTTCCCCAGCCGCAAACCGACATAGGGAGGCTCTGCCAATGCAAGACATGGCTGAGCTACGAGATCACGTGCACACATACGTTGAATATCAAACTAGCCTCGTCCACAAGGCTGTCGCCTCTGATACCGCCGTCCTCCGGAGTGACCTCCAACAGGGTCTTTCGATCCTGGACGCTGCCGTCCAGGAGGACCGTCGGGTCATGCAACAGCTGATGCAGCGTCTCGATATACAACGAGATCGCGAGAATAACGAACTTGTGGCCGTCAAGTCCGACTTCGATCGACTTGAAGCTAGCGTCATTCAGATTCGTCAAAACAACGATGAACGTGCACGCATTCTTCGCGAAGAGCTGCGAGAAGTCGCGGGCACAGCTTCAGGTGCCTTCGTAGCGCCTTCCACCGCACTACAAGGTCATATTGCCACGATCCGTGGTGAAACGGAAGCTGCAGCACGTGAGCTGCACGATCATACACGCTCCGTCCAGCAAGATTTGTATGGCAAGTTATGTGAGGCCGAGAACGCTTTCCAAGCTCAACTCTCTTCCTGTCAGGTTCAACATGTACCACAGCTTCTATCCAGAGTCCACACTCTCGAGCAGACCGTAGCTGAGCTGCAGGTCGCACGGGCTCATACTGCGCAGGTGAGTCCCACTGCTACGGTGACCAACCCCGACGTGACGGCAGCTGTTTTACAGACCGTCCGCGCGGAGGTGGCCCACTTGCAAAGGCAGCTGCAGGATTCTGTGGCCGAGAGGGATGCCGAGTCAGCACGCGCGACTGCGCGCCTGGATCACATGAACGCTGAGATGGCTCGTCTTGCTAACGAGAATGTTGACCTGCGTACTCTTATCGTCAATCATACTACCCACAATAAGGATGACGTTCGATTCCTCACAGACACTCAGAAACATCAACACGCTGAATTGGATGTATTGTCTGATTGTGTCGCAAAACTGCAGGCAGACAACACCACGCTTGAGCAAACAATACACGATCACATCGCGGACGCAGCCAAACATACACCTGTTACCGGCTCTCGCCGCCCCTCCCCTGACGCCGCTGCTCGCGACGCGGGGGGTTCTACTGGGGCCGCTTCCAAGCCGACACTTCCTCAGGCAGGAACTGATGCTGACGAGCAGCGGGGAACCGCAGCCCAGCCCCCTGCCCCTGAGCCAGCTGCAGACAATGCCAGCTTTCGAACACACTCTCCCATTAATCTAGGTCCACTCGGCTCCAACGTTGCGCAATCCCCGTACAATGTTGGCGGGTCACTACTACCTGCCACAGTCAAAGAAAGTGACCGTGTTCGGGTCCCAGGCTTCCCTAAGATCACAGGAGTCTCCGATTGGATGAACGGTGTCCGCAAGGGTTTCAGAAACGCCTCTGGACGCCCAGCTCAGGCGTACGCCTTCATCATGGTAGCGGAGAACCCTGAGATGACTTTTGAGGATCTCGCCGACAGCGGCGACTTTGAGAGCCTCGACTGTAAGTTAGCTGACGCTCTTCTCGAGATCCTCCCACATGAGCTAAGATTGCAAATGAAGCTGTTAGAGGACGTCGAACACAAAGCAAAGCGCATGCTTAAAGGACGTCAGGTATATCAGAAGATTATCCGTTCATTCGACGTCACGGTTGCCGAGGACCACCTTCACGACTTTGATCGCATCAAGAATCTACGCATGCACGGAGACGATCTCCAGCGTTTCATCGTCGAATGGGATCGATTACTTTTGGCTCTTAACAAACTACCCGAGATGTACATCATGGAATCCCTCTTTCGTACTCAGGTTCAGAGACACCCTTGGATGAAAGAAGACATGAGCAAATACAACAAAGCCAAGGCTGGAGCCAAAGATGAGAACGGAGAGGTAATCAAGACATATAAGTGGCTCCATCAAAGAGTTTACGATGTTCTTGATTTACATAAGCTACAGAAGAATCAATATAGCATGCAAAAAGAATCGCGGGACACCGTTGCCCCTGCCAAGACTAAGACCAAACAATCAAGCCGCAACTCACATTGCGTCCCTTTCTTCAAGGGCAAAGGGTGTCCCCGTCCAGATACATGTAAGTTCTTGCACGCTGCTGAAAAGAAACCGCCGCCCAGACGCCACCCGTCGTCTCGTGATCCTCCCAGGAATCGCCAATCATCTCAACATCGTAGAGACGCTCGAGGCAGCGCCTCTGGCGCGGCTACTTCGAGGCCTCCGGCTGCCAGGTATTTTTGCTACGATTTTGCAAAGGGTAATATGTGTCAGCGCACTGGTTGCAACCGGCACCACGTGCATCCTTGCGTCTTCTACCAAAAGGGTAGTTGCACCAACGGGGATAATTGCAAATTTGCCCACTATAAAAATGGCTTCAAGACGCCGCCTCGCAGCCCCAGCAGGCCCAGAAGCGAACAGAGGTTCCCCTCCCGAAGCCCAGGTGGTAGACGCTGGTCGCAGAGATCACGATCCTTCACCAGGAGTCCGGGAGGCAGGGCTTACTCCAGGAGTCCGGGGGGCACCCGTCATTTCTCAACGAACACTCGACAGCCCTCCAAGAGCCCAGGCGGCACTCGCTGGTCCCAGAAGGACTCGCGATCGCCGTCTCGTTCGTCTCAGCGGCAAGGCCGATCACGTAGTCCCGGCGGTACAAGATGGTCTCAGAGAGATTCACGATCTGGCTCCCGTTCCAGTCGGACATCGCAGTCCAGCCAACGACTGCGCTCTCCCGCTCGGAACACCAACCGAGTGTACGTGATACGTGAGAAGATCCTCGCAGTTTCACCTACACATGGTATCTCAGAGGCCCAGATTCTCAAGACCAAACCGCCTGCGACGACATCGACGCCGAAACTAAAGGTTCGCTGGAACCTTGCAGGTACCGATGTCGATTTTTTCACGGTTCGACGTAAGATGAGACCGTATCGTGAGTCACCAAACAAAGGCGATGCTGTCCACGTTCCAGACCCAATACCCGATTGGTGGTGGATCCGTTCTCAGGCACATCTGATACGCGCCCAGGAGAACGCATTCGCCCTCATGCGGAGGCTGGACGATAACGAGGACATCCACTTCGACTATTGCTACGTCGCAATCCCACAGGAGGACGTGCTGCTCCACACATATGCTACGGCGCAGCAGGCAACTGCAGCACCAGCGCAGCAGGCAACTGCAGCACCAGCGCAGCAGGAAACTGCAGCTTCGTCGCGGCAGGAAACTGCAGCCAGCGTCCCTCCAACAAAGGATACGGTGGCAATATCGCGTTCTTTCGTCCTTGATAGCGGTTCGGCATTACATATTTCCGATAAATCCGACATGACAGAATCCGAGAAAAAGGGCATTCGCATTGGACGAGAACACATTTTGGAAACCGCCAATGGCGAGAGAATCGTCAACCAACATGTACGTGTCAACATCCCAGCACTCGGCATCGAGAAAGACACCCTGGTCATGGATAATTGCCCGTCCGTTTGGTCCATGGGTCGTCTTGTCGAGGAAGACGATTGGGATATACATTGGAACAGAAGAATCGGATGCGTACTAACACCCCCACAAGGTCAGCCTAAACAGGCTGTGGTACATAACTTTATCCCACAGATCAATATCGACCACATGCACGATGCTCCGCCACCTCCGCCGACCCCCTTGCATTCCGCGAGGCGACACACGAAGGAATGCCCGCGCCGACGCGTCAGGACATCATGTTGCGGAGTGATCCTGCCACAGTGGAAAAGCATGTCTCACAGGGACTGCGGTCGTGGTCGTTTTCAGACTTTTCCCATCGACCCCGCAGAGGAGACCCCCACTAAAGGCCCATGCTGGTGTTACACCCTCGAGGTTCTAAACAAACCCTCGTGCAGCGGTGACCCGCAGCAAGGCCCTGATAGTGCTCTCCCTGTCGGCGAGAGACCGAGCATTGACCCCAGTCATTACTTGACTCATTCTCCCAAACACCCAGATTGTGAAATATGCGCTCGAGCTTTGATTCGCAATAAGCCTTGCAAAAGAAAACATAAGATGCGTTCAGATCTCGAGAAAAACGAAGATGATTCTACTTATGAAGCGTTCGTACCGAAGAGATTTGGAGATTCCTTGACAGCAGATCATATCATTATTGGAGATGATGAGGCCACTGGCAGGCAGAAGGAAAGGTGCGCTCTTGTTGTCCTAGACAAGCACACCGGCATCATGATGGCCTATCCAGCATTGCACAAGGATGCCGAAACCACCAAACTTAGTCTGATGAAATTTGTCGCCCCAAATGATGAGGTTAAACACATTTATACCGACAATTCCAAAGAACTCATCAAAGCATGTGCCACACTTGGCTGGCGACATGACACCAGCACGCCACACCGCCCTCAGACTAACGGGACTGTAGAGCGTGCTGTGCAGCGCGTGGTCAAAGGCACAAAGGCTGTCCTCATGGCTTCTGGCCTGGGACGCGAATGGTGGTGCGAGGCTATGCAATGTTTCTGCAATGCCACCAACTTCTCTCTGTCTACCACCGGTGCCGCATCTTCTGACCCAAATAAGGCGGAACTTACGCCATATGAAATTCGCTTCGGAGAGTCATTCAATGGACGCACAGTACCCTTTGGTTCCAAAGTATATTGGAAATGCCTGTACCCGGAACTCAACACAGATAGTGATGGCAAGAAATTCACAAAGACAACACGCGAGGGATTGTTCATGGGTTACCATATGCATGCAGGCGGACGATGGTCAGGAGACTACCTAGTCGTCGACACCGCCACATATGCCAAATACCCAGACAGCACCCATTGTCACGTTCATCGTGTCAAAGACATTGTCGTACCAGCTAAACTTGAGTTCCCGGTCGCTGACGGCGTTCTTACTCATCATAACCCGCCCATGCACGAGTCCATTGCAGATGAGGCCAAAATACCTCTCGGCGACTGCTTGGACCCCATGCGCGACGATGACCCACGACTCGACAACTACCCTGCGGACTGGGACGACCCTGCTCATACGCCGATGCAGGGGGAAACCCCAGCCGTCGCAGAGGCAGAATTACCAACCGCCCCTGCGGCAACTCCAGATTATTGGGAAAAACGTGATGCTACGATTATTCGTCACATATGTACCCCACGTTTACAGTTGTTTATCCCTACGGACGCCCCAGAAGGGCTACCGGTACCATTGGAAAAGTTTGATGTAATTCGTGAATTCGAGACAACATCGACATTCCAGGGACAGGATAAGTTCAGAGACACATGGGATGGAGTCAGTGAGAGCGATCATCGAGCCCTGGGAGAACCCTGGACAGGCACCGTGCGATTTTACTATGCTCCAGAATATACTTCCGATGGCAAAGTTAAATCAATGGGACGTGATACCAAAATACAGAAAACTACCAGGCCCGATCACTGCCTCGTTGAGTACTGGAAGTGCCTTTCTGGTCGCCAGCGCGATCGCGAACGTGCATACGGCAAGCTGGTCTCCCAAGCTCGTGCTCGCCGACATGAAGCGACTCTGAAGACCTGGTCTCGTCAGGATGACAACGCCAAAACACTTAGAACAACACGCTCGGATGGACCGAAATGGGACCGTGTCGAGCGTCGACTCACTCTTGACACGCACACCGGAGACACGATCCGAGACGAACAAGTCAAGGGCGTCACAGACAAAACTATTTTGTACGCCCCTGTCCCTGGTGGTCCCCGAGACATTACTACGGTGCTGTATTATTTACCTGATAATGAGCACCGGGAAACCAGTGCATCGTCATCATCGCCGGCTAGAGCTGCAGTGGCGATCGCATCCCCGACAAACATTGAACACGATGGTCCATCATTCGGTGCTTTGAATCCACTTTGTCTTACACTGAAACCGACCTTCGCGCAGTTTGTCCGGCAGAGAGAGGTTTCTGGTTTCGTTGATGCTCCTATCATGGCCGTCCTTCCCAAAGACACACCTGATCAGCCACATCGTGAGCGCCACGAAACTACCTCATATGCACTGGTGACCCAGAGCCTCAACAAAAAGCAAATAGCAGCAGAACCACGCGCTCAGGCCGCTCTCCGTGGAGAATATGATCGCCTTCGCGCACAGACCACATGGATGGAAGACACCGTCGCTGAACGCGCCGACGTCAAAGCGCAGGCCATTAAGGAGGGCAAGGACATTCATTTCGCGCATTTACTCGAACTCGGTACTGTGAAGCATTCCGAACTCCCACCTGAACAGCGCAAATACAAAGGTCGCGTTGTCTGCCAGGGAAATACTATGAAAGATCAAACAGGCCTGGCAGCGGTTTTCGCTGATGCCGCATCTAGCGCATCACATATTGAGGCGTCAAAGCTCGTTGATGCTGTCGCACACATGCCCGGTTACAATGGTGGCCAGAGTGATGCCCCATCAGCATACACGCAGGCGCTGTTGTACGGTGACGGCAGAATTGACCCAGTCGATACGTGGATCAGCCTCCCACCGGCACGTCGACCAGCATCATGGGCTAAATACAAAGACCCAGTGTGCCGACTTCGTTTAGCTCTCTACGGTCACCCTCTTGCTGGCGTCTTTTGGGAGAGACACTGCAAGACATGCCTTGAGAGCAAAGGATTCGTTCCTATGCAAGGATGGGAATGCATTTGGACTCACCCCAAACTTGGATTGGTGCTTTCTGTCTACGTCGATGACTTCAAGCTGGCCGGCCCAAAAGACAACCTCGAAGCTGGCTGGAACCTCATCCGGGACAGCGGCATCAAGATCGATTCGCCCACCAAACTTGATCAATATCTCGGTTGCGGACAGGCTCCATATACAGTATCAGACATCGAATTCAACAAACGTATGGAGACCATTCGTCCTCTACTGCCTCAAGCGCAGCGGGACACCGCAGCCTACAAAACTGCCAAAGATGTCCGTGGCGTTCGATATAACATGAGCGGGTATATTGACCAATGTATCGATCGCTACCTTGAGGTTGCTGCTACCATTCCAGACAATCCGAAAATGAAATTCCGAGACCTACCTGTCTCCGAAACCCCTGGGATCGAGGACTCCGCCTTCACAGAAGCTGATTTTGACGACAAAGGCGTCCTCGGCCCAGAGTCGGCTAGCATTCTAATGAAAATTTTATATATTGCAAGATGCTGTCGCTTTGATTTATTACATCCAGTCTGCATGTTGGCACGCGAGATTACCAAATGGAATCGAGCCTGCGACAAACGTCTGCATCGTCTTGTATGCTACATCAAGCACACCAAGACGCATAGCTTGCAGGGTTTCATCGGTGACTCCGCCGACCAACTTTCCGTCATACTGTTTACAGACGCTTCTTATGCAGATTGTGTTTCTACGTCAAAGTCCACGACAGGCATCTTTGCCGCCATTGTGGGCCCCAACACTTTCTTCCCGATCAACGCCGTGTGTAAGAAACAAACCGTGGTTTCGCATTCCTCTACGGAATCCGAAATCGTCGCGTTGGACACGGCGCTCCGGGTTGAAGGCCTCCCCCTGCTTACCTTTTGGGAACACGTTGTACGCACGCACAAGGCCCGCGACAAAGTTGCCGCCGCCTCTCGCAAACAGCGTAAGCCACCAACGTATAAGAAGCAGGGGGAAACCCCAGCCCCTGGCACTTACGACTCTCCTCGATCCACCCTGACAACATTCGGCGAACATCCTCTACATGATCATCGCAAAGTTTCTTCTGATAAGAGCCCCCCGCAGGTACAGCTTATCATAGCCGAGGACAACGAGGCTGTTATCAAAATAGTGAAGAAAGGTAGGACGGCCGCATTGCGGCACCTCCATCGCACGCATAGAATCAACTTGGATTGGATCGTGGAAGTCTGTCAACATGAACAAATACATTTGTCACACGTAGGTACTAAGGAACAAGTTGCGGACATGATGACAAAACATTTCGACTCCAAAAAGAGTAATGTTTGGGAAACACTTCTCGAGCTTGCGCTCATTCGTCCTCCGCCACCACTGCCTAAGGGCATGCGTCGACATACTTCGACGGAGGACGAGGGGACTCGCAGACCCAACGGTCTACCGCACTCCGCCGAACCCCCAAAACCTCCAGGATGTTTGGGCTTCTGTGAAGTTGCTCTCACTTCCAAGGACCCCTGGGGCGAGGTTGGATCAGCATGTGGTAAGAGATGTGTTGGTTGCCCTAATCACGAGGGTTTGCACTCATGTGGACATCATCACGGCATCACAGCCGGGTCCAACGCTTCGCGTTCGGCACGGCCCAAGTCCCCGCGACAACGCCGTAAGTCTCCTCAGAAGAGTCCGACCCGGGCTAAGTACCCCAGTGTCATTGATGGACAATATGACAGAGAGTTGCATACGAGCACGTCACGATTACGTGTTCCCTCTAGAGGAGACTCAACTAGGCGTAAGGTAGCTACAGGTCACCACTTTCCAACATCGTCTTCCCCTGGTTCATCCTCTTCTTCACCATTACGCACTCTTGTCATACGAGACGTTATGCATAATCGCAGCGATTCTTCTCAAGTGGAGGAAACTCCGGCCGCCCCGCCCGGCCTCGGCGCGGTAGGCGGCTCAAACACACAGTTGCGGGATCGGTCTCGTTCCCCCCCCAGCAGCATGCAGCGGGGCACTGCATCGAGCTCAGGGGGTAACCCTGGAGCTCCACGCGGAGGGCAACCCCCGCTAGAGGGCGGCGAAGACCAGGACGCTGATATGGTTGACATCACGGAAGGTACACCACGTTTCAATCGTGCCTTTCCGATGATCCAGCGCCCAGCCTGCACTCTTCCTCCAGATGGACCAATCATTCGACCCACTGTTGGAGCTGCGTTCGATACCCAGCTACCGTGGGCAGGCCCTAATAAGTTCCCGATAGCTTTTACTCAGGCACCCGAGGGCTCTGGCGTTTGCTTCCTTGAATGCTCACGCAAAGACCTTCGTAATGCCGTTGAGATGGATGTTGAGATTTCGATGCAAAATTTGTTGCAGGAGACGACACTCCCTTGGGTCTCATTCTTTGCTGTTCTGCACTCGTATGTAGCCAAGGCTTGCCTTGACCAGGACATGAATGACCAATTGGAGAGCATCGTTCAACACTTCAACTGGCTTCGCACCGAGGCTCTCGGCAGTGCAGCGGGAGACCGCAGCATAGCAGCGGGAGACCGCAGCGAGCCACCGTTGATGCCATCTCTTGAGTGCCTTTCACACGCCGCCACGTCCTTGTGGAAAGGACTCCAAGGTGCATGGCCTATAGTTGGATCCACCGCCATTGGTGGATGGGTGAGCTCTTCTCTTGACGACACATATAACATGTACAAAAAGGAGCATCGCCCATTAGGTCTAAACAGCCTTGACACGCCTAATTACGGATACAATTTTGGTGTCCAGCGGTCCTCTTCTGGATTGACACACGGAAGAGCCCTTCCACACAAGAGCGACTGCGCAGGTTCGGTTGGCTCGTTCGTGGAAAACAGCTACAACTCGTTCATCGACATCCCCGCTCGAGACCTCAATAGTGACATGAAAACGGCTTCGCCTAAACACCATGTCCAGTACATAGGAGGGGGTAGTTGTCGTTTGGACCCGCCGTGTGGATCTGGGGGCCACTTGTCTCCCCCCATTGCCATCGCTAGCCTCACCGACACAGGTAGCCATCGATACGCAGCGGGAAACCGCAGCGGTGATGATCCCTGGCGTGAGGAACTTGAGGCGAACGAAAGTCCCGTTCGTACTAGCGGTTGGGCCCCGGGACACCAAAGGCGAAACATTTTTGGATGCCCATCACACAATAACCAACAGAACGACAATAAGATTTCCGACCCTTTGTTGGTTTGTGCCGACTCTACATCCCGCGGTGACAGTACCAACGATTTTATTGACTCTGATCACGCTAAGCATCACACGTGGACGAACGCTTCCGTGGTCAAATGCTTCGCGGACGAGAATGGATGGATGCAGCTTGCCACAGAGGATCTTGGATTATCCATTAACCATGCCTTTGGCCCTACAGGCACTGCTACCCCATTCTTCTACATCTTCACCGACTCGGGACCTATGATGGGAAAAGCCAGCAAGAATTACCATACGCCTGAAGAGGCCATCAATATGCTGTGCAGTTATGATTGTATTCGCCAAGTTGGACAACCCTTCTCAACGCTACTCGTCCCAACCCCAGTGCATCAAGAGTACATGGGAGGAGCCACTCTCGCTGTTCTAGCTTCCGCGGCTCGGGACTGTATCCTGGACTGGTTCTACTCCTACATTCCAGGATTCTGGGACGATCACGTCGTGCAGCCAGGCACGGATCTGCCTCAGCGCCCCGAGGGTTCGTCCGACGAAGATTACATGAACCTGGGCCTCGTCCCTGAGCTTGAGCGCCTGGAACAGCGCACCTCGGAGAGGAGACGAATCATCATCACCAACGCTCAAAAAGGCACCAACATTGATGGTATTGATTCTTCACTCTGGAGTCTCCATCGCGATATCCTCGAGAGGATCGCCACGCTCAGAGAGATGCGCGCCCAGAATATGGACACTGCTCAAAAACAACGCTACTTTGACATGGATGAAGCCCTATGGGACACTTGGGCCGACCTCGATGCTCATTACAAACAATTGTGGTATGAGCGTGGTGCCACTGCCACTTTCTGGTGGAACAACAATGACATCACGTTTCCAGCCTACAATCAGAAAATAGTCGATGCCCAAAAAGTGGACCTGGGTTGGGAAAGACGGGACCACCGTGCGTACCAACGCAAGTGGGAAGCACAAGAGGGATGCCTGCTCGAGATGATGCCGCATGTCTCTTTCGGCCTCGATAGGTTTTGTGACGTTGCGAACTGGTATAAACACCCTCAAGTTATTGGCCCTGGCACGGCCAAAGATTGGGGCTTGCCTCACCACTTCGACACCATCTCGAAAGATATGTGCATCCTCATGCAGACACGTGGCATTTCCGTCATCAACAACTCGGCATGGACACAAACTATGGATCGCACCAAGGTTGATGGATGGCACTGCCAGAAGACAGGTGCGAATTGGGCTCGCTTCGCTGCGCAATGGGTCACCTTTGCAACACTCAAGAACCTTTATGGCGTAATGAACTCTAAGCCAAGTCAGTTCTACGCTTTCAAACAGCCCGCAGTGAGGCCGCTTAATGAACCACAATCTCATAGTTTGTCCCACATGTTGTTGATCGCGTGGCACCATCGTCAAGTACACATCCAGAGTCTATACGATCACGTTTCAGCATCATCCGTTGATCGCGCGAAGACAAATGAGTTGTTGTGCATGCGTGCCGCTCATACCCTCTGCAATTGGACCAAGCAGCGGGACACCGCAGCTGCGCAACGGGAGACCGTTGCTACAGCCGCCGCCCCGCCTACCGTCGCTCCCGAGATCGCCAAAATGATCACAGCACATCTGAAGAGATCTGGCGTGGAAAACGAAGACGAGACATCCACGCGCGCAACCACGGCTTTCGCTTCCAACGCAGAATCTATTCAGCAGCGTGAGGACCTTGGGATGCGCGCCGTTCTGAACCAAGAAGGTGACATTACCTTCTTGCCAGTCACAGAGGACACGACGGCTGACCCGACATATGCATTAGTGATGACTCAAGACGAATATGTCATGGCCGATCATGTTTCTCAGATGTCCAAATTATACCGAGGCCTTCTCCAGGACACTCGTGAAAAATCGCTTGGACCAGACCGTAACTCTTGGATCACTGGCTACATGAATTGCACATCCGAGACCTCCTGGCGCGAGAGACACGCACGACTGTGTGCCGCCATTTACGCCGGCCTTTACCTGCTCGACCCCGACCTCATGAAGAACGGTAAAGGCGATGCCCGGCACCTCCGCTTGGCGGAGGAGATGGCTCTCAACCCGGAGGCCCAGCAGTGGATGGACAACCACCCGATGACGACCGCGGAGTCCGAGGATGGCGACACGGTCTTGCAACGGGAAACCGTAGCCAGAGAGACATCGTCCAAAACGGCTCATTGCCTACAGTACGAAGTTTTGACACCACAGCGGGCATGCTATTTCTCCGGGGTCAAGAAGCGTACAGATGACATGGACAGATGTAAGACCCCACGAGAGTTAGCATTGATTGACCCTGATCACCCAAACGCTATTGTCATTTTCAATGTCGATCCACTGCTTCGCAGAACAATGCCGGACAATGTCCCCGAGAATGACCCGCGGCGCCTGATCAATGAACAGGACATTCACGTGCTCAAATACGCCGACGACCTCGTCGGCAGCCGTTGGTTCGAGGGTGCATATGAGTGGAGCGCCTTGCCCCCGTGGCGAGATTGCCCATACGGCACCCCTCTCCCTGATGGATACGACTTCGGACGCTGGGAGTTTAGCAAGTTTCTCAACACGATACTCCGTCACACAAGTGGAGTGACCAATGCATATCACGATCGGCGTCTGAACATCGACTTCTCCAAGACATCCACCTTTCGAGAGTGTGCGATGAATTGCTGGCAGCGCAGCCAGCAAGAATACTACCACAGAAAGAAGGGGAAATGGGAATACCGCAAAACACCCACGAACGAGGCCGTCCTAGCATGTTGGGAGATTGAGCGTGACAATGGTGACTACATCGACTTGGCCGATTACTATTGTTACATGGACATTCGCATGCTGCAATACCATGCAGATGGAAAGTCGCGCACCGAAGTATTTGCACCCATCGGCTCTGACCTCAATCCGCTCACGTTTCCGTTCGGCCGCATCTTGGCCATACGAAGCACAGGTGGTCAGTCCGAGGTGCATCCATATTCCACAGCCCACAACATGGGTTGGGAGGAGTTGTCTATTCATGACACTCCATATCTCTGGCACGCAACCGAGCTGTCTTCAGTGCGGAGCATTACCGAAGGCTCACCAAGGTCTAACCCAGGCATAGTCAAAGGGTTCGACAAGCGAGACCACAAGCATGGGGCAACCCGTGCCGAGGTCTTTGCCTCCGCTCATCCTTTCACTCACTCTTGCGGCCAGAACCCCTACACCACCATACCGCCGTACGTCTTTCACTCCGCTAAGAAACAGTGTGAATTTCAGATTGACCATCAGAAATGCGCTACGGCTGGCATCACTTGGTGGAAGGGTAAACAGGGCGCGATAATGGCAGAATGCGACATCCCAGTACATTGTCTCATTCGTTGCAGGAACATTGCCACCGGCAAAATCATCTGGGGGCGCCCAGACGACGACGACCTGGCCAGACCTCCTCGTGATTCTGAGCCACGGTCCAAGTATGAGCGCTCCACATTGTATGAGTTTCGTGGCCATGGCAATAACCCGTGGGGCGATGCGCAGCGGGTAACCGCAGCTGCACCTCCAACCCCACCTAAGCCGCCTGCTCCGACTGTGCACAAGTCCAGACCCCTGGCTCGAGACAATGATGTGCCAAAGAGGCCTCCACCGCCTCCGCCCCTGACTCCACTCCAGCCAGTCCAGCCTGGGCAACGTGCTCCCAAGACACCCCAGAGGAAGGCCCCGCCACCAGAAGGCGTCGGCAGACCTCCTCCAGGAGAGTTACCGCCGCCGATCGCTCCCAACGTGTATCCTGGCCAGGTCGTGGGTGACAACGAGGTTCCACCACCGCCACCACGGCATGCGCCGCCACCAGTGGGAGCTGTACCTGGACAAGGTATTGCCAAGGCTTCGCCACCTGTTCCGCCGCTCCCCCCAGGACCTCCACCGGCACACACTCCCATCGCTTCGGCCCCCCCGCACGTGCGGCGAGAGATCGCAGCAGAGCAGCGGGAGACCGCCGCGCCGAGAGATACAGCCGTGGAAGAAGTCTCCGAGGGAGTTGAGGGCCTCACGTTAGACCCACACGACGCGGCCGCGGCTGCTGCCCAGATGGCCACCGAGAGGGAAGCCGCCCTTGCTAAGTCCGAGGCCGCTCTGCTGAGGACACAGAGTAGACTCGCTGATGCAATCAATGCCTTAACAGCGGCTAGAAAGGCCGTCGGGTTGGTAAACATCCGCCCAGTGGCACCTCCGATCCGAGCACATCGTGACGAGTCTGGCGACACATCCGCCCCTGACGTCTCAATACCAACTGTTGTGCAGCGGGAAACCGCAGCTTTGCAGTTGACAACAGACCAGGAGCGCGAGCGTAATCGTCAGATTCACGAGCGTTACGAACAATGGTTCCTACAGGCTGCCACTGAGGGCCGCGTTAGCCACATCACGTCAGCCTGGCCGCCCATGGGTCCCCACGAGACCTATCGGATTGGAGACTACGTTCAAACAAGACAAGCTTGCTACTTTTACACTCACCCGCCATCGAGACACTCAGATGGTTCCTGGGTTGGACAGCGCGTTAGCCCTCATGATGGCGAACCAATGGGAGCCTTATTCGGACCCATTCGTGAGGTAGGTCAGTTCATGGGATACGTGACCGTGAAAATCGGAGACCACTGGATGAACGTTTGGGATGGCACGAAGGGCATGATGGCGGGCAACACGCTTGCCCGCGTCGTACCTTGCCCAGACTTTGACCCCAACTCGCTTCCAGATGACCTTCGCTTCGGTCCCCCAGTTAACTTTCCACCTCGTCATGCACTCATGACGCCGACCAGTGACGTCAGGGCTGGGGGAGGTTTTCGTGCTCCACTGCGCCAGAGGCATACAGACGCCCCTAGTGCAGCGGGACACCGCAGCGCCCCCAGTCAACAGCCCCCAGAAGTTGAGGAGGTCTCCGACATACATGCTCTTGAGGCTGACGCAGCACACCGCCGACTTCGATTCGAGGACGAGAGCGCGACGGGAGACCGTCGCACCGCCCCCCTTTCGGACCAGGCTACCGCTCTTGCTCCGCCTCACATATATGAGCCAGGTGAGTTGCTCAAATTGATCAGGAGCCCTCAGTCTTTGGGTGTGTCCACTGACGACGCACCTCCGGCCCAGTCGTCGCCGACAGTCGTGCCAGAACCGACACCAGTTGCAGTTGACCCTCCGTCGCCGACTATCACTCCGCCCGACGAGCAACAGGCAGCAGAGGATCACCCTCTGGCGGCAAACGATCACAGTTCGCCTACTGAGATGCCGGTCCCCACACAGGACCAGAGCTCGCCGACCGAAATCCCTGTACCAACGGATTTTCCAGAGGAGAGTAACGATGACGGCGCAGCGGGAAATCGCAGCAATGGTGACACTGCGCCACATGTTCCCGAACATGCCGATGATGACTTCCTCAAGAAGGATGACTGGTCCCCAGAGAACGACGTCCGCAATGAGATTGAAACAATGGAGGATAACGCGGAGAAAACTCTCACGTATGGACCAGATCAGACCGACCTACCAGACTATTTCAAAGCATTCAAGAAAGTCCACATTGTTCGTAGATCTGGGCCTCAAGGTGATGTTAACACCAAAGTGAAGCAAACCATGGAATACATCGTTGTCTTGAACATGGACGATATCGCAAATACAACAATGACCTTCGAATTCAATTGCGATGCACCATGGTGTCACCGTTTCCCAGAGCAATGCGGACACAGAGCTTTCACCAAGTACCTTTTCCAGTGCATTGGTACTTTCCGATACAGAACCCTGGCATACGGCAGACGTTCATGGTGCGCCATGGCATACCTGAACCTCTACCAGCAGGCTGGCGACAAATTTGCACTCATCGGCATTGAGAACGCCGAGATCGTGCAGAACCATCCCGGCCTTGCTGCACTCCGCATGGGCACAGAGAACTATGTGGAGGATGAGTTCGTGAATGCGGCGCCCCACGACGGAAAGATTTCCACATTGGCTACGAAGCAAGGGGAAACCCTAGCGTCGCGAGACGATGTGGAGGCTACAAAAACCGTTATCGAATCTGTCGTTGGTTCACAGTTATCACAACGCACACTCGCCACTCAAGTTCTCCAAGACGCATACCAGGCTATCGCCGCTTCCGCCGACTCTCAGGGTGCAGCGGGAAACCGCAGCGACCTTGACAAGATCTTGGACGAAGACGACGAAAAGATCTTTGCCCCGCTTGAGCCTGATCACCTCGATCGGGCCCGCCAAATCGTCTCTGCGCCAGGTGGTAGTGTATCTCAGGAAAATTTCGCGACCCTGCTCGCAGGGGTCGCTCAGTTCGACGAGAGCACAGGACTGGCACCTCCAGAGCTACAGACTCGCATCCCTTCTTGCTCAATTTGCAACGCTCGGATGCCCGCCGATTTGGACACTCCTGGGGCCACTCTGAAGTGTGCCTTTTGCATGAAGTACGAGAACTCAAAATGGCCGGACGAAGTTGCGGCCTGGCGAGAACAGTTCGTTGCGTTTGTCGCCACTCAGCCGAATGACGTCGCCCAGCGCGTCACAGCTGCCCCCATTGATACGCGTGGCTTGAAGAAGCCACAGACAGACGCTAAAGACGATCTTCAAAATATGGGGAAGAAAGCTGAGAAACGGCATCAGAAGTGGCTAGCTTGGACCTCTCCATCTCGGGAGGAATGCGACAGGCTACGTGCAAAAGCCGATGCGGACGGCATTCTGCCTGAGAATCCAAACTACCCTCCCATGTACCATCCATACATGTCCCTTGCACAACGCTTTGCGGAGGATGATGATTTTCGTGAGCAGATGACAACGGTTCGGATTCAAGCTGGCAGGGTTGCATGGACAATAGAAGTTGCCACTGAGGCCGATCGCCTCTGGCAGGCCTCCAAAAAGAGAAAAGAGACTGGAGCACCGAATCTCGGAGCCGAGACACTTCTCGAACGGTTTCAGCGCAACCATCTTACCGTACACGTCCCGGGCGAGTCTTCCAGCGGTGTCATCACCGCCGCAGAAATTCGCGCGCACCCACAGTCCCTGACTGGGTCCCGGGACGAGATCCGCTCCGGTGTTAAGAGAGAGCGCGAAGAATACTACTCTCAGCTTCAGGAGACTGCCAGTGCAGCGGGAAACCGCAGCGGCAACGCTCCAGGAAGCGGTAGTGGGGGTGACATAAGGGGGAGCGGGACCGATCCAAACCCCCAGCCACCACCACATACATCCGAGTATCGTACCTCTTCCGGCGCGTTCGACAGCCATGGCCATGTCGCCTCTCCGGCGCCTCCGCCTGCCGCTGCCAGATATGCGCCCGCGCGTCCCGATGATGGACCACCTCTAGCAAAGCGCCCCGCTATCTCGAACGTGACCCACGGTTACAGTCCTGAATACGGTGCCCACTATTACGACAGGCAAATTGCTCCATATGACCGCCAGTGGTACGACTACTGGGGCGAGTTCATCTGGGTCAAAGCGTGGGATCCTTTCGCCAATAGTGGATGGGGCGCGACTGCATGGAACAAGAAGTACACCTCGGGAAAATATACGGGCAAATCATGGCGCTGGGATCCTCCACGCTAATGCACCAGGAAACTGGTTGCAATGCCGCCCACAAGATTTTGAATGGCTTCCAACTTTATCTTATTGTTCATGCGCCTATCGCTATTATTTTATCGTTTTCTTTGTTGATATCTATTCTTTGAGGACGCTCGCACTTACTTTCCGATTGGTATATCACTTCAAGGATTCTTCCCCTTCATGGACTCAACAACTAAGTGTGAAAGTTTATGGTGCCAGCTATCCTCATGTTGTGAGAATACTACTCATATAGATTCAAAAAAAAAATCGCATAATGCACAATTGCAAAAATATCCTTTAGACTCGAACTGTGGCAAGACGTACAGATTGCATCTGGTACAGATTGGATCTGGAACTTGCATAAAAAGATTCACCACCCTCGTACCAAATCGTTCACATATCTTACTTTGATTTGGATTGGATTGAAGACTTCACATTCATACATTTCTTCCATATCATGTGTTGCTTCGGGCACCGACCGTTTGGGTCGGTGTCATAAGAGCTCAGTCTCTCCATTCCACTTCTCTCCAGCCCACAGCACTGTCCTGGGTTCTATCTCGGCGGCAGGCGCTGTAAAACTTTGTTTGCGGGTTAGCGCCGCCGTTGGGTGCGAACCTTACGACAGAGTTTTGGCTGTCCCTTTCTTTCCTTCCTGGGCTGAAGCAGTGGATTGCAGACAGGAGTTCAGTAGAGATTCACTCTCCTATCCCGATCCCCGCTTCGGTGCCTTTCGCCTTTGTGCGTGGGCATCGGGCGGGATCGGGACGGGGGGTGTGTGTGAATCCCCCTACTTTCCTCCTATCTTGCTCATATCCATCGCCCCTCTTGGCTCGGATGACAGGTACTCGATAGTTAGAGGTACGTTGGGTAAAACCATCGTCCCTCATCGTCTACCGACGGAACACTCGGGGTGGGGTCGGTCCATTGGTCCTCCTCACCCTCACACAGGCATCGCTCGGACCTGTGCACATCTGTCTCGGCGAGGACACGCGAGGAGCTTCTTGGATCATCTTGCGAAGATATAGACGCACGACGTCGAAAAACGCACGGTGAATAGACGTCTGAGCGATGGCAATTGTGCCTTCTCCCACAGACCAACCACCCCGACGAAATATCGTTGCGAGGACGAGAAGGGGAGGGTGAACAAGAGGAGGGGGGCGCGCGCGAGCGAGAGGGGCCACGGGAAAAGGGAGCAAAAAGGATCTCATGCAGAATAAGAGGGAGAAGGGAATACGCAAGCGGTGAATGGGGGATGGTGGGCGCCGCGGGAAGGGAGAAGCGAGGGAGGGAGGGAGAGGGGGGGGGACGGAGGTGGGGGGAGAGAGGAAAGAAGAAGGGGGCATGGAAGAGGGGCCTTCCTGCTCGCCGCTGCCCCCGGCGGACGCTCCGGCGAGCCGGCCCGAAAGGAGGAGGAGGAAGAGGACTGAGAGCATGAGGCGGCTGTTTTCGGATGGCGAGCTTGTTGGCACATCGCCTATGAAGCGAACATTGCCAACCGAGAAATCGTCGAAACGTTGGAGGTCCTACTTGCCGAAGCTGGTGTTCAGAAAGTACCGCTAGATTCGCCATCACCATCGATGTAAGTCGCACGGTGCACCCCCTGGGGTAAGAGGAATGCCTGCCTTGCGCTCTGCCGCTGCTGCCTGGGGCATTCGATGATGTACTCCTGTACCACCCTGGTGGAACTTCGCATGGCTTCTTCGGCTTGCTCTTCAGCCTGGTTACCACAGACGCCAAAACACTAATGCCCCCTCCTCGACCAGGAACCTCCTTGTGCACATGCCTGATGGTGATGTTGATTCGCGTGCGAACCTCACGCTTATGGCGTGTGGTCCAGCTCCGCAGCCTGGCGACAGCGCGTCCTGTTAGATAGATTGCTCCTCCAGCTCCGACGCCAAGTCGTCAGACCCCCCCGTGCGAGGAAGACGCATGAGCCTGAAGAGAGTCACTGAATTGAGAACCCGCGCCAAACTGTGCACGAATAACTCCGTCAACATCCCCGCCTTGATGTGAATCATTCGGCTCGGATGCCCTGAGGTAAGCACACACACACACATCTGGCCAAACACTTGGTGAGCCTGACAACTGCTGAATGAATCTGACAACGGTTTCGCAGCAATCAGCAATACGCTATCAACAATACGAGCCTGAAGCCACCCTTCGTACACTCTTTTTCAGGGGCTTCTGAGAACCCATCATTGAATGGGTGCCGTCTCTGGCACCCGTGGTAGGACATGCCTCGTAATGATTGCGAGCTCTCCACGTCACGACCAACTGTCGTTCCCGCCAGGTCCAGATTGCATGCAGAGAATGAGCGGTACAGTAGGGGTCTTGAAGAAGGAACCCTTTTCGTTGGGGAGGGGCTCCGCGTTCCTTAAGTGTTCCACAGCTTGCCTCAGGTTCCCCTTATGTTTTCGATCGGAAATCGAAGTTTAACTTATGGAAAAAAGGGGCCTCGTTCCTTAGTTTGGGTTCCTTAGGTCAACGCCCCGACTGCAGCGAAGCTGGCGGATGGCGTCCGATGTCCATCAATGCCCGCGTCGTGGGCACCATTCTGCCGCTCTCCGTCCCCGGGAACCTGCGGGAGAGCTCTCTCACCCAACTCTCGGGGCCCACCTTGTGCACCCCATGCTTGGAGCGGCCCTCCTGGACCTCCACCCTGCTCTTGAGCATGGGCAGTCTGTTCTGGCAGAGCGGCCTGTTCCCAGACAGCTCCTTGAGGGCGAACTGGGGCTTTTGAGAAGAAGCTGGCAGAAACGTGTGGGCAAGCTTCCTCTCCCCGGCTGACGGTCAGGCATCCCCGCAGCGAGTTGCTTGAGGTTTCAGCTTGTCCCGCAAGCGTTTTCCGACTCGTTCCCAATACGTGTGCCGCAAGCCTTTGCGCAGCTCCTTCGCTTCCTGGGATCGTCCGCAGCTCGCATTTCAAGCCAAGCGTGCCCCTCAAGCTTTCTGGCTCCCTGGCATCCTTTGACGCTTCCTGGCAAGCGTCTCCCACACGCTTGTCACAACTTCTTGGGCCTAGATTGCGCTGCTATCCGGATTTGGGATTTCATAATTCGGGTGTCTGCTGCGCAGAGCAATGCAAACTAATGCCAAGCAGTGCAGAGCAATGCAAAGCAACGCATGTCAATGCAAAGCAACGCATGTCAATGCAAAGCAATGGAAGGCAATGAAACACATTGCAAAGAAATGCCAAGGAATGCCAAAGCAGCGCGAAGCAATGACAAGCACTGGAAATGATTGAAAAGCAGTGCACATCAACGTAAATGCATGCAAAGCAATGACAAACAGTGAAGAGCGGCACGAAGCGATGCAAAGCATTGTCAAGCAATGCAGCGCAAAGCAAGGCAAAGCAGTGCAAACCAATGCAAATCAGTGCGAAGCAGCGCGAAGCAACGCCGTGCGGCGGCGACGGGGCGGCGACGCCTTTTTTTTCGCCCGCGGCCAGTGAGGCAGAGGGACGTCGCCGGCGAGGAAAGCAACACGGGGCAGCGTTAGGCGAAGTCGGCCACCATGCGGGAAGGGACGGTCAACTGCCCGCGGGGCCCGAGGACAGGCCGCGGAGGTGCCCGGGGAGGAGGCGGGCATCGCCGACGCTGCCCAGAGGCGCCGCGCCCTGCGTCGGCCGCCCGGTCCGCCCAGGGCCGCGCGCCTGCAGGGCGCTCGGGGCCTCGTCCTTGGGAGGCCCGCTCGGCGCCCGCCAGCGAGCCCTCGAGCACTTGTGGGCTGGGTGGTCGGCACCGAGGGCGAGATTCAGGAGGGGAGAAAAAAACGTATGGGGAAATATGGGAACGTATGGGAAATATGGGACAATATGGGAAAGTATGGGGAAATAGGGGAAAGTATGGGACAATATGGAACAATGTGGGAAAATAGGAGGGATCTGTTTATTTGTGTGTATTTTTTGGTGTGTCCCAGGGCCCCTTCAGAGCTGGTGAGCTGGGTGCTGGGCTCTCCGACGTCGGACCCCGAGGGTCTCGAGGGCGCCTTGGCCACTCGGCCCTTGGCCCTCCTCGCGCGCGCCGGGCCTCTGGCCTGTGGCGGTCGTCGTGGACGCGCCGCAGAAGCTGAGCGCGGAGCCCATCCCAGACCCCCTCGAGTTATGACACAATCATGACGGGAGGTTTTTCATTATTTTTGGCCTTCGGGGGCCCTTACCGGTCCTCGGGACCGTCAAAAAACGACTCAGGACGAAAAACCGGTCCCGGGGAAAGGGTACAGACCGTTGGGGTCGACGTCATGAAAAATTCGTGACGTCGGGGGTCTGGGATCCTGGCCATCTTGCGCAGCCTCAACGCGGTGGAATTTGACATCGTGCGCGCGCCGCGGGGACACCGCCGCCTGGGCGAGGCGAATCGCACTTGCTGGACGTGGCCGCGCCGGCGCGAGCCTGGCGAGCACGCGGATGCCGCCGGCCCGCCGGGCGCCCCGCGGAGCGCGGCACCATTTGGGGGGCATCAGCGAGGGTGAGCCGCACGACGAGTTGCCAGACGACCGGGGCAAGGTGACCTGGGGCCCGACCATCCCGAGCACCAGGGACGTTATGCTCTCGAAGGGGTTGGCCATCTGAACATCGAGGGGAAGCGATGCCTCGTGTGCTCCTCCGACGGGGCCATCGGCACTGCGAGGTGGCCTGGCGGCGGATTGGACGGGATGGGTGGAGTGCCCCAGGAGGAGCCCAAGGCCAGGCCCGCGCTTAAGCCTCGGCCGCCGAGGAGATCTGGCTGGTCCAGGGCGGAACGCAGCAGGAGTGGGGTCGCCCACGCCAAGCAGGTGAAGGAACAGACGCTCTGCTTCAAGATGCCGCGAGGTCGCTGCCAAAGGAAACGGCGAATGCGCTGCTCGAGGCGGCGGCCGAAGGCGCGGGCGACCCGGTGGAGGCGGCAGCATGGGAGACCGCGAGGCGCTGGCTGAGGTTCTGGGCCGAGGCCCATGAGGCCGCGCGTTCCCACGAGGCCGCCGGCCATGAAGGGCCCGAGAGCAGGGAGGGACGCAAGGCTGGCGCCCTGTCCGACGAGGCGCACATGGCGCTTGGGGCGAGGTTCCGACAGACAGAGGACGACCTGACTCAGGGCCCGCCAGACCCCCCCGACCCGAGCATGGAGGAGCCAGAGGTCGCCGAGCCGCCCAAGAAGCAGTGTCACGGCAAGAAGGCCGCGCGCAAGCGCACAGCCGCTGGCGACGCCCGGAGCATGGGGCAAGCCCAGGCGGAGCTCCCCATGGCGGACTGGCCAGCACTTTGGGACGATAATTGCGCGGGGTGGTTCGAGGAGCAGAAGCGCGATGCCCCAATGCAGCGCCTGAGCGAGGGCACCCGCGAGGGGCGTGGAGCTGGGTGGCGCCAGTGGCCGATGCACCGCAGCGCCCAGCAGGAGTCACCGCGGCTAGAGGGGCGCGACCGGGCTAAGCGCAAGGTCGACGAGGACGCCCCGATCAGCGCGATCGTCCTAGCATGGATTCTCGGGCGCAAGGTCGGGACGGCGAAGCAAAACCTCTTCGCCATCAGGCGCGCACGCCTGGTGGCGGGGCGCGGCGACCCATTGCTCCACGGGGCCCGCCGCTGGTCGACCCGGAGCATCGACCGCGCGCTGCACGGCTAGGGCCTCGAGGGCTGGGGCGCGGACAACAAGAGCGCGGTCTTCTTCGAGGACGCCGTGGAGGTCGCGATCAACATCAAGGGCTCGACGATTGACCAGCGCAGCGTGGGTTGCGCGAGGAGCCGGCGCCGCCGTGGCACAGCGCTGTGCCCGGCGCTCGCCTTGTGCAGCACCTCCCGGAGCGGCTGGGGGTGAGCTAGAGGGGCCAGCCATTGCTCTGGTGGGCCACTGGCTACTACATCAAGCGGGAGGAGGTCCATCTCTACCTGACGGTGGCGGCCTTGGCCGCGGGGATGAAGCGCGCGGGGGTGGGGCCCCGCGGTCTGCGGATCGGCGGGGCCACGTCGATGTGCCACGTCGTCGATGACCTCCACAGGGCGAGAAGGTTCGGGAGGTGGGCCTCGGGCGCGTTCCAGTCGCACCTCTGGAAGGCCCACGAGCCGATGCGCTGCGTGGCGCAGCGCGTGGCGGAGGACGCTTCAGAGCTGACCAAGCCGAGGGCAGACCCCGCCCAGGGAGAGGGAGAAGCTGGAGCGGGCATGGAGCTTGAGGAAAAGCTCGCTGGCCGAGGATCGGCCAGGCGGCGACCGCAAACGACGCGCGGCGCGGCCGAGCTGGCGACAGCAGCGAAGCAGGCGGCGGGGGGGCAGGATGCGCTCCCGAGCGAGCAGCATGGCGCAATGTCACGGCAGCCGAGGACAGGTTTCACATCGTCCTGGCGACCCCCACGGGCCCCGCGCTCCTGGTGCTGCTGGGCTTGTTAGCGGCAGCGGCTATGGTGGGCCGGCTCACCAGCAAGTGGCGCTGCGGCGGCAAGCCGACGGAGGGGGGGCAAGCCGCAGGAGAGAGCGGGCAAGGCGAAGCGCTCGAAAGAGAGCTTCTGCGATGCAGGAGTGCAGGGGCCCGCGCGCTCAGCGCGGCGCAGAGCAGGCGCGCGCACTGGTGCCAGGACGCCCGCTGGGGGTTTGAGGTGACGCGGGGGCCCGCCTGCCCCCGGAAAGAGCACCAGGAGAAAGAGGCGAGAGGTGTTCCACGGTGGCTGCGATGGCCTTGGAGCCTCGCGCAGCCAGAGCGCCGGCTCCAAGCCGGGCGCGAGGAGTGCACGGGGGCATGGAGGAGGAGCCCCCGGGCCCCTTCCATGCACTCCAGCGAGGGCGGGGCCCCGCGACCGGCCGCGCCGCCGGCTGAGGGGCCAAGCGGCGGCAGGTGCAGCGCCAGGCCCGCGTGAGAGCGCGCGCCAGCTCAGCAGCGGCCGGCAGCGTGGCGCGCGTGGCGCCGGCAGCCGGCGGCAAGGAGTTGGGCCGACGTTCGGCGCGCCCCCAGAGCGCCGGCGGCGGCCGGCAGGGCGCCGGAGACGCGCCGCCGGCTGAGGGGCCCAGCGGCGGCAGGGCCGGCGCCAGGCGCGCGCGGGAGCGCGCGCTTGGCGAGACGCCAGGGCCAGGCGCTCAGGCAACAGCGCCAGCCCGCAGCGCGCAGCGGCTGGCAGCGTGGCGCGCGGGGCACAAGCGCGGCACAGCGTTTGGGCTGCCGCTCGGTGCGCTCCCAGATCGCCGGCGGCGGCCCTGCAGGGCGCTGGAGGCAGGCGGCAGGACAGCTGCCCAGCGCCAACTCACGCCGGCTGAGCGCCAGGCGCGAAGGGCGCCGGCACCGGCCAGAAGCACGGCGCGGCCCGCCTGGCGCGCGAGGTGCGCGCCAGCGGGCGTGAGGCGGGGGGGTGGCGAAGCGAAGGCCTCTGCGAGCGGCCGAGGACTCGGAGGGCCGGCCCGTGGCCTTCACGTCTGCGGCAGAGGGTTCATCATCATCTGACCGCCCATTGCCGCTGCCTCTCCTGTCCTCCTCCTTGAGCCTTGGGTGTGAGCTCGAACCATCGATGCTGAGCTGCTTCGGCAGCTAGCAAGCGGGAGCGTCGTTGGGCATGTCGGGGAGGGGCCTCGGGGCAGGAATGTCTAGTGCAGCATCGCTGCCTGCCTGCATCCTGAGTTTACTGTGGTCCTCCGTCTCCTCTTCCCCCTCCTCCTCCTCCTCCTCCTCCTCCTACTCCTCCACCTCCTCCTCGTCCTTCTCCTCCTCCTCTCTTCCTCCTCCTCCTCCTCCTCCTCCTCCTCCTCCTCCTCATCCTCCCCCGGCGCATCTTCTCTAACTCGGAGAACTGCGGTTGGCGGCAGTTTTCAAAGCGGGGCCCTCCCGCCTGAAAACTGCGGCCCGTCTTTCAGGGGGGGGGGGCGCTTTTAGTATGCAGCGAGCATGAGAGGGGGCCGAGGAGGAAGGGCCTCAGGACGGAGGCGTCTGCGTGGCAGCTTTTATATGTTGAGCTTACTCTGGTCATCCAACTCCTCCTCCTTCTCCTCCTTCTCCTTCTCCTCCTCCTCCTCCGCCGCCTGCGTTTTGTACTAATCCTCCTCTTCCTCCCCCTCCTCCTGCTCCTCCTACTTCCCCGCCTCCTGCTCCTCCTCCTCCTCCTCCTCCTCCTCCTCCCTTTCCTCATCCTCCTCCTCCTTCTTCTCCTCCACCCCCTCCTCCCCCTCCTCGTCTACCTCCCCCACTCCACGTCGGCATGATTGCCCCTTCTCCTCATGGTTTCCTGCCCGCTTGGCCCCCCTCCCACGCTGGGTGGAGGTGTCCGATCTGGGGCCCGGGCCGGCGCGAGACGCCTCCGTGGGCTTTGGCTTCGGCGCCCGCGGCGCGGGCGGCGCACCGGCAGAGTGGGGTGCTCAGGGACCAGCGGCGAAAAGGTCAGCATCAAGGATGGAGTATCAGACCGATGTTTGTTTCCTCTTTCGCGTAACGGCCGCTGCCCGGGCCAAGTCCCCCCCCCCCCCCCCCGAAAATCGCAAGCTTTGGGAAAGGCTGGACCTCCCCCGCACACCGCTGGAGCTCGCAGGGCGGCCCTGCTGGTGCTCGCACGCGCCCTGCTGGTGCTGTCAGGCTTTGCCCCGCCCAAGCGTTACCATTGCCTGGGGCCCCTGCCCCCTTGGATTTCCGATGTGGTTTGGTTGCGTCGGTGGCTTCTTTTGGGCCTCGGGGGAGGGGTTCGGGTCGTCTCGGCCGGGCCCGCCTCGAGTTTCTGGCCGGAAGGCGCCCAGGGATCGATTGTGCAGGGCCGCCGTGTGGAAAAGAGGAGCTCTGCGAGGAAGGGGTATTGTGGTTTTGTGGGAGATTTTGAAGACTGCTGGCGCTTGTAATTCGCAGACTTGCTACGACCTCAGCAGACCCAGATGTGACTTGCCAAGTACTGCGATCATTGTGTTTCTATATCTGTGAATATTTACAAGCGAAGTACGTAGCTAGATTTGCTAAGTCTATTCAAATCATGTTGTTACGTATGCTTACCAGTCTGTTATAAGTATTTAGCAACGTACTTCTTAATCAACTTCCAACTCTCAGCACAGTGCTTAGCCAAGGACTTAGCACGATTTGCTCAGCACCTGGAAGACACGCCTAAGTCTATTACTGGAGTGTTTCCGTTTTTACATCGATTCACATACCCAAGTGACTCAGGAGGACCTTTGCAGGGGTTCAGCGGAGCCGCACTCAGGACCAGAGAGGCATCTCAGGGTTCTCTGGAGGGCCCTTCAAGTAGTTCAAGGGCTTCCGGAGAGTACCTTCAGGGCATGAGGAAGACCCTTGCTGAAAAATATCAGGAGGAGGAGGAGGAGGAGGAGGGGGGGAGGAGGAGGAGAGGAAGGAGTAGGAGGAGGAGGAGGAGGAGGAGGAGGGAGGAGGAGGAGGATTCTGATCAGCTTTTGTCAGCGACCGCGACCTCTCTCCCGCGAGGTGCCCGCGCGCGCGCCCTGTGCGCGCGGGCCTGGCTGGCGGACCGGCGCCGCGCCCGCCGCCCGCCGCTCGCAGAGCCCGAGGCCACCGCGGCCTCGGCGGGCCCTCGGCGGGCCCTCGGCGTCCTCCTCCTCCTCCTCCTCCTCCTCCTCCTCACTCCTCCTCCTCGTCCTCCTCCTCCTCCTCCTTCCCTCCTCCTCCTCCTCCTCCTCCTCCACCCGCCGCGGCGCCAAGTCACGAGCGGGGACAGGGCGGGCGCAGCGCAGAGAGCCAGCTGGCCCTCGGCGAGCCCTCGGCGGGCCGTCGGCTGGCCCTCGGCGGGCCCTCGACGGGCATTTGGCGGGCCTGCCGCGTGCCATCCATGGTCCTTCGGCGGTCTTCTGTGGCCCTATAGGCGGGCCCTCGGCGGCCTTTGGCGGGCCTCTGCGGCGTGCCGTCGACGGGCCTTCGGCGGCCTTCGGCGGCCCTGGGCGGGCCCTCGGCGGCCCTCGGCGGGCATCGGTCGGCCGCGAGCGGGCGGGCCGAGCGCCCTGCAGGAAGGGCAGAGCAGTCGAGTGAGACGCCGTCCTTCGAGCCAGGGGCCTCCCGAAGGCCTCTCCTCGATAGGGGTCGTTCGGCACCCTGCGACGCTCGGGATCGCGACGGGAGCAGTGCCGCCGGACAGGGCTTTCCAGAGAGGGCAGGCGTCTCTCTTCCACCCCCTCGCCATGGGCGGAAGCCGGCGGGAGTAAGACGGCGGCGGGTGCGCTGGCGGAGGAGTGTGCTAATGAAGGTGGGATTGCGGCACCAACTGTTTTGGAGAGTGGGGTTGTGGTGGTGGTTTCTTTTTTTTTCGGCGGGGTGAAGAAAAATGGTTGCACAGTCAAAATTATAGCCGTAACGAAAGCCTAAACCAAAACCGGAACCAAAGAGCGCCCGAAGAAGATTAAGCCAAACCGAAATTGGAACCATACCTGGAACCAGAACCGCGAGGAACTCAAGATGAAGAAGAAGGAATTTGGAACCGGAAACATCACCGGAACCATAAGCGTGGCCTGGGAGGTTTTTTTCGAGCCTTCGAGAAGGGGAAAACCGTGACTGGAGGCTCTTTCGGGGCGGAAAAGACGAAGAAAACCAGAACCAGAACCGGAACCAGAACCTGGCCGATTGTGACCGACTGAAGAAGAATAAGTAAAACGCAATCCGAACCAAAACCAGAACCAGAAGCGAAACGAAAACAAGCACCATAATAGTGACCTGGGCAGTATTGTTCTGCACCCCGAAGAATAAGAAGGCAATCTCAACTGGAACCAGAGCCAGGACTGAAACTGGAACCGTGACCTGCGGGTATGTTTGCAAGCACAAGGAAAGGAAACCGAAAAGAGAACTGGAACCGTGACCTGGGGGGTCTTCCTCAATGCCGGAAGGAGAAGAACATTGGAACCGAAAACATAACTATAACCGTGACCTAGAGAGTCTTCTTCGAGCGGTGAAGAAGAAGGAAGCCTGATCTGGAACCGAAACCGAAACCGTGACATGGGAAGGTTTCTTCGGGTCGGGAAAACAGATAACAGAATTGAAAGCATAACCATCAGCAAAACCGTGACCGAGGGGGTCATTCCGGGCCCCGAATAAGAAGGACACCAGAACAGGAACCATAACCGAAACCAGAACCGTTTTCTAGGTGTTATGTTGGACACGGATGGAACTGAGTTGAAGGATTTTAGCCGTGTTATGTTTGCGTTGTGCACGGAGGGAGGTGAGCAGAAGGACCTTTTCACGCTCAGCGTGGGGAGGGAGCTTGATGAGTATCGGGTGGTGTGCTGTACACGAAGGCTGTGTAATGCTTGGGCGTTGCGTTGGACTCGACGGGATGTGAGTAGAAGGATTTGTTCAAGTTAGGCATGGTGTGGGGGGGAGCCTGTTGAGCATTCGGGGGTGTGTTGTACACGAAAGTTGTGCAGCCTTTGCGTGTTGTGTTGTACGCGGAGGGAGCTGAGTAGATAGGCTTCCTCAAGTTAATGGGGAGGGAATTTGTTGAGTATCTGGTGGTGTGTTGTACGCGCAGACTGTGGAGTACTCCGGGTGTCGTGTTGGGGACGGAAAGGTCTGAGTAGGAAGCAGTTTCAACGTAGGCGTGGGGAGGAATTCTGTTGAGTATCGGGTGGTCTGTCGTGCACGTAGGCGGTGGAGCATCTGGGTGTTGTGATGGGCGCGGAGGCAGTTGAGTGGAAGGACCTCTTTTTTCAAGTAAGGCGTGGGGAGGGGGCCAGTTGAGTATCGATTGATGTGTTGTTCACGAAATTGTGGAGTTCCTGGATGTTGTGTTGGACACGGAGGGACTTGGGTAGAAGGGAAGGAGCGTGTTGAATATCGGGTAGTGTGGTGCACACGACTACTGTGGAGTACTTGGGAATTGTGTTGGGCAGGGATGGAGTTAAGTATAAGGATTTGTCCAAGCTGAACTTGGGGACAGAGTTTGTTGACTGTCGGGTGGTGTGTTGTACACGAAGGCTGTGGAGCTCCTCGGTGGCACGTTGGAAAAGGAGGGGACTGAGTAACATGAACTGTTGAAGTTCGGCTTTGGGAGTGAGCCTGTTCAGTATTTGGTGCGGTGTTGGACGCGAGGGCTGTGGAGTACCTGAGTGTTGTGTTGGACGCGGATGGAGTTGAGATGGCATTTTTGTTTGTTCGAGTAATGCCAGGGAAATGTGAAAGCCAGGTTTTGGGAGAGCGCTTGCTGGGCACTGGGTGGTGGTTTGTACACGAAGGTCGCAGGTCGTGTAGTACTTGGGCGTTGTGTTGGAAACAGAGTGATCTGGGCAGGACGTTTGTATCGTTAGTTCAGGGAATGACGCCCATGGAATATCGGGTGGTTTGGTGCACAGGAAGGCTGTGGAGTGTTTGGGTGGTGTGTTTGATACCGAGGGGCTTTGGATAGTAGGGTTTCTTCAAGTTAGGTTTTGGGGGGAGCCTGTTGAGTACCGGGTGGTGCGATGTATACACATGTTGTGAAATAATTGGGTGTTGTGTTGGACACGGATGCCGTTGATTAGAAGGATACGTCCAAGACAGGCTTGGGGAGGGAGCTTGTTGAGGGTCGGGTGGCGCGTTGTACACGAACGCTGCGGATTACGTGGGTGTTGTGTTGTACGCAGAGGGAGTTGGGCATGCGTATTTCTTCACGTTCGGTTTCGAAATGGAGCTTGTTGAGTATCGGGTGTTGTGTTGTACGCGAAGGTAATGTGAGTTCTTTGTGGTGCACGGGGGGGTTGAGTAGAAATTCTTTTTTAATACAGGCTTGGGGAGAGGGCCTGTTGAGTATCGGGTGCGGCGTTGGAGACGACGGCTGTGGAGTACCAGGGTGTTGTGTTTGTTGGACACGGGGTGCGTTGAGTAGTACTTGGGTGTGGTGTTGGACGCTAAGACTGTAGAGTACTGGTGTGCTGTGATGTACACGGATTGACTAGGGTATAATGATTGTTTCAGGGCGCGCTTGTGGAATGAGCCTGTTGAGTACTTATCGGTGCGGTCTTGGGCACGATGGCCGTGGAGTGCCTTGTTTTGCTGTGCACGGCGGGATTAGAGTAGGAAGGCGTTTTCAAATTCGGCTTAGGGGGGGGAAGCTTGTTGCGTGTCCAGAGGTGTGCTGTGCACGAAGGCTGTGGGACGCCTGGATATTGTGTTGGACGCAACCTCTGTGGAATATCGTGTAGTGTGTTGTACACGAAAGCTGTGGAGTATTTGAGGATTGTGGTGTACACGGACGGAGCGGAGTATGATAATTGTTCAAGTCTAGTGTGGGGTTGGAGCGCGTTGAATATTAGGTGGTGCGTTGCACACGTAGGCTGAGGCGTAAGTGGGTGTTCTGTTGCACGCGAAGGAGATTGAACATAACAATTGCTCAAGCTTAGCTTAGGGTGGGAGCCTGTTGAGTATCGGGTGGTGTGTTGTACTCGAAAGTTGTGGAGTACCTTGTTTTCGTGTTGGACGCGGAGGGAGTTGAGTATAATGATTTGTCATGCTCGGCTTGGGGTGGGAGCTTGTTGAGTTCCAGGTGGTGTTTTGTACACGGAGGCTGTGGAGTACATGGGTGTCGTGTTGCACACGGAGGGAATTGAGTAGTAGGAAATGGTCATATTAGATTATGGGGGGGAGCTTGCTGAGTGTCGGGTACTGTTGTACAAGGAGGCTCTGAAATACCGGGGTGCTGTTTTGTACACGGTGATAGGTGAGTAGAAGGAAATGTTCAATTTATGCTTGAGGAGGGAGCTTGTTGAGTACGGGGTGGTGGGTGGTGTGCTGTTCGGACAACACACCACAGCGTTCGTGAACATGTTCACGAATGCTGTGGAGTATTTAGGTGTTGTGTTGGACGTGGAGGGGTTGAGTAGAAAGACGTGTTCAACGTGTGTTTCGGGAAGGAGCCTGTTGAGTATAGGGTAGCGTGCTGTGCACGAAGGCTGTGGAGTACCTGGATGTTGTGTTGTTCGCGGGGGGGGGGAGTTTCATGATTTGTTCAATTTAGGCTTGGGGCGACTGCTTGTTGAGTATCTGGTGGTGCGTTGCACACTGGGGCTATGGGAAACCTGGGTTCTGTTTTGTACACAGAAGGAGTGGAGTAGAAGGCCTTTATCGAGGTATGCGCGAGCAGTGTGTTTCTTGAGTATCGGGTGGCTTCGTGTACACGAAGGCTATGGAGCACCGGGGTGTAATTTTCTTCGCGGAGGGAATTGGGTGGAAGGACCTTTTCCATTGTAGGCTTTGGGAGGGGGTTCATTGGTCATCGGGTGGTGCATTGCACACGAAGGGTGTGAAATACCCGGGTGTTGTGGCAGACGCGCAAGTAGTTGAGTACTAGGGAATTTTCAAGACAGGCTTGGAATAGGTGCTTGTTAAATACCGGGTGGTGCGTTGTACACGAGGGTTGTGGAGAATGTGGGTGTTGTGTTGGACACGGGGGGGCTGAGTAGAAGGACGTGTTCAACGTAAGTTTGGGGATGCGGCGTCTTGGCTACCGGGTGGTGTGTTGTACAGCAGGGTTGCGGTGTACCATGGTGTGATATGGTGCAAAGAGGGTTTTGAGTATAACGACTGTTTCAAATCATGTTTGTGGAGGAAGCTTGTTGAGTATCTGGTGCGGTGTTGGGCACGAGGGTTGCGGAGTGTCAGGATGTGCTTTTGTACGCGGGGAGAGTTCAGTATACGGACTGTTTATACATTTAGGCTTTGTGAGGAAAGTTGTTCATTATCATGTGGTGCGTTGTAGTAGAAGGTTGTGGGGTACCTTGGTGTTGTGTTGGGCACGGAGCGAGGTGAGTAGGAAGGGTGTTTCGAATTCGGTTTGCGGGGGAAGTTTGTTGAGTATCGGGTGATGTGTTGTTGACGACGGCTGTGGAGTACCATGCTGTGTAAACGCGGGGTGGGGGGTTGAGAATGACGAATGGTCCCAAGTTGGGCTTGGGGATGGATGCTGCTGTGCATCGGGTGTGGTGTTGTACGAGAACCTTTGGAGTATCTAGGTATTGTGTCAAATACGGGGGGAGCTGAGGACAAGGATGTTTTTTTTTCACGTTACGCTTGGAGAAGATCGTGTTGCGTACCTGGTGTTGCGTTGTACACGACGCTATGTTGCACACGGGGCGATTGAGTAGAAGGAGGTTTCCATTTGTCTGTGAAGTACTTGGCTGCTGTGTTGAACACGGAGGGAATTGATGAGGAATTGTTGTTCGATTTAGGCTGGGGGGGAGTTCGTTCGGTATCAGGTGGTGTGATGAACACGAGCGTGTTGGAGTACCTGGGTGGTGTTTTGGGCACGGAAACGGGTTGTGCATACAGACATCGGGAGGTTAGTTTTGGGGGGGGGGAGCCTGTTGGGTGTCGGGTGGTGTGTTGGACACGAATGCTGTAGTGTACTTGGGTGTTGTGTTGAAGCCGGGGGAACTTGATCAGAAGGATTGTTGCCAGTTATGTTTGGGAAGGAAGTGTGTTAAGAGACGGGTAGTGTGTTGTACACGAAGGTTGTGGATATTTGGTTGTTGTGTTGTACACTGGGGGGGGGAATAGAAGGACTGTTTCTCACAAGGTTGCTGTGGAATGCCTGCGTGCGGTATTGGACACGGATGCGGTGTTTCACGCGCAGATTGTGGAGTAATTTGGGTGTTGCGTTGTGCACGCCGGGAGTTGGGTAGAAGGAGTGCCTCATGTTAACAGTTTGAGCGGGGCCCTGTTCAATATCGGTTGGGGGTGGGAGTTTGTTGAGTATCAGGTGGTGTGTTGTACACGAAGGCTGTGAAGTGTTTGAGGGCCGTGTTGGGCACGGAAGAGTTTAGTAGAATGATGTTGAATTTAGCCGTTGGGAAGTGGGCTTGTTGAGTATCGGGCCGAGTATCGGGTGCGGTGTTGTACACGAAGGCTGTGGAGTATTTGGGTGTTGTGCTGTGCGCGGATGGAGCTGAGTAGAAGGACGGTTTCGAGCTAGATTGGGGGACGGAGCTTGCTGAGTATAGGGTGCAGCGTTGGATTCTATGGCTGTGGAATACCTGGGTGTTGTGTCGCACGCGGGGAAGCTGCTGGTATTGGTCGTGGCGTTGAGTAGAGGCTTGGTGGTGTGTTGTACCGCGGCGCTGGGTAGAAGTTCTGGTTTGAGGTGGTCTTTGGTAGGGAGCTCGGGTTGTGTGTGATGTACAGGATGGCTGCGGGGTACCTTCGTGTTGCGTTTGGCATGGGGGGAGTTGAGTAGAAGGATGCCTTCAAGCTACGCTTGTGGATGGAACCTGGTGAATCACGGGTGGTGTGTCGTACACGAAGGTTCTGGGGTACTTGGATGTCGTGCTGGTCACGGAAAGGATGGAATCTGATTACCGTTTCAAGTTACATGGAGGGGTGGAGCTCGTAGAGCGTAGAGCATCGGCTGGTGTGGTACACGAAAGCGTGGAGTACTTGGGTGTTGTGCTGGACACGGACGGGGCTGAGCAGAAGGATTGTTTCACATTAGGTTTGGAAAGGGGGCCTGTTGATTATTGGGTGGTGCGTCGTACAAGAAGGCTGATGAGTACCTGGGTGTTGCTTCTTACACGGAGGGGTTGAGTAGACGGTCTTGTGCAAGTTAGGTTGAGGGAGGGAGTTTGTGGAGTATCAGGTGCGGTGTTGCATACGAAGGCTTTGGAGTACCTGGGCGTTTTGTTGTACACGGGTGGAGTTGAGTATAATGTTTTTTCAAGTTAGATTTTGGGGTGGAGCCTGTCGAGTCTCGTTTGGTGCGTTTGACGCCGGCTGCGGAATCTTTGCGCACGGGAGGAATTAAGTAGAAGGGCTTGTTCGAAATAGGCATTGGGGAAGGAGCATGTTAAGTATCAGGTGCGGTGTTGGACACGAAGGTTGCGGAGTATGTGGGGCTTGCGTTGTACTCTTATAGAGTTGAGTAGAAGGCTTTTTTCAAGGAAGGCTTGGGGAAAGAGGCTGTTGACTATCGAGTGGTTCGTTGTTCAGGAATGACGCGGGGTACTTCGGTGCTGTTTTGTACACGGAGGGGGTCGAGTATAAGTTTTTCTGGTTTGTTTTCCAAGTTCGGCTTAGGAACGGAGCCTGTTGAGTATCGGTTGGTATGTTCTACGGGAAGGTTGTGGAGTACTTGGACGTTGTGTGTGTGTGTTGTTTACGGGGGGTGTTGGGAACAAGACGGTTCGCTTGGTAGGCTTGGGGATGCGGCCTGTTGAGTATCGGGTAGTGTGTTGTGCACGAAGGCTGCGGAGTACCTGGGTGATGTGCACGGAGGGAATGGAGTAGAAGGTCTGTTATGAGGTAGATTTGGGAATAGCAGCCTATTGAATCTCGGGTGTGGTGTTGTACGCGAGCGTTGTGGAGTATGTGGGTGTTGTGTTGTGCACGGAAGGAGTTGAGTAGAAGGACAGTTTCAAGTTCGAGTCGGGGGGAAGCTTGTTGAGTACGAGTCGGTGCGTTGTACAGGAAGGCTGTGGAGTACGTGGGTGTTGTGTTGGATTCAAGGGGGGAAGTAGGAGGTGTTTCAAGTTTGATTTGGGGAGTGAGCCTGTTGAGTATCGGGTGGTGCGTTGTGCACGAATGTTGTGGAGTACCTGGGTGTTGTGTTGGACACGGAGGGAGCTAAGGAAAAAAATGTGTCGAGTTGGGCGTGGGGGGGAAGCTTGTTAACTATCAGGTGGTGTACTTGGGTGTTGTGTTGGACTCGGAGGGAGGTGAGTAGAAGGATTTGCCGTGACCATTGGTTTTTCGTTCCGCGCTGGAGGAAGAAGGAAACGGGAACCCGAAGCGGCACCAGAACAGCGACCTGGGTGTTTCATTTTCGGGGCTAGAAAAAGAGTGAAATTGGAACCAAAACCAGAACCCGAATTGTGACCACTAGGGTTTTCGGTACCGGAAGAAGGGCTCCGGAACAGGAATCTTTCGTCACCAGGGTGGTTGGTCTTCTTCGAGGCCAGAAGAAGAAGGAAACCCAAGCCAGAACCGTGACCAGGGGGGTCTTTTTCGGCGCTGGAAGAAGGTAAAGGAAATTGGAACCAGAACCGGAAGCGTAACCGCGACCCAGGGGGTCATTTCTCGAAAGAAGGAGAGGGAACCAGAATTGGAACCAGAACCGGAACCGGAATCGTGACCTGGGGGTCTTCTTCGGAACCAGAAGGACAAATATTTTTGGAATGGGAACCAGAACCGGAACCATGACTGAACGCATGTTTCTTCAAGCCAGAAGAAAAAGGAAACCAGAACCAAAGCCATAACCCGAAACGAAACCAGAACCGAAGCCAGAACCGGATCCGGAACCGAAGCCAAAATCCACGTCACAGGTCCCGAGGCAGCGTGGGACCATCTCGGCACAGTGATGCTTCTTTTTTCGTTTCGATTGCGACATCGGCTGTCGCAGCCCCTCTCCTTTCGGAGCCACCTTGCCCCCTCGTCACCAATGACCGGCTGGTGGTTTTAAAAATTCAAATAACTACTCGGGAACAGGCCAATGCAGCGAGGAGCAGTGGGTGTTAGTTTGCTCATGTTTTCGTTCTGCCTGCGTGCCAAAACAAATATCGGTTTTTGATTCAGGGTTTCCGGCTGTGTCCAACTGTCTCATAGCACGGTCATTTCTCGTGTGCAGTGTGTTCAGATCCGTCTGGTTTGCCGTGCACCCAGCTTCTGTCTCTGCAGCACGACACCACGACACCGTGTTGGCCCTCACTGCTGCAGGATCAGAAAGCGGAGGCAGCTCGACGTGAGTTTGTCTTGTATGCCTACAGCGATAAATGAGCGTGGTTATGCGCTTCCCGCGTAGAAAATCCGAAAGTTCCTCCCTCCTGCCTGCTCCTGCTGGCGGCGCACAGAAGGCCGCGGGATCAAGGTAACGGCCATCAAAGAGGGCCTCCCCCCTTTGTAGGGAGCCTCCCTTGTAGAGGAGCTGCCCGCCCACTCTGGCATTGCCACCGGCGTTCATACTTTCGGGTGTTGCCAGAGATGATCCTCGCCCAATGCGTCCCCAGTATTTCCACGGAGACCTCCCGCTGCCTCCAGGGCACCTTCACGCGGCCTGGAGGGCACCAGGGCACTGGAAGGGAGAGAAAATGCTGGGGGTGCCTTCCAATACCCCTGACGTTGTCGTTTTTTGGCTTTTGTTCACAGCGTGGATCAGGAGGGGGAAAAACACAGACACAATTCATCGTCGATTCCCAAGAAAATATGGGAAAATGTGGGAAGTGGGGGGAAGACGAAAACCCCCACAAATATGGGAGAATATGGGACATCTTCTTATTTGTGTGTATTTATTTGTGTGTCCTGGGGCCCCTTTAGTGGAACCCCCGACCTTTTTGCCCATACTGTTTTTTTTATCATTTCGTCTTGCAGGGCCCCGGGGCCTGGTGATGGCCGCGTGGGGCCGCGGGCTGCCGAGACCCCGCCGTCGTGATGTCTCCTCCTCCTCCTCCTCCAACTCCTCCTCCTCCTCCTCCTCCTCCTTGATCCTCGATCCTCGATCCTCACTCCTTCCCGATCCTCGACCCTCCCTCCTCCTCGATCCTTCTCGATCCTTCCTGCTCCTCGATCCCACGGCGCGAGGGGTATCCCTAGAGTGGCGCGAAGAGCCGGGAGCACCCTGAGCCAGGATCGCACATTGCAGCCCCCGACTGGGTGGATGATCGCCAGTAGGTGAAATGCCCGTTGGTCGTTCCACGTCGGTCTATTTCGGACTCCTGGAGCCCAATCTATTTCGAGGGCCCTATCTATTTCAAGAACCGATACGCTTTTCCTGCGCTGTGGCATTCTCTGGGAGGGCCTGAACCCAATCTGCTGTAGCCGCATTGCTACGCCATGCCTTTAGTCACCTACTTCTTCCGACCGACGTGTACGTGTATCAGTCTAACATGTGTTTGTTCCGTTGAGCTCTACCCATAGCACGCAGCGTGTGTTGGCCCTCGTCGAAGATAACTTGTCGATGATACTATCTCCAGGCGCCGCCAGATCCTGCTACCTTGCACGCAGCCCCGCGTGCTGAGAACGTTGAGCCTGAGCCACTGCGGGCACGGAAAGAGCATACACTGTGTTGTTACGTGCCCATCGTGTTGGAAGCCCTTGGTGGACAGGCATGCGCTGGCGTTACGGTCGGGGCGCTGGTTCAGGAATGGGACCAGGAGGCTGGGACCAGGAGGCTTCAGACCCTGGAGAACTCTTGGTCCGGTGAGGGCGACGGTGATATCTACGGGCCTCCACCGTTGCTGTTCCACCCGCTCTCAGCCCCTGGACGTCTGATCCAGAGGTTTCCTGTGTTCGATGCTCGTTTGGGGGACCTTCCCGGGGCCCACCTAATGGATCTGTTCGACTCAGGTTCGACTCGAGTCCGACTCGGGTTCGGCTCAGATTCGACTCAGGTTCGACTCAGGTTCGACTCAGGTTCGGCTCAGGCTCGGCTCAGCTTCGACCCCGCTTCGACGCACGAGTGGAGCGAGTGGCTCCAGGAAGGCCCCCGGAATGAGCATCTGACCTGCCCCGTGCCCTCGCCGTGATTTTCCCTGAGCTCTGACGTCGCAGGACATGGCCCGGCGAAGGACCCGGCCACACGCGGGCATGCCCGCCGCAGGCGTGGCCTGGCGAAGGACGGGGCCACACGCGTGTGGCGCGCGCGTGGGGCGCCCTCCTCCCCGCTCCCCCCCACGCCCGCCCCCCCCCCCCCCGCGCCCTTGGTCGTGTCGTCCCTCGTTGCCATTTTCCCCCCTCTTGCCGCAGGGCTCATTTCGGTTGTTTCTTTGTTTTTACACACACAAAAAAAAAGGGCCTGCCGCAGTGCAGGTGGGAAGAAGGTGCCGCTGTGCAGGTGGGAAGAGGGGGGGGCTGCCCAAGCAGCCACGCCACGCGCAAGAGGGGGGGCCGAAGAGGAGGACCGGGCGCCGCCGGTGAAGCGGGCGCTGCCACCTTTTGGCCTTCGGTGGAGTTCCTGGGAGGAGGAGGAGGAGGAGGAGGAGGAGGAGGAGGAGGAGGACCAGGAATGCTCGCGTCATAAAAAAATCAGGACGGCGAGTTTTTCCATATTTTCGGCCCGTGGGGGTCCTCGCCGGGCCCCAGGACCGTCAAAAAACAGTTCAGGACGAAAAGCCGGTCCCGGGGAAATGGTCGGGATTTCCAGGGACTCCGCCCTGAAAAAATCAGGACGGCCGATGTCTGGGGGAGGAAGAGGAGAAGGAGGAGGAGGAGGAGGAGGAGGAGGAGGAGGAAGACCCTCGATCCTCCCCTCGACCTTCCTCCTCGATCCTTCCGGGCTTATGCCCCTCATCGAGGACCGATCTCCTTCCCCGATCCTCGCTGCTTTGTGTTTGTCCTGCTGTGCACCCCCACCACACCGAAATTGTAGTGGCGGCGCCATGCGGGCGCTGCCGCTGGGGCCCTCGGTGAAGCTCCCTATTGGTGCTACGAAGCGCATGAAGTGTGTGTGTGTGTGTGTGTGTGTGTGTGTGTGTGTGTGTGTGTGTGTGTGTGTGTGAGCCGAAATTGTAGTGGCGGCGCCATGTGGGCGCTGCCGCTGGGGCCCTCGGTGAAGCTCCCTATTGGTGCTGCGAAACGCGTGAGGGGCGTGCCGAACTTGTAGTGGCGGCGCCATGTGGGCGCTGCCGCTGAGCCCCTCGGTGAAGCTCCCTATTGGTGCTGCGAAGCGCGTGAGGGGTGTGCCGAAATTGTAATGGCGGCGCCATGTGGACGCTGCCGCTGGGGCCTTCGGTAGAGCTCCCTATGGGACCACGAAATGTATGAGGGGCGTGTCAGAATGGGACGGTGGATCCATGCGCGCGCTGCAATTTGGGCCTTTGGTAGAGCTCCATATGGGACCACGAAGCGTGTGAGGGGTGTGCCAACATGTGGCGGTGGCGCCATGCTGGCGCTGCCTTTGACGCCTTCGGTGGAGCTCCCTATGCCCTATGGGGCCTCGAAGCGTTTGAGGGGTGTGCCAAAATGGGGCGGTGACGCCATGCTGGCGCTGGCATGTGCGCCTTCGGGTGTGCCAGAATGACGATGGCGCCGTGCGGGCGTTCCATTTGGGCCTCCGGGGGCCACGCACCGTGTGAGGGGTGTACCGACATGCGAACGCGGAGGGCAGAGGCAGGCATGGGAGGAGGGAGGAGGGAGGAGTGGAGGAGGAGAGGAGAGGCGAGGAGAGGAGAGGAGAGGAGACGCCGGGCGCTGTCTCTTCAAAGCGAGGACCCAACACCGCAAGATGGTGGAAAATTGCCGAAACATCAGACATTTCGACTGGAGCCCTGGACCCGATCCTTCTGCGCCGTAAGTTTCACGCCGGATCCGTCTGTGAGGTGCCCCCGTGCTCGAAGCCGGTCGAAAAAGCAGTCGTTGTGAACAGAAACGCGTCGCCAGGATCTCAGGGATACGGTTGATTCGTGTCGTGTCGACCGGCGGCGACCCCGCCAGCGGCGCTCAACGTTGAACGCCGCGGGGGACCCAGAATCGTTCGATGTGGAGCGCTTGGGACGTTTCGGAAACTCGTTCAAGGTTGAACGATCCCCGCGGTGTCAGGAACCAACGCCGGGGTCCACACGACACGAACCCGCCGTACACGTTCCGCGGGCTGTCAGCTCGGAGCCGCAGGCGCGGCTGCTCGCCGCCTGGGCCTCCTTCGAGCTGCGGGGGCCCGCGGCCAGGCGGGCGGGCAGCGGCGAGCGTGCGCGCCCCCCCCGGGGGAGCGCCTGGGCGCCTGCGGCGCTGAATGGCGCGGGCGCGGGGCAAAAAGCGCGCGGGCGCTCGGCGCCCAGGCCGAGGCAAAAGGCTTCGAGGGTCCTTGCCTGGCATCGCTCGGACGTGTGCATTTTTCCTTCGGCGAGGGCCATCGAGGAGCATCCTTGACCATTTGGCGACCAAAACCACGCACGAAGCCGAAAAAAAACACGGGGAATGGGCGTCCGAGCGATGGCCAGCTTGGTCGCCACGGCGGGGTGCCCATCGACGGTCTTGCCAGAGAGCGCGGGCTCGGGAATCTGTGCGCGGGCGCCCCGGGCCCGGACGGGCGTCGAGGGCCAGGAAATGGGAGGGGGGGCCATGGCAAGGGTGTGCCTCCGGCACCGCAGAGAGGTCTCTTCTTCCTCCGCCCACGGTTGCGCCGGGAAGCAGCAGCTCTTGGCCTCCCCCCACCGTCGTCAGCATCAGCACTACCTCCACCGGGGCGGGGCAAGTTGGCTCCACCAGCGTACCCCCTCGAAGCCTTTTGCCTCGACCTTGAAGCCTTGACGGGTACAGTCAACCCGAATAGTAAGAATAGGCAACCGTCCCAAGGGTACCCTCGTATCCTTGCCTCCTCGGCCCATCCCCTTGGCCGCTTTCGTTGGCCGCGCCCCGCTCGAAAAGCTTCGACGTGGCCTTCCAAGGCCCTTGCACCCTCATCGCGCGTCTCCTTACTACTGGTTGACTGTGCGGCACACGGGTGGGTTGCTCCCCAACGGTGGGGTTGTTGCTGAGGTTTTTCGGAGCGGTGGCTTCAAAGCACCAGAGGGTGCCAGGCCTCCGGCGGCCGGCGCTGCCCAGGTTTCGTGTGTCTCGTGGTCTCGTTGGTGGACCGTTCTGGTTGTCCTTTGGTTACCGGGTCCTGTTTCTTGACTGTCTTCCTCGGGTTGCTTGGTCCCGAGTCGTGCTTGCCACCCTCGGGTTGCTCGGTCCCGAATCTTGCTTGCCATCCTCGGGTTGCTTGGTGTTGGCTCTTTGCTGCTGCGCAGTGCCCAACAGGGCCAGTCCTTCACAAGTCCAGTGCCAGCCAGTGCCAAGAGCTACCAAGCACTGCCAAGCAACGCCAGGCAATCCCAGAGCAAGGCCAGGTAACGCCAGGCAATGCAAAGCAACGCACCACCAAGCAACTCAATGCCAAGCAATGCCAAGCAACGCAAAGCAAGGCAGAACAATCCCACACAACGCCAACCCGTGCCCGTCGTCGCCACGCCATGCGAAGAGCTGTCTTCCTTGCTTCGATGTCTAGGTCGCCTTCCCCGAATCGTGGTCGCGGCGGCTTCGTGTCGGTTCTCCAGAGCTTCCTGGGCTCCGTGGACCTCTGGGAGGCTTCTCGTCGCCACGGCACTGCGCACCAGCGCGCCCAGGCCTCCCCCATCGCACCGTGGCGCAAGCAGGGCACGACTGCGCAGGCGCTCGGTCGCTCTCGGCCGCCTCTTCGGGGGCCTCCTCGGGGGGCCCCGGGGCCGTGGGAGAGCGACCCCGGGGCGGAAGAACGCGGTCCCGGGGAAATGGGGTCGGGAGCCTCGAGGCGGGGGTCAACGCAAACGGGGGCCAGCCAGGGCACCAGATCCTGCAGGATCCTGCGAAGACCCCCTCTGGCTGACCCAGGTTAGCGAGCCGCTCGTGGCCGCGAGGCGGCCGCGCGTATTGGCTGACCCGGGTTTGCGAAGACCTGCGTTGCAGTTTGTTTTTTTCCTGCATTGCAGTTTTTCGGTTTCCTGCTGACCCGGGTCTGGATTGACCCAGGTCAGAAGATCCATGATGGGGTCGAGACCCAAAAGGGTGTCTCTGCGCACGCTGCAGAAGCATCGCGGCGTCTTGGGTCGGGGTTGTCTGTGAGGCCGCGCCCCCCTTCTCTTCCCCCTTCTCTGCGTAATTCAAGCTCTGCGCGGCCCGCTTAGCTTCGACGGGAAGAGGTGCGCTCTCGACCCGCGAGTCAAAAAGTGTGTCGGGGCTGTCGGAGTGCCGCGGAGGACCTCGGGGGACGTCGGAGGGCCTCGGAGGAGCCCTTTTTTGTTCGTCTTCACGGCGTAAGGGTCGTCACCGGGAGGCTAGGGGGGAGGGACCGGGTGCTGTGACGTGTTGTGCCCACGGGGTCTGGCAATGGTCTGGGATAGTTCGAACTTCTCGGATGAGCAGGTTGACGGGCAAATGAATGTGGGAATTCGGAGTGTAGCTTAGGCGACTCATCTGAGCAGCCATGAACACTACGGGACGTGGGGGTAGTTGGAGGTGCCCAGGGCCAGAAAGGAGGCGAGGAACGGCCGCGCGCACACACCGTGACGTTGCCGGGTGGCCCGGCATCCCCAGGCACAGCGCTGTGTCCGAAGTCGACTGCGATGTTCGCACATCGTGGGCGGAGGGCGGAGACGGGGAGACGGGCGACGACGACGACGAGCAGGGGGCCGTCCTGCACAGGTGCCACGATCACCGGAGTGATCGTGCCCGCCCCCCCGCACTCCCATCGGGCCCGCTCCCCGCCCTCACAGATACGGCGGGGGCGTTGGTGAAGGAACGTGCGCCCAGGAGGCTGCAGACCCTGGAGGGTTCCTTGTCTGAGGAGGGCGGCGGCAATGTCCACCCACTGGTCTCCAGACCCTGGATTCCTCATCCAATGCTTCCTTGTCCAAATGCCCCCACAGAGGGTCGCGGGTGCTCGCAGAGTTTTTTAAACAATGCCCCCACTGACAGGACCTTACCTTGGGGGCGAACCTTTTTGGGGTCACCTTTGAAATCCCTGGGAATCGATTCCCAGGGATTCCTAAAGTACTGGTTTAGACGAGGCGCGCGGGGGGGAAAGTCTCTTACCTCCCTTGGAATCGGAGAGCGGGGGATTCTGGGGTGGCGGATTTTGGGGGCCGACGCGCGGCACGATTGACTTCCGAAGGGCGCGTTGCAGCGCGGGTGGGGATGAGAAGGAGGGCCTGGTAGATCGAGAGAGGGCGGGAGAGAGAGAGAGGGAGAGAGCGTCGGAAAGAGAGAGAAAGAAAAAGAGAGAGAGAGAGAGAGAAAGTGAGAGAGAGAGAGAGAACAAGGCGCGGGAGCGGTGCGGTAGGGGGGAGGGGAGAGGGAGGGAGCGAGAGAGGGAGGAAAGGGCGAGAGGCCAGAACGCCCCCTCTACCGCCCGCGGCGCCGCTTGGGGGGGGGGGGGGGTAAAAAGATAAATCGACCTGAGATTTCCCCCCCCCCCCCCCCCCCCCCAAGAAGCGCTCGAGGGCCGCTGCTCTGAGGCCGCCGCTGCTGGCCTCGAGGGCCAGCCCCGCCGCCCCACTTCCGGTGTCCCCTGGTGCCCCTTAGGCCCCCTGATCCTCCTCCCCCCTTTGCCTGCCCCTTGCTTTCTTTTTTCTGTTCGTCCACGGCGGCGCGCTGGCGGCGGCCCTGGCAGCGATTGTTTCGGACTGGTGGCTCCTGTGGAATAACCCCGGTACGATGCCCTGTATATTGTGGTGATGCTCCACTGCTGATGCGATGCTCCAGTGCTACTGGGCGAAGCATTGCTTGGCATTCGTTGGTCATGATTGGGGCTGCTTGCAAACGAGTGCTCTTGCTTGGCCTTGGTTGGTTGTGCTTTTGCTTGGTTGCGTTTGGCATTGAGTGGTCGTGGTCGGCTTTACTTCGCACTGGCTACTCGTGCTTGGCATTTTTCAGCATTGCGCGATTGCGCGTGGAATTGACTGGTCGACCTTAGCATTGCCTGGAATGGCTTGGTCGCGTGCACCATTGAACAGTCGCGCTTGGCATTGCGTGGCATTGGTTGATCATGCTCGGCGTTGATTGGTCGCGCATGGCATTGAGTGGGCGTGCTTGGCATCGCTTGGCATTGGTTGGTAATGTTTGGCGGTGCTTGGCAATGTGCGCCCCCGCTCTTGCCATTGCCTGGCGCGTGTAGGGCATGCTTGGCATTGGATGGTCGTGCTTGGCATTGGTTGGTCGTGCTTGGCGTTGTTCGGCATTGTTTGGTGATCCATTGCGCTGCTTGGCATTAGTTTGAGGTTATCGGTATTGGTTATTCGTGCTTGGCATTGCCTTGAATTGGTGGGTCGTGGTTGGCGGTGCTAGACAATGTGTTGTCCTGCTCTTGACATTGCCTGGCGTCTTTAGGCGCTGCTTGGCATTGAATGAATAATCTTTACATGACTAGGGAACCCTGATTGAATAACCGTCACTGGGGAATCCTGGCGGAGGAACCTTCACTCAGAAATCCTTAGCCAGGAATGCTCTACAGCAGCAAAAAAATCACCCGCTTGCGAGGAATATTCTCGAAGTTGGCGAGGAATCTCCATGGGGGAATCCGCGTGAGATATCATTGCTGAGGGATCCTTGCTAAGGAACATGTTATAAGAGATCCTTCGTCGGGAGTTTCGGGGGAGCCTGAATCTGGACTCGTGACTAAGGGGTCCTTAGTATTGAATGTTTACAGAGGAATTCGTAGTAAGGAAACTTCGCGAAGGAATTCGTAGGTTGGTCGTGCTTGGCGTTGTTTGGAATTGTGTGGTGATCCATTGCGCTGCTTGGCATTAGTTTGAGGTTATCGGTATTGGTTATTCGTGCTTGGCATTGCCTTGAATTGGTGGGTCGTGGTTGGCGGTGCTAGACAATGTGTTGTCCTGCTCTTGACATTGCCTGGCGTCTTTAGGCGTTGCTTGGCATTGAATAATCTTTACATGACTAGGGAACCCTGATTGAATAACCATCACTGGGGAATCCTGGCGGAGGAACCTTCACTCAGAAATCCTTAGCCAGGAATGCTCTACAGCAGCAAAAAATCATCCGCGTGCGAGGAATATTCTCGAAGTTGGCGAGGAGTCTCCATGGGGAATCCGCATGATATATCGTTGCTGAGGGATCCTTGATAAGGATCCTTTTATAAGAGGTCCTTCGTCGGGAGTTTCGGGGGAGCCTGAATCTGGACTCGTGACTAAGGGGTCCTTAGTATTGAGTGTTTACAGAGGAGTTCGTAGTAAGGAAACTTCACGAAGGAATCCGTGGACGGGAAGAACTACTAAGGATAATTCAATCAGGAATCTGTGCGAGATAATATTTACAAAACAATCCTTGATATCAAGGCGCCTTACAGGATAATCCCTACTCCGGAACCATTACCGAGGAATCCTTAGCAACGAATCTGCATTAAGGGATGCTTATTAAAAGGGTCGCTATTAAGGAATATGTATTAAAGCAACCTGCATCAAGAAACCTGTATCCAGAAAACTGCACTTGAGGATATTTGCGAAGGAACCTTTCGCAATAGCTATGTGCTAAGGACTCTGCATTAAAAGATCTGCATTGAGGAATGCGCATTTGAGAATCCTTATTGGGGCTTCCTCACTCAGGAATCATCGCCCAGGACTCCTCACTCAGGAATCCTTAGTCTGGGAATTTTACCAATAAGCCCATGCGGTGGAATCTCCAGTAAAGGGTCTTTAAACGAAGAAATATGCATCATGTAATCCTTGCTCACAAATCTAAATTAAGGAACCTCCATGTATGAACCCTAAGGAATCCTCGGTGAGGAGCGTGCATTGAATAATCCTCACTATAACGAATCCTCACTGAGGAATCCTCATTGAGAAACCCTCCTTCGCAAGAATCTGCAGTAAGGAACACGTGCGAAGGAATCTGTGTTAAGGGACCTGTATGAAGGAGTGCTTCATGAGTAATCTGTGTTAAGGAACCCGTGCGAGGAAATGTTGATAAAATGGGGTCCTTGCAAAGGAATCGTCAGTGAGGAATCATTACCAATGAACCTAACTTCATGAAACTCGATTACGGCATCTTTATTGCACAATCTTAATCAAGCATTTCTTACGAAGGGTTCGTGATTCATGAATATGTTCGAAAGAGCCTGCATCATGTAAGGAACGTTTACGGAGGATATCTTTACTACGGAATCCCTCGATAATATATATATATATATACGCACAAGGAAATCCTAGGAGACGGCGGTCGCTGCGCGCAGGCCCTGCCGACCCCGACGGACACGGCGGACGCCGCGCGCAGGCCCCGCCGACCTCTGCAGCCCCAACGAGGCTCGAATTGCCATCAGGATGCTGCGAACAAAGCGCCAATCGCCGAGGCGAAAACACCGCGTTTGAAAAAAGATGCGCGGCGCCGAGGCGAGAGCGCGAAATGCCGCCGCGGCGCGGGCCCCAGACCGCCACCCCAGAATCCCCCGGCCTGCGGAATCGATTCCAAGGAATCAAGAGTTGCGATCCCAGGCGATGCCCTTGCCCTGTTATCGTCCGTGCAGGTCCCGGGGGGGAGGGGGTGGGGCGAGCCGGGCATGGCGCTGAGGCGCTGCTCCCAGGGGCCGTGGTGCTCACGGGCACGGCGGTGCTCGCAGACACCTATGGTGTTCGCAGGTGCGGCGGTGCTTGCAGGTGCTGCGCTGCCCATTCTCCCGAGGCGTTCACGAGCGCTGCGGTGCTCACACAGTCGAGGCGTTGACCTAAGGAACCATGAATAAGGAACGAGGCCCCTTTTCTCCATAAGTTAAACTTCGATTCCCCATGGGAAACTTACGGAACATCTTAGACAAGTTGCGAAACAAATAAGGAACACGGAGCCCCTCCCCAACAAAAAGGGTTTCTTCTTCAGGGCCACGATTGTAGACACTGTGATGGCCGCAAGTAGAGGGGTGCTCGCAAACAGATGCGGTGGTTCTCCCAGTGGACCAATCAGGGGCTTCCGTTCCAGTGAGTTGTCCTCACAATCGCAGCTTTGTTGCACAATGGGTGTGTGTGTCTACTTTCGCACAGCCCTGGCGTTTCGGATTCACTCGCCCATGCAGCAGAGGCATGTGGCGATTCTGCTGTTGTTGTTTCTTCCCCTGTCGCTGTGTCTCCCTCCTTCCTCATCGTTCTGCTTCCGCTCTTGCTCCTGCGCCTAAGTGTCCAGGGGGTGGACTTTCGTTTCGTCCACTTTCGTTTCGTTCTCTTTCGGTTCGTCCTCTTTTGTTTCGTCCTCCCTCGAGCCCTGAGCGAACCGAAGCCGGACGAGTCGAAGCGGACGGCCCGAAGCAGAGACAAATCGAAGCGGACGAATCGAAGCGGACGACACGAAGTGGACGATTTGAAAAATTCGGACGAAGCGATGCAGAATTGGCCAGGGGGCCCTGGAGGAAGAGTCGCGCAGGGCTGTGTTCACCACGCGAACATCGGGCCGGGCGAAAGGGGGGGCTTGGGAAAAGGGAGGGGTGCAAAATTTGCTGCATGCAGCCGGTTTCGGCCTCACCGAGGGGCCCATTGCTCGATACATAGCCGCCTCCGGCGCCGGGAGGCGCCGGCAGCTACCCCAGACCTCCGACGTCATGAATTTTTCGTGACGTCGACCCCCAGCGGTCTGGACCCTTCCCCCGGGACCGGTTTTGCGTCCTGGGTCGTTTTTTGACGGTCCCGAGGGCCGGTAAGGGCCCCCGAAGGCCCAAAATCATGAAAAACCTCCCGTCGTGATTTCTTTCATAACTCGAGGGGGTCTGGGACATGAGCTGCTTCTCAGACCCCCCCTTTGCCATCCCCCCCCTTTCGCCCGACTACGCGAGCACGCGCGTCGGCCTCGCGAGAGGCGCCCCTGGTCTCTCCTCCGCGCGCCCTCCCCGCGGTTCTTGGCATCGCTCGGACGTGTGCATGTGTCCTTCGGCGAGGACCATCGAGGAGCATCCCTGATGATTTGGCGAAGAAACCACGCACGAAACCGAAAAAAAACACGGGGAATGGAGGTCCGAGCGATGCCCCCCTTTGCTATCCCCCCCCCTTTCGCCCGACCCGAGAGCACGCGCGTCGGCCTCGCGAGAGGCGCCCTGCGCGCCTTCCCCCCCCCCGCGGGGGGGGGGGCGCGCGCGCGGGGGGGGGGGGGGGGGGAGGCCGCGGGAGGGAGGGGGTCGAGGCGCGGGCACTCCCACCGCGGCGGGAGCTCTCGCGCGCGCGCTCCCCCCGCGGTGCGGGGGGGGGGGCCTCGAGAGCCAGGAGGGGGGACAAAAAAAACACACACGGCCACGAGGAATCGTCGACTCCCCAGAACATGTGGGGCAATGTGGGCCGTGGGGGGGAAGGCAGAGACCCAGAAGATATATGGGGAGAGGCCGCGGGAGAGGCTCGAGGCGCCGGCACACCTCCTGCGGCGGGAGCTCTCGCGCGGGCGCTCCCACCGCGGTCCCGGGCGGGGGCCTCGAGAGCCTGGCATCGCTCGGACGTGTGCACGTTTCCTTCGGCGAGGGCCATCGAGGAGCCTCCTGGATCATGTGGCGAAACAGCCACGCACGAGGCCGAGCAAGAACACGGGGAATGGACGTCCGAGCGATGGCCAGAGAGTCAGGAGAGGAAAAGGCACACAGCCACAATGACTCGTCGACTCCCCCCAAAATAGGGGAAAATAGGGGCAGTGGGGGGGAAGGCAGAGACCCAGACAATAGGGGAAGATGTGGGGAATCTGGTGAATTGTGTCTATTTATTTGTGTGTCCTAGGGCCCCTTCAGCGAGGGCACTCCCCCGAGACCGAGCTGCACACGGAAGGCCGCGAGCATCAACATGCTTGGCAGCTCGGCGCGGGGAGGTGCAATTACTGGCAGCTTGCCGCGCAGCCTGGCCGCTCTGGATTCCCGGACCCCTTGAGTCATGAACAAAAATCACGACGGCAGGTTTTCCTATATTTTCGGCCTCTGGAGGCCCTTGCCGGCCCTCGGGACAGTCAACAAAACAACTCAGGATGAAAAACCGGTCCCGGCGAATAGGTCCGGACCTTTGGGGATCGCGTCATGAAAAAATCATGACGTCGGGGGTCTGGATTCGTGGCGCTTCTGCTCTTGAGTCTTGCCGTGCTGTTTTGCTTGGTCTCTCCATCTTTCCCCTCCCCTCTCCCTTCCCGTGCCGTCGAGCACGCTGGTGCTCTCCAGCAAGTTTTGCGCGTCCGCATAGGCTGCTGTGATGCTCGAGGGCGCACTGCTGGCGCTCGCGGGACCAGCGCGGCTACAAGGGGGCCAGCAGGATTTTGTGCCCGCGCACGCGCGGGTTTCGCAGAACATGGCGGTACTGGCAGGGTCCAGCTTCCCCCGCCTCCATGCGGAGGTGAAAGTTGAACTTCCCTCCTCATTCCTCCTCCTCCTCCTCCTCCTCCTCCTCCCCTTCCTCCTCCTCCTCCTCCTCCTCCTCCTCCTCTTCCTCCTCCTCCTCCCCCCCTCCTCCTCCTCCTCCTCCTCCTCCTCCTCCTCCTCCTCCTCCTCCTCCAGCCCCCTCTGCTCAGGAGTTGCAGCTCCAGGGGCTGGAGGGCTCCGCGTCCGCCGTAGACATCAGTCGCTACGGCAGGCCCCCCCCCACAGGCCGCCGTTGCTCACTCTTACACCATGCGCACATGATGGTCTTGTCTCTTGTGCTGCTGTGCGGGGTGAGAGTGGCTCTCGGCATGTTCACGTTTGTTGACTGGAACGCGCAGTATGCAGATATCGAGCGCTTGCATGACCTCTCGGAGGAGTTCAAATACACTGATGTGGTGGCAGTCACAAGCACTGGGGAACGAGCGACACCTGATCGCTCGGCCACGTTCTCGAACCTGAAGCACCACTTCGTGGTACGGTGCGGATACTTAGCTGGGCGCCATGTCAACAAATCTTGTGGTATAGCGTTGCTGCTGCGGAAGAGGGTGTTCAAGCAACGCGACGTGTATGATGTGCCTAGTGTTCCAGCTGCTCTGCAGGGACGTGCTGCTGTGTTTCGTCTGCGGTCTGGCCGATTCGATGTTCTCATTCCCATCTTGTGCTTCCCGCCCCGTCCGAGTGCGAGGCGCGAGGGGCGCGAGTCCCACGTGCAGGCAGCGGCGGCGGCTACGGCTCAGGCTAGATATCGTGCGACGGTGGATCTTCTCATACAATGGCTTGAAACAACTCTCACTTGGTCGAGAAAAAGATCGGCTTTGATGATGGGGTTCGACTTGAATGATTCGTTCGGCTGGAGACGGAGACAAGGGGGCATCATCGATTGGGTTCGTTCTGGCTCGCTGGGGCCCTACGCCCGCGAAGAGCAGCACTATGCGGCAGACCAGATGCTCGAGCTCTGCGAAAAGCACACTGTGGCCATCGCGACGACGTGCTACAACATCGGGGATACCTTCTACGGCGCCCACGGCTTGAGCAGCATCGACCACGTTGCCGTCTTCAGCTGGCAGATGCCGACGATCACCTATTGCGGGGCGATGAAGCGCACCAATCTTCGTCTCAAGTTGTGCAGTCGAAAGGGGTTATCAGATCATGTACCTATCCTGGTCAAGTTTCAGTATGAATTCGATTTCAGCTCGGCACGAAAGGCTACCACGAGATGGGACTTTGACAGATTGGCGAGTGCTCTTCGGAAAGGAGTTGGCGTTGCGGACTTCCTCGCGGACGTTGAAGCTCAGTTCGGTGCGGCCCCTGATTATCATACGTTGCTTCTTCATGCGAGTGCGCCCGATGATGCCTGGCAGGAGTGGACCACTACGATATATGCTGCTGCTGAACGTCATTTCTCCAAACAGGCGACTCGGAGTCCGACGGTAATTGAATATCAGCAGGCTCACCGTCGTTTACTTCGGAAGCGGCGGCATGCTCGAGAGCACTGCACGGGCGAACTGGAATCGAGTCTGGGGCTGGCACGGCGCAGCAAGAAGATGCGACACCTTCGACGAGCGCATCAGGATGAAGTGACTGAACAGCTGATTGATGAACTCAGTGCTGCCTGGGGTGCTAGGCAGCATGCTGAGGTATGGAAGCTAGCGCATGAGCTTGCAGGGCGTTGTTCTGGACCTCGGCGTAGGCGTTTTAATGCTGCTGAGACTTATGCGCCCAGGACGGATGAGATTCGTACGCGCTTCAGTGGCCCTGGACATGCTGGGGGTTTCTCTGCGGTGCCTGTGGACTTTGCTGATTACCAGGCTCGGATACTTGAGGATTTGCCGCCGCCCGCATCCTTCGGCAGCGACAACTTCTTGCACGTCGAGCAGGGTCGTGATGATCTGGCTGTGGTGACCGAGCTTGCTGCGAAGGCCCCTCGCAGAAAGGCGGCGCCCCTGCATTCGGTCCCGTCGGAGATCCTCATGCTGGTGCTAGATCCGAATCGGAAGTTCGACGGCACGTGTCGGAAACCACGCCTGGCACGAAACGACGACGGAGACGAAGTTGAGGATCCTGGACCACGAGCTGATTTTGTCCCTCGTCATAGGCGAGCTGGTGACAGGGGTGGGCTAGGCACGGAGGCGGCGGTGATCTCAAATGAGCTGAGTGCGAAAGCTTTGCAGAAAGTATTTAATCATATTCGGCGTGTGCAGCAGACGCCCGTGGCGTGGCATCACTCTCGTGCGACGGGCTTAGACAAACGCAACAATAAGGAGGGCTTCGCTGCACGACGCTACATTCGCGGATTGTGTCGCATGGGAGTGCTGTGGTACAAGGCGCAGTTGACCAGAGGCTTCCATGATGACGTGCCCGATCGTGAGCATGGATACCGCAGGGGTCGTAGCAGGGAGGGCGCACTTATTTGTCAGGAGGTGCTGCTGGCTCGACTTCGTCTGCTGGGAGTCTCGACGGTCACGTCCAAGGAGGATATGGCTAACGCCTTTGGCTGCTCTACGTTTCCTGCTCTTCGGTCAACTGTCTCATCCTCCATTCAGCCTGACTCGCAGTGCTACTTCAACCAGCGGCACGAGACGAGCACCTTCACCATCTGCGGGGTCGACGGGGAGCAGACGATGCACAACCTGTGCGGGGCCTTCATGGGCGACGCGCCCGCGGCGGTCTTCTTCGCGCGCACCTTTCGGCATCCCGTGCAGCGGTGGCTGGATCTCCTTCGAGCTCAGACTTGGCATGGGCGGCCTCCTGCCCGTCCTGAGACTCACGCCGAGTGGGTCGACCAGGAGATTGTGCCGCCGTCGCCGCCTGCTGATCCTGATCGCACGCTGTGGCCTAGCGAGGCGCTGTGCACGGCCTGGGTTCCTATACTCCAGCGCCCCGTGGACCTGTCGACGCGGATCTACGCGGACGACACGAACAAGACGCACATCGTCTCGTCGGCCAAGAATGCGTTGTTCACGCTCGAACAGTCACATGTACACTTGAGTGCTTCGTTATCGACGGAAGGATATTCTCACAATGCTGGGAAAAGTTGTGTCTCTCCCTCCTTTGTGGGTCCTCGGTCGAAAGAGTACAATGCTGCGGTGTTCGGGGGTGCTATTCGTCTGCCAGGCCAGGTCCAGTTCGACAACATTGCGTTAGGTATTCAAACGTCGGTGAATGGAGGAGTACAGGGAGAGCTTCAGCGTCGTATCCTGGCATGTCGGAGAGGGTACTACTCGATGGGGAGGTTCTGGGCAAAAAATCGAGTCTGGCGATTTACCCGCATCGTTTTTGGCGCCATCGTCCAGGGGGCCCTCTTGTCGGGCTTGACCACGCTTGTTCTGTCGGAGGCTCAGGAGCTGCGCCTCGACCGTGCGCTGATCGGCTTCGCTCGAACAATCCTCGGAGGAGATGCTTGCCTGAAGGTGGGGGTGAAGGATGAGGAGGGCCAGGTGGTTTTGGATGAACAAGGTAAGGCAGTCGTTCGCTATCGAGCTCTCTCTGACGCCGTGGTCTTTCGTCGTGTCGAAGTCGCACCTGCCCGAGTTGAGCTCTGTGTGGGACGGCTGCGTCAGTATCAAAGGTGGATCAGACACCCCGAACGGCATCCACAGGAAATTGGGGCGATCTTTGGTCAGTTACCGCTCGATGCTCATCCCGCACTGTGTGCACTGGGCTTCTTGCACGAGCACGCGAACGCATACGCCATACGCTTTGCGTCGGACATCCTTATCTTGGTCCAGCGGTCCGAGGCCGAGTTGCTTGAGTCATGGCTGTTTACGGGTCCCTCGGATGAGCCCCATATGAGACTCTGCGCGCGGGCCCTCTTCATGGACGGGGATCTTCGGGGACAATTTCTGGCGCTCGATCCTGGACTTCTACGGGCTGAAACCAAGACCGTTGCTATGCCGCCTCCTGTTGGGCTCTACGGGCCTCCTCCTGAGGTTCTTGAAGGTGCTCTTGAGGTGCCCCCACCGCCGGTTGCGACATGGACGTGCGACCTTCTGAACGACGACGGGACGACCTGCGGGAGGGCCTTCAATACGAAGAGAGCGCTGCTTGCACATCAGCGCTTTGCGAAGGGAGGGGGGCACTCTTGCAGATCTAGAATGCACACCATCATCGTCACGAACGAGTGCATATTCTGTCGTCAAAGCTTTCGCACTCGTCGGATTGCTCAGGAGCATGCGGTGCAGGCAGTGATTCGTGGTCGGTCCCCCCCGAATGTCACGCCCTTCTTCCACGCTGTCCAGGACCCTGAGAGTTTCTTCTGTCCTCTTGCTGACCTCACACGGGGTACTCACTTTGGTGGTCATGATGCATGGGCTCACGAATACTGTTGTTTTCATTCGGAGCCGTTTGAGGATCGAGAGCAACTTTATCGCCATCTTTGTCGGCCCTCTCCGAGGGCTCCACTTACTCAGCGTGAGATCGATGTACCGCCTGGGGACGGAGGTGCTCGAGGCGGCGGCCCATCGCCCCCGATCGCACGGAGGTCAGCACAAGGGAGCGCGCAGGGGCCGCTCTGGCTCGGCGGCGCAAGGTTCCCGCCCGCGTGGCGGTGCCAGGCACCAGCAGCGCAGCACGGCGCCTGCGGGCGAGGGCGCCCCGAGCGCCGCGCAGCTCGCCAAGGCACCTGCCTCGCCCCCAGGGGGCCGCGGCGGGCTCGGCAGGCACGGCGGGGCAGGAGCGGGGCGCGGTGGTGGAGCTCGCGACGACGCTCGTATGCAGATGGGCCAGACGTACGGACTCTCCGCCGACGCTCTCGAGAAGCTGCCAGCCATGGACATGAATCTATGTGCGCGGCTGATGCCAGTGATCATGCGAGCCGTGCTGGGCAACTCGTTCAACCTGAGAATGCTGATGGCGGCAGAGTTCGTCGCCATGACGATGGACGAGCAGGCCGAGGTGATTCAGAGCGGTTTCCAGGCGGGACGAGCATACGCCACGGAGGCGGCCAGGATGCGCGACGAGTTCAACCAGGACCCGCAGAACGAGCAGCCGCCCGAGATCATCATGGGGCCAGCATGTGTACAGGTCTTCCTGGTAGTAGCGAAGAAGGTGACCGCGATGGGCGAGCGCGTCGGCATGGCCAACGCCAAGACGTGGAAGGAGCAGCAGGATCGCCTCGACAGTATTTCGTCGATGGACGATCTCACGATGTTGGTCAAAGGCTTTCGGGTCAGCTCGGCGTTCAAGGAGGGGCTCGCGAAGATCGTCCTCAGCTTGTCCGATCACAACATGCAGCGGTCGCTCCAGAATTGCCTCATCCAGATGGGGGCGACCCTGAGGCCTGGAATGGCTCCGAGATCTCACACGGAGAGGGTGTTGCAGCTAGCCTCGGACGAGTTCGACCTGTAGCCGACGACGGCATTAGAACGCAAGTCCCGTCCGCCTGCTCCTCGAGGGCGAGTCGGGCTCTGTCGTCACGAGGCGTCAGAACGCAAGCCATGGCATCCTCCCAGGGCGTCAGATCGCAAGTCCCGTCCGCCTGCTCCTCGAAGGCGTGTCGGGCTCAGTCGCCACGAGGAGTTAGAACGCGAGTCATGGCTTCCACAGCGGGCGTCAGATCGCAAGTCCCGATCGCCTGCTCCTCGAGGGCGCATCGGGCTCCGTCGCCACCAGGTGTTAGAGCACAAATGGTGTCTGAACGCAGTCGGCAGGATGAGATGGGAATCGTGTCGTGTTCGGCGCCTTCTTTTCAACGGCACGGTGAGGGCACCGTGGAGTATCTACTGGAGGCTGCTACAAGGACGCTGCCAAGAACCAGCTCTTGTTCGCAGGTACCAGGTTCGGGGACACAGGGGGCCAGCTGGAGTACACAGATGGCCAGGGTGAGGTCGATGTCAGCTACTCCTGGTGCGAGGGTTGCTGCGTCGGGTTCGAGAGTTACCAGTTCTAGATTGCAGATGCCACTGAGGGGGAGTTCTGCGACGGTGAGGGTGTCGGCCCCCATGTCGACTGAGGCTGTGGGTGCCGTGACCGCCCTGCAGGAGGCCCGAGCCGCTGCTGCCGTCGCTTGTCCCCCTCCTCCTCCTCCTCCTCCTCCTCCGAGGCCTCCTTTACCTTCTCGCCCCTCCTTCAAAGACCTCGTGGCCTACGCCGCCCGTTTTTAGCTTTCCTGGTTCTAATCCTGTGTGTCTCCCGATTTGTTCGGGGTACGCTGTCAGGGACGCGTTTGGTCTGGATCCCTGGGCCGCAGCGTGTAAAAAATCGCTCAGTCTGCTCGCCGTGAACGGCGGTCGAGCGAAGGCAATTCGGGGTTCCCGCCTGTCTGGGGGGGGGGGGGGTGGGGCCGTCGTTTAGTCGCATCTCTTGCGCACGATAGGTCGCACATGGCAGAATCCCCCTGGTGAATGCTGCTCTGTGGTCACTCTGACGCTCGGCCCGAGATCGTTCCACCACCACCACCACCACCTCCTCCTCCTCCTCCTCCCCTCCTCCTCCCCTCCTCCTCCTCCTCCTCCTCCTCCTCCTCCTCCTCCTCCTCCTCCTCCTCCTCCTCCTCCTCCCTCCTCCTCCTCCTCCTCCTCCTCCTCCTCCTCCTCCCTCCTCCTCCCCTCCTCCTCCTCCTCCTCCTCCTCCTCCTCCTCCCTCCTCCTCCTCCTCCCTCCTCCTCCTCCTCCCTCCTCCTCCTCCTCCTCCTCCTCCTCCTCCTCCTCCTCCTCCTCCTCCTGCCTCCGTCTCGACGGTCCTGCGTGGAGGACTGTGTAGGCCACGACGAAGAGGCATGGTGGTTGGAGGATGTCCGCCAGGGAAGAGGGAGACACGAGGGAGCGCACAGGGCGGGAAGAGCGGCGACGCATACGAATCGCTTCCGCTCTCCAGGCCCTTGAGCTGTCGAGGAAGCCCTTGCGCGAGGCCCGCATCTGGTGTTTCGTTGGATGTCCGTTGTGTGCGCAGTTCGTGCCTCTCACTCTTCGTCTCTCTATCTCCCTCTTTTTCTTTCTCTCTCTGCATCGCCCTGTCTCTCGCTCTTTCTCTCTCTCTCTGTTTCCCTGTCCCCTTTCTCGCTTTCTCCATGTGCAGATAAACCCAGCTATTCACAGGTCTTGATGTATATCTGCCTGTCTCCCGGTTTAATTGTGTCAAGTCTCATGCACAATTTAGACATAGCTATTCATTATTTATCAATTTCACGCTCTTTCTCCTTCTCTCCCACCCTATCTGTCTCTTTATATATATCTCGCGTTCATTCGCTCTCTCTCTCTCTCTCTCTTTCTCCCTCTTTCTCTCTCTCTCTCTCATTTTATCGGCTTGGTGTCTTTGTTCACATGCATACATTATCTCCCTATCTTCCTCCCTCTCTATCTCGCGTCCCCCTCCCTCTAATTATGTCGCCCTCACTTGCACTCCCTGCTTGTGTTGCTGAATACACGCCCTTATCTTTATATATGGCCTTGCATGTGAGGCTCGAAGGAGCTGTCATATTTTCCGCCTCGGAAGGCGGCGGACGGGCGGCGGAACGTCGACGGGAGTAAAACGAGGACGTTTCCGCCTGCGGAACCCGGCGGAAGGATCGCGGAAAGTGGCGGAGGTGAAGCATGCGTCGGCCCACAAGAGATGAAACCGGTTTTGGGTTCAGGGTTTCTGGAATCCGTCATATCCTTCTGTATCTCTGTCAACACGTTCGAAGGTCCAGATGCATATCCAAGTCGTGTTCCCTCTGTCTCTTTCTTTCTTCCTCTCTCGCCCTGTAACCATTTTGGCTCAAGTTCCCAACCTGCGCTTTTGACGCTTGGAACTTGTTGCAGCCAAGGGGGGGCTCGAGGCCCCCCCGCGCTGCATTCAGGCACGATTCCTCAGCAGCGGCCCTCGCACGCGCGCCGTAGCCGAGGCTGGCAGCCCCTTGCGCTGCTGGCCGTGCTGCTGTTGGGCAGTGTATGGCGGCGCCCAAGAGTCGGAATCTTGAGCGCTCTCCGATGAGGGCCCGCAGACCCTACCAGGTGTGTCCACATATTCATCCTGTGGGGGATCGTCATGGACATACGTGGAGCACAAGCATTGTTGGAGATGTGGCGCGTCGTTCTGACAGGGGCCGGAGAACCACAGAGCCGAGCCATCTACCCAGAGGGCGAATCGCTGGTCCCGTGCGCGGTTCGCTGCCAACGACGCTGCTGCCGGACCTGGACGGTCCGGACCTGGCCCTCACCATCTCCGTCGGCCAGAACGGCAAGGACGACATGGACCAGGACCTCTAGGAGGGCGCCCAGGGGGGGGGGTCCCAAGCGCGCCGCCGCAACCTTCGCCCAGGTGGCCGACGTGCCCCCCCCCGGAGGCAGATCGGAGCCACAGCTGAAGAGACCCAGTGCAGGGTCGAGGCCAAGGCAGCTGAGACCAAGGAAGAACGCAGTGCCTGCAGAAGCGCAGGGGGCCCTCCAAGCTGTCTAAGGGTTAACCTCCGCATCGTGCCTTTGAATGGGAGTTGCCGGGGAGGTGTGAAGACTTCCGTCTTATCCGAAACAGCCCAACAAAGCCTAGTTTTGATGTTGTTTTGAGACCAAACTTTGGATGTCCAAGTTATGGAAGCGATCCAGTGGCTGTCGAAGCGTATTTGGTAAGCTAGTTGCACGGCAAGCGTTAGACATGACAGTGTTGCTGTTGCTCAGGGCGCCGCCATCTTAGTAGGTAATGGCCACGACTACAGGATGGCCAAGCTCGGCGTGCCGTCCGACGCGCCTCATGGGAGAGCCACTGCCGCGGAAGTGCTGGGGCACGCCGCCTGCTGTCGTTGATCGCTCTACCTGCAGGACCAGGTGGGATTGCAACAACTCAATCGCGGGATCCTTGCAGGCGTCGCCCAGCTTGGCCAGATGCACCGCGTGGACATCCTTGCAGCGGGGGATTTCAACGCGCCGCCAAGCAATATTGAACGCAGTGGTTTTTGTTCAAAAGGACAGGCTGGCAAAGCGCCTGCGCCGTTCCGCCCCGCCCACTACGCGACGAAGGCCCAGAGAATTTAAGATCACTGCCGCATCGCGGAGTTTTTCGAGGAGTGTGCAAAGACGCCGGAGGTCCTCCTGGAGTAACCCGTAGCCGCCCACAAGCTCGCCAATTTCGACCTCGTCATTGATAAGTCCCTCCAGTATTGCTGAAAACGCCAGAGCCTCTTGCCGGAGTCCCCGCTCGGACCCCGGGGCCTCGCTATGCGCTCGACTGAGTCAGAAGCTGCCCTGGAAGATATGGAAGGGCCCCTGAAACAAGGGTCGAGTTTCTCGATGTTGGAAGCGGCCCAGGGCCCGACATGCCAGTTTCTGGCCAGAGACCTCACCGCCCACCTAAGCCAAGCGATTGACGCCCCTTTTCTCAGCCACCGACGCCGCGGGCAAGGCACCCCCGCGAAGCGGGCCCCAGCTGTCGCGGCTGAGCAGGCCCGCCGCTCGAGCAGGACACCCCTTGTTGGCCCTTGCAGATGGCTGAAGACCGCGAATCCCGACGTAAAGAGGGCCTCGGGCAAGTCTGAGGACGCGGGCGCGCGCCATCAAGACGCGGCTCGCCCTGCGAAGCAGTCGCTCGAAGGCCGCCCCCGGAGTCGCTTGATCAGTTCGACGCCATCGCCCCCGCGGTGATTACGACCGCCGCCTAGAGGTTTTCAAGCGAGACGGCCCCCACCCGCGACGGCTGCCATCCGTGTTATTTTGCGCTGCAAGGAGGTCCGCAGCTGCAGCGGGCGGCTAGGTTTATGCGCGCATTCGAAGAAGCTTGGCCGCTTCCGTCGCGGCTCGGGGCCACGGTGGCCGCGTTGATGCACCAGTGCAAGCAGCAAGCAAACAACGAGCTACTCTGTTAATTACAGCTGCGCAGGCGCGATGACGGCCACATGGAGGTCGCGCGCTCGAATCCGACAGCCCGCGGCCGGGCATTGGGGCAGCGAGAGCCAAAAGGCGCATCTAGCACATCCGCCAGGTGAGACAGCGCATCAGAACCAGTATACCCACAAGCTCTACGAGCTGAAGCAGCCCAACTAGGACGGGGTTTGGAATTATACTACAGCGACACATGGGAGCTGTGTAATTACTGCGAGCACATCAATGGAGGTTGCATGCAAGAGTGGCCGAGATAGGTTCATCGCCAGAGAGCATGGTGCCCAGAGGCTGGCGGCCTTCTAGATCGCAAGCAGTTTTCGCGGGGCGCCCTCGACTGCTGCGCCGCTGGCTTGCCAGCGCCCTCGACGCCGCCCCGGGCCGCGCCCCCGGCTATGCCCCTGGCGCCGCAGCGCCAGCGACGCCGCTGGCTCGCGTCGCCTGGCTGGCATCCCCGCGAGGCAACCCGCCGCGGTGCGAAGTGGAACTGCGCCCGAGCTAACTGCCTGGCGCTAGGGGCGCGTCGATGCGCCTCCGAATGTCGGCGCTGTCCTTGCGGCGGCTCGGCTCGAGCCGGCGCTTCTGCCTCAGCCGCGCCGCGCCCCGCTCCGTCTTCCCGGCCGACCGCGCCCCTGCGCTTCACATGTCACGATGCCCTGGCTCAGTCTCTGGTGCGCGTCCTTCTGCAGCGCAGCGCGACGCGTTTCCCCGCACGCCCCGCGGCTCTCCGCCCTCTCCTCTGGCGCCAGGACAGCGGGCCTGCGCGGCCCCGCCTGTTCTCGGGCCCGCCGCCAAGCGCGGCCTCGGGGGCAGGCGGCGCGCCGAAGGGGGAAATCACTCGCGCGCCCTTGCGCGCGCTGGGGGGGGGGGGGGCGCGATCCGTGTCAAATAATGTCACGCGCGTCACTTTCGCGCGTCGGCCGCGCGCGCATGTCGAACTCTTTCCAATGCCTTCATCACCGACGCGAGGACGACGTCATCGTCGCCGGCGCGATGAGCATTTTTGCCGTCTGGCCGCGCCGTCGTCGCTGTCAGCATCGTCATCAGCATCGCTACTAGCATCGCCGTGTCTACCGTTGTCGACGTTGCCATGATGCCGCGCCCGCACAAGTCGCCGACTCGCATGGAAGTGCCCGCTGAGAAATGACCAGCGGTCAGCGCCACCGCGGCTGCGTCGGTCGCGCCAAAGTAGCTGGCCGCTGCGCGCGCGTGCATGCGCGGGCTGTCGAGGCCGTAGAGATGCACCAGCCAACGCCACGCACTCGTCGCAATCGCCGCTGCAAAGGGTTTGCGAACCAAAGTGCGGGTGGGTGGGCGGGTTGTTTGCGCGAGCAGTGGAGTGGACAATTTCAAGTTGAGCACTGGATTGCACCGCGTAGATTGCATCACGTAGAGGGGGCCACATAAACTGATCAACGTATATTTCGCCACAACCTAGATTGCACCACGCAGGTTGCACAGCAAATATTGCACAACCTCGACTGCGTAATCTAGATTGCACCGCGTAGGTTGCACAACATATAATGGACCACATAGAATGCACAGCATAAGTTGCACCACGTAAGTTGCACCACCTAGACTGTTCCACTTATCTGGTTCAACACATACAACTTCACACGTATTGCACCACATATATTTCACCACATAGATTGCGCAATGTGTAGATTGCGCCACCCTCTCCCCGCCCTCTCCCCCTCCCTCCCCCTTTCCCGCTCCCTCTCCCCCACCCTTTCCCCCTCCCCCTCCCTCTCCCTTCTTCTCCCTCCGCCTCCTCTCCCCCTCCCCCCCTCCCCTTCCCTCTCCCCTCCATGTCTCTTTCTTTCCCCCTTTTCCCTCTCCTTGCCCACGGCCTGTTGCCCCCCCCCCTGCTCTTTCCCGCCGCCCCTCCAGTCCTCCCCCCCATTTTCGCTCCCCTTGTTCAGCCGCATCCCCTGCCTCCCCCGCCGCTTCCTTCTCATCTCCACATGCTGCTGCTGCTGCTGTTGCTGCGAGGTTGCGGAGGAAGTGGCACGAGGGATGGGCATGGGGAAACATGAGGAAGAGGAGGAGGCTGTACCAGAGAAGGAGGGGGAGGGAGAGGTGGCGGAGGGGGGGGAATGATAAGAGGGAGGGGCAGGGACGAGGTCAGGAGGAGAATGGGGTGACGCAGAATTGGGAAGCGGCGGGGGGGAAAACAAGGAGGGGTAGGCGGGTGGACCAGGAAGGAGGGAGGATGGGGGCGCGGAGGATGGAGACCCCGCTCCGACCCAGCAAATGTTCTGCGTCGTCCTCGACCGGAGCCGCGGCGAGAGGTTGGGCGCGAATCTGGACCGAGGAAGCTGGACCCCACCGCGGGCGTTCGGCCCCGACCCCCCTCCCCCGGGGTCCGGCGACGAGGACGACGACGGCGTTCTTCGTCGACGTCCTTTCCCCTTCCCCCCCCGTGCTCGTGCGCGCGCTCGCGCACGTGCGGTGAGGGGGGTCAATCCGAATGAAAGGATGAGAAGGAGGATGGGGAGGAGCAGGGAAAATACACACGGTGGGGGAGTTTGTAGAGAATGTGCCCATGAGGTTTCAGACCCCGGTGTTTCCTGAGGGTGGCGGTGATACCCGAGGCCACTCCACGATTGGAGTCCCGTTGGTTTCCAGTTTCCTTATCCAACGGCCCTTTTCTCAAAGCCTTCACCGTATATAAGAAGAAAGCGGCGCAGGAGGAAAAGGAGGATGAGGTTGACGACGGGGAGGGGGCGGATAAGTTGGAGGGGATGGAGGTAGTAGTAGTAGTAG
>CAUYUJ010014657.1:226488-276488 GCA_963575745.1 Prorocentrum cordatum
GGGCCACCTGGCGCCCAATTGTCTCAGAGCGGCCTGATGCCACCCTCGCTCTCAACCCACTCAAAATGGCAGAAACGTACTCGCGACGGCTCGCAAATCGTCAAGCCGCCAGATGGGCGCCATGCAAACTCCAAAATTCTCACGTGCACATCGATTAAAAAATGCATCGGCGGATGCAGAAAGGAAGAGGCTTCGGCACAAAGATAAACAGACGCAATCGCCTCGCGCCCGTCGGACACAACTTGAACGATGTCGTCGGCCCGAACGTGTCCCGCGTGACATGCCATCTCGCGTGATATCCTGACGCGAGAGAAGTCGATGCAATTATTTTGAACATGCACCAACAAACACTTGGCGTCTTTTGGTGTCCCGAGCAAAGAATTCTCAGCGCACGCGTCTGATGCTAGTGCGTTTCCAAAATTCAGCAGCATGCGTTCAATCATCTTGCTATCAAAGCCAGCGTCGTTCGGGAAATTCTGCGCCGCCTGCTTTACCAACCGCACTCTTATTTCACACGAAAAAAGCATGATATATTCGAGCCTACTTTAGCGATGCTGCCGGAAATGTGGCACGCAAAGTGCGTCTTAATCTTGATTGCGCCGTCGCCAAACAATGAGATTACGCCATCGTGAAAACCACCGCTTCCAACGACAATTCGCAAACTGCATCCATTGCCTTGTCGCCGCTTGAAAAATGCGCACAATCCTTGCCAAACGACGGGCGCAAACTGAAAGCAGTTGGTCGATAACGTTTTTATCTAGCGGTATTGAGCAAAGCATGTCGACCACGTAGAGTGCCTTTGTTATCTCCGGAGCAAACGCCTCCATGTGGCCGTCGCCTCGGTTTACCCTCTGCTGGACAACAATCACGAGGCAGCTTCTGCGACGTGCTGCAAGCGCGAACGCCGAGCACGACTCCCGCCAGCCCTCTAGAGAGTTTCCTCTTCCCCCCTTCTTCTTCTCCTTCGGGGAGGGGTTTGCCCCTCCCCCCCCCCCCCCTGGACCTGGACAGGGAGACCTCTGGCCCTTTTGCTTGCTCTCCTCCTGCTTCCTCCTCCTAGCCCTTCTCATCCCCCTCCTCCCCCTCCGCCTCCTCCCCCCCCCCATCCTATGCATCCTCCTTCCCCCTGCTCCCTCACCCATCCATCCACTGTTCTCCTTCGCCCCCATCTCTCCTTCACACGGTTCGGCCGCCCCCCTCTTTGCTCCCGCACTTCCCTGATCACCTCCCAACTCGCCTGGACATCGTTTCTGGATGGGCTGGTGGGGACATTTTTTTTTACAGCCGCAGGCGGAAGCGCCAGCGGCGGAAGGTCGCGAACGGGCCGCGGACGCGACTGAATTACCTAACGCGCGCAGGGCCGCGGATCAGGCGGCTCACGACAGCGTCCAGGGGGGCGAGGCCGATGCAATCCAGGTGCCATGACAGCCCCTGAACGGGCATGCAGGTGCGTCCAACGGGCCTGAGGTAGGCACCGAGACGACCTAACGCAGCCAAAATGGCGCGATAACGTTCCAACGTCCGGGTGCGGACAAGGGAACGACCCGAGGACGTCAGCCCCAGCCTGTCGGGTAGCACAGACGACGGGGAGGTAAGTCCAGCGAGGATCCCGACGGCGGCAGCGAGCCGCGGCGCCAGAACGGCATCAAGGTGTGAACATGTTCCGAGAAGACGACCACACCGAGATGTTTCGGCCCAGACCCAGCGGGTGGAAGGGCACCTGATGCACGCTACCCGTCGAAACGCGGCGTGTGCACACCACAGTGTCACAGTGCAGTCCAGAACGAGACGGAGAGCACACGCGGAACGAGACCGTGTATACCCAGGCAAGTCCCACGAAACCACTGATCCAGGGTCGCGGTAGGAAGCCGTCCAGCAATGAGAGTACCAGAAGGCACCGATCCATGGAGCCTGAAGGGTACCACAGGCTGACTGGGAACAAGGACCACCGGAAAATGCTGACGGCGAGCCAGTCGCAACGCAAGAAAGCGCATCCAGGGTGTGGAGCATGATGACAAGAGTATCTTCCACAACTGAGATGCGACAGCCCAGATCCGACGAGTGGAAGGGCGTAGAAGAGCACGATACACGGCAGACCCCGAGGAGTATGCACATCTAAGGTGGCCCAGCGATACCCAACCGAGTCGTCTAGCACAGAGGGACGAGGACGCCTTGTACCCGAGACGTGTCCCTCAGAGCCATGGATCCAGGGTGACGGCGGAAGGCCGTGCTGCTTGTTTGAAAGGTCCAGGGTGACGGCGGAAGGCCGTTCGTTCGGTTAGAAAGTCCAGGGGGGAAGCCAGTGGACAGGCGAGCCGTGGCCCACTGACAGGCCAGGAAGGCCTGGCGGTGAGACAACTACAGTAGGGCCTGGGGCCGCGAGTCCACTGCGGAGAGGCGGTGGACGGTATTGCCGAAGCGCGCACCTGGATCCAAAGGCAGGAGGTGCGCGCATCGGGTGGAGGGCGGCAGAGCGCCGCGATTAGGGGCCCGCGGCGCGGCCTGGGCAGCGTCCGCTGGAATTCAGGAAGTGAAGCAAGGCGGGGAAAGAGGAGCCGAGTGACAAGAGGGCGTCGGCCACCGGTGGAGAAAGACAGTGATGCCAGTGGCAAGTTGGTCTGCAGGATGCGCGGTGTCACGCAGGGAGCAGACGGCATTGCCGAACGGCGCCCCAAGGCCAAGGGTGAGAGAGGGTGCCGTTCAGGGGAGGGGAGGCAGAGCTGCCTCAGGTTGAGGGAAAGGGCGGCAGAGGGCCGCGGTGGCGCGTTGCGAAGCGCAGGTGGTGGCGCGGGCACTGGGGGGCGGCGAGGGCAGAGAGGGAGTTCAGTCTCTTCAGCGGAGTCTCTTTTCCTTTCGATCATCCCGATCATCAGGGTAACCTCCGCCGCGCTTGCCACCCGTCTGCCAGTGATCCTCACGCCATCCGTTGCGCCACTCGCCCTGCCAACTGCTCCAGGTGCCCCAGGAACTTGCCGCGCGGTCGCGCCAGCCCGTGCGGCGATCGCCGCCTTTGCTCCTGTCGTCTGTCTGGGAGTGACGCAGGTAGTTGGCTCGTATCTTGTTCCAGTCGATATCATAGCCCAGCCTCCTGCTCATCTCGTAGGCGTCGTACCCGCAGTCCTTCCAGGCCTCTAGGAAGTTGATGATATCCGAGGGCATGTGTAGTTCCGGGTCGGACTTGGGCGCCCTCCATCCAGGGAGCAGGGTACGCTGCGTGTTCGCTGTCCACAGTGCGCAAAAGACTGATCCCAGCTGCGACTGAAGCCTGGATATGCGACTGGCTGGTGTCTCGTCGGGACGTTCGAGTTCGACGGTGCCCAGCCTGACTTTGTACATTGGGCCGCCTCCATCAGGGCAGGACAGCAGGTTGAGTGCGTCCTGCTCCGAAGAGCCAGTATGGCGAGAGTAATGGGGCCTCCGCTCAGGGGGCGTCGGGGTGGGCGCGGGAAAGCGCTCGTACCGCGAGCCGCCACCGTCGCTGGTCCTCTCGTGCCTCGCGGGGTCTCGGGCTGGAGCCCTTCCTGCGATCGGCGTAGGGCGTATCTTCTGCGACTGAAGTCGCGGCATCCTCGCGGCTGGTGTCAGAGCTGCCCGCCGACGGGCTTCGCTGTGGGGCATCGCCGCCTGAGCGATTATCATCACCCTCCTGGGCCGACTCGGAAGGCGTGGGGGGACGGGTGGGTTCATCCTCCTCGTAGTCGGGCTCCATCTTGTGAAGGGGGGGCCCGTCTTCCGCGCCTTCACCGTTGTCGTCGTCGGGCGGGTCATGGTGGCCCATGCGTGAGTCGTTGTCCGCTGAACCCTGAGACCTGTCTGCGTCGGCCGCCATGGGAGTATCTGGCCTGTCGTCGCCACCAGAACGCGCGCCAGATGGCGGGGGCCCTGCCAGGGAGGTGATCTCTGGCGCCGCGCCAGAGCTGCCTGCGGGGCTGGGCCCAGGGGGATTGCTTGCTCCGGCCTTGGTGAATTGGTCTTGGGCCTTGGCGTCCTCGCCAAGCCACGGGAGGGAATCCACGATGTCCACAGGTGCCTCGAACCCAATCTGGCTGCTGAGCTGGGGAAGGGCCAGAGGTTCATCTGGATACAGCGGCCTGAAGTCGCGATCCAGGATGCGGTCCAGGGTGGCCGGGCCTATGTTCCAGATCGGGACCAGACAGCGCCGGCAGCGCCAAGTAGCGTTCCATTGGCGCCCCCACCAGGCCAGGGCACGCTTATCGATGGGGGGCAGCCCATGTTGCTCGGGAGCTCCTATGTCTTCAGCCGGCTTCCATATGAAGCACCCCAGCGGCGGAGAGCCGGGGTCCCAGACCAGGAGCGGGGCCCCCAGGGGGCAGGTGTCGCACCGCGCGGAGTAGGTCCGCGTCTGAGCGGCTTTGATGCCGAAGCGGTCGTCCCGGATCCGGAGGATCGGAATGGTGGTATTGGCACACTCGGGGATCTTCATGCCCGTCGGTTCCATGAGGATGTCATCTAACTGCCTCGTGTCCGCCAGGGGGCTGCAGCCGTAGCCGAGCGGAAGGGGCCCCAGGGAAGGGAGGGCGCTCGCTCTGTCGTTGCCGGCCCCCGATATCTGCTGCTCATGTTCCCTGATTCTGTCGGTGAGCTTCGTTCCGGCAGGCGTAGGGAAGCCATTGTCCTCGAGGTTCCGTATCCAGCAGCCAGCGCAGTACCAGCCCATGTTGGCGCCGTTGATGTACGCCTGAGGTCTACTCTGAGCGACCATCTGGCGCGTGCTGTCGGAGATCCAGGTACCTTCAGCGGCAGTCAGGTGGTCCTTCCCGCAACTGTCGCACGTGTATCTGTTGTTCTTCTTTTCGAGCGCGAGCCTTTCGTCGGGGATGAACGGAGGGTCCAGTCTGGTGCCCGGGGCCGGAGCCGGTGGTGGAGGGGCGTTGAGGTCGGTCTGGGACAAGGCAAGTCTGCCGCCGATGTAGGAAAGGCCCGCAACCCTGTCGTCGGGACCGAGGGAGGCGTCGGAACCAGCCAGTGCGACGTGTAGTGCACACACTGAGCAGTCGCCCGTGTCCAGGCAGGTCAGAGTTGCTGCCGGGACGATCCGTTCGAGAACGATCATCGGCGCTTGCAGCTGGAAGTCCTGCTTGTCCATCTCGCTCCAGGTCTGCGGGCAGCCGGTTTCCTGCGCAGCCGGGTGGTGATGGGCCAAAGCCACGAGCTTGGAGATGTGTGGTAGCACTGCCTCGATGCGACTGTGCAGGTCGGCCAAGTCTTCCAGGGTGAGGCTCCAGGTACTGGCGAACCGGCTTCGGAAATCCTGGTGGACCTCTTGCCAGGGTACGCAGAACCCCTGAATGGCTTCGATGACGCCCCCGGCCTGCTCTGCATGAGAGAAAGGCCATAGAAACACTCGCGGCTCACGGAGCATAAGCATCATGACCACCAGAAGCGAGCGGGCCTTGCAGGAATCCATGGGCTGGCCGTCGGTGTATAAGAGTCCCTGACGGAACTCTCCCATCGAGGAGCCGCACCCCCGGATGATGTCTCCCAACCCGGTCATTCCAGGGTGCTTCCGGTGTCTGCAGCAGTCCTTGGTAGCGGAGCTCCAAGCCTTGGGGACCTGACGGAAGAGCCCTTTGGGGGTACACTGGCGGCGCTTCCACAGCGTTGCACGCCTGCCGCTGGCGTGAGGCAACGGGGGAAGGGAGTCGTCGGGAATGGCGTAGCTCGCATCCCTCCAGGGGGTGCCTAGGCCGAGCGACCGGACCATTGCTGCCCACAGCGTGTTGTAGACTAGATTGGTCGCGTCGAGCCCGAGAGACATGTCAAACAAGAACCCCAGGTGCGACCAAGCCTTGCGGTCGAGCATGCCCAGCTGCCGCGGCGTGTTGGCCAACGTGAACTCGTGAGGATGCAGCCCGGACATAAGGTAGATGAGCACGTGGAAGGCCGGCGTCGAGAGGATATCGTGGAGCCCTCCCGAGATTAGCTTGCCCAGGGTGTCCCAGTCGAAGCTCTCTTCCAGGGGTGCAGTGAAACGCTCGGCGAAGCAGGTGGCCTGGGCATCGCGCGCTTTCTTCTTGGCGACGTCCAGCTCGTTCTGTCCGTTCTCCCCCTTTGGGGCACTGCCCCAGGCAGGGGGCGAGGGAATCCATGCGGCAAGGTCCTGGAGTGGGTCGAAGCTGTCGTCAATGTCCAGGGAGAGCCTGCGGCCCACGGGGGCGCTGCCGCGAAACTGGACCCAGAGGCGAGTCAATCTCCCGTACTCTGAGAGCACGCGAAGCTGCGACCATGTGGCGTTGGCGAACATGCGACCGTCTCCCAAGATCAGGATATTCCGCTTGGCCCTGGGGATTGCCACGTTCAGGCGCTTGGCGTCGTCGACGAAACCCCAGTCGTAGCTGCCGTTGCTCCGGGTAGTTAACACTATTACGATGTCCGCCTCGCCTCCCTGGCTGGAGTCGATTGTCGCGAGTTTGAGAGCCCCAGTGCTCATGTGCTCGCCCGCCACCTGACGTAGTCCAGGGAAGTTAGAGCTGATGGCAGTGTTAGCATTGTCGTCTTCCCGGAACACCTGTTGCCAGCGGTGATTGTCCACCCTGTGGCCTTGGGGGGGTTGTCCAGGGCCAGGAATATCCTGACCACCGCGTCCAGGGCCGTCTTTCCCCTTGCCGGACTGCCCTTTGGCGCCACCTCTGGCGTTGCGCAGAACGCCGGAGAGGTGACGAGGACCCTGCGGCCATCCGTCCATGAGAATGGCCGTCTGGAGCTGGTAGCCGACCACGATTCTGACAGTGGTGCCCTTGTGGAGCTCCGGTAGCAGGGCGCGCACAATATCCACGGCTTGGGCCGCCTCCGGAAGATTGGCAAAGCCTGGTTGTAGCTCGGAGGTGACCTCCCAGGAGGGTGCGTGCACCATTAGGAAACGGTGCTTATCTGGGCTCAGCGGCGGGTCCAGGGGCTCAAGGGTGGCGCGGAGGTCACTTTCGTCGGAACCGGTGAGTGTAGCCAGCTTTGCCAGTCGCTCAGGTTCCCACACGCGAATGTCTCTCCAGGGAATGCCCTCAACTATTGGCCGCTCTCTGAGCGGATCCAGGATGCCAGACTTCATGCCTTTCCCCTAGTAGGCTACGCTCGGGAAGGCGAGTATCTTCGGATGCATCCGATAGCAGATTGAAAGGTGAACTACTGAAGACTCCTGGCCGCGGAGTGCGTGGAACATCCTGTCGAAGATGCTGACGCAGAGCCCTAGTTCGTTCGCCAGTTTGGAGAGCACTGTGGGGGGCAGCTGGTTGGGGTCTCCGACGAGGACCACGGTCCCTCCGCTGTTGATCAGATTTACCATGGACATGAGCGCGTGGAGCTCAGTGGCTTGTCCGGCCTCGTCGATGACTAGGAGGACGATTTGGGGGCTGTCCTTTTGACCAAGTGCCTCTGACGCCTCGTGCGTGGACATGATGATCCTGGCCTGACGTAGTAAGCTCGCCTTGTAGGGCTTGAAGCCCTGGTTCTTGTCCCCGTCCTGGAAAGGGAACTCGCCGTGGGCGTTTCTGTAGTGACCTTCGGGAGTAAGGTCAACAAGTGCCTCGTTGACACGGTCCTTCCTTGCCAGGCGCACGAACTTGTCGGGGAAGCCCGTGTCTTGGTCGAGGCGCCGCTGACGTTGTGCCGCGATCATTGCCAGAGCTGGTTGGTCGACCGCCGTGTTGGACCCTGCTGCCAAGGCGACAGCGTGTCCAGGGCGTAGGCAGGAACCCCACATGTCCAAGCAGGCAACTGAGAAGGTGGTCTTGCCAGTTCCAGGGGGTCCGTGCACTAGAACAGCATGGTGGTTCAGGGTGGCACGCAGGGCACTGGTCGCATCGCCGTTCGGCCTGTGCTTGTCGATAATCCTGTGGAGCGTGTCCAAGCTGGGAGTAGGACGCACTCTCTGAAAGACGGAGCCTGTCGTATCTGAGATTTCGTCGTCAGAGAACGCCTTTACGCCTTGGGGGAGAGGCGGTGCCTGCAGCAGCGTGCCGTCTTCGACTGCTTGCAAGTGGTCGGCGTCTGGGGCGTTCCGCTCAAGGGTGGCCTCTGCCCTGGCTCTAAGGCTCAGCCCCAGGGACGCATGTGCCCCAAGTCGTTGGCCAAGGTTCGATCCGACCGAGGGGCGTGAACAAAAGCAAGAAGGTACGTCAGAGGTGAAAGCTGGTGGCCGAACAGATCCGCTGGGTTTTGGCGCAGGTCGTAGATCTGGTCCAGTGCCGAGCATTGCCGCCAAAACTGGATGTCAGAAGGGGCTTCATCCACACGATACCAGGGGAGATCGTCGCTAGGGGGGCGTCTCGCCTTGGTTTCGTCTTCGTGAAACTGCCCGCTCTTCCCGTAGTTGTAGACCACGATGCACCAGTTTGAGGGGTACCTGTCGGAAGGGCTGAGACCTAGCGCTTGAGCATCCCTGGGATGGATGTGACCGCCCAGGGCGGGAGGCCACCAAACTGAGACGTCGGCGATCTTGTCTACCGTCGGGCCCGTGACTGAAATGTAAAGCCACCTGCTCTCTTTGTCACGTTCCAGGGGTCTGGTCGCGACCTTGCACATTGAGGGCCACTCCAACAACATAAATTCCTTACCGTCGGGTAGGTGCATGGCGCTCCGCAGCCGAAAGGTGTCCAGGTCCTCCATGCGCGTATTGGCATCGATCCTGGTGACGCGAACTCCGAGGGCACAGTTGCCCCTTCTGGCTAAATCCTCTCGCGTGGAGCCTCTGCCGTCGTCTACCGTCTCGACCGAGGCTTGGCTTTCGACCCAGGCGATCCTCCTTAACGTTTGCCCTCGGTCCTGGAGGGAGTAGGGCCATTGTGAGGGGAGTCGGACGGCATTGATTAGTTCCCCGAGCGCTGCCTTGGGGTGGACTCTAGAGTGCGGGGAGTCCGGCGGAACCGAGTAAAGGTTGGCGACGTCTGAGGCTGCCTGCGTGGCCAGTGAATCTTCCAGGGCAGCTGGACTTGTCGGAGAGAGAGCTTCAATCTCCGTCTCACTGCCCTCGGCCAGCTGGGCTGTTCGCTGCTGGCAGGGTGGGCCCCAGGCAGGAGGAGGGTGAGACGGCGGGGGCGGAGGAGGAGGTACCCCAGAAGAGCCTGCGGCCTGTCCAGGTGAGGGGGGTAGCCAGATGGACGATTTCGCCCGCATCCTGTTCCCGTCGCCGTCCTCGGGCTGTCTGAGGCACTCTTTTGCGGCGCCCCGCCTGTCCATCATGTGCGACAGAACCTTCTCCGGCTCCACCCTAGCGCCTTCTGGGCAGTTGTATGTCGACGGATCGTCCCAGAGGGGGTAGGTAATGGGCACGTGCAGCGCATCCTCGGGGATCGCGACGCCAGGTACCGAGCGCACCCCGTCACGGGCAACCAAGGGCTGGACTGGTTTCCAGCCGCGCCAGGCCAACCGCATGACAGACACCTGGTGGGTAGCGTCGTAGGGGTTCCCTCCGCACATGCACCAAATATTCGTCTGGACACCCGTCCTGGTACCGTGCCGCCGACGTGTCGTAGTGCTTCGCGCTTAGGATGTGTTCTGTGTCGTCGACGGGCCCCTGGCAGATCTCGCACCAGTGTCGCCAACCGCCGTGGAAGTAGACCCAACGCATCCAGGGACAGAAGCGGGCCAGGAAGACGCGCGTGCCCGCGCGCATTGGCGGCCCTTCGTCACTGTACGGTAGGCAGGAGGGCCAGCGGCGGAGGGGGCCCTGGTTGTTTTTGGGCATTGTCCAGGGTGGGAACCGGTCCAGGGTGGCAGCGGAAGGCTGCGCTTCTTGTGATGGCAGTGACGCTGCGACCCGTCAGGACCTTAGTGTGTCGCGGCGGGGGGCGATCAGAGAGGGAGGAGGGGGGGGGATTTTCGAGGGCATCAACGAACAGCGCAACTTGGTCCAAGTCACAGAGGTCGATGTCCGCGGCAGGAAACAGGGGGGGGGGGGGCAGCTGGGAGCCCTCCCAGAAGACCCAGGAAGTGACGGCTAGATCGCCGGCGCGACGAAGGGCATCGGCCCAGAAGACACCTAGTGTGGCAAGACGGTCAGCTGCTTTGTTGAGGCGACGACGCACGGCCTGCCATGTAAGTGTCCATCCGGCTTCGCTGGCTTGCCGAAGGGCGAAGTCCATCTGCTGTGCCAGGTGGAGCCGGCGATAGCGGCCCGTGCCGGCTCCGTACCGGATGGCGGCAAGATTGTCGCCGACCACCCGGGCACCTCGGAGGGTGGTGTCAAGGTGGGGGAGCAGGGCGAGTCCCGCTCTGCACCCAGATGCCTCCGCCGTCTGTGCATTGTCGCAGCCCGGGAGGGCAACAACGGTAACCGCGACGACGCGCGGGTAGCCGCGGTGCGGGTCGTGTTTCCAGAGGACAGCTGCCGCCCCGGAGACCTTGTCGTCTCCCCCAATTCGGCGAGCCCCCCCGTCGAAGGTGAGCTCAAAGGGCCATTGGGCCGCATCGGCAGCGGGGAGCGGGGAGTCTCTGACGGTGATCTCCTCGCCAGCTTCCATGTCCCTGCTGGCTCTGAGCACCAGGGTATGCAGGTCGCAGAGTCGGCAGTAGCTCTTGGTCCAGAGGGCACTGGGGGACCTGTCTGTCCGGGGGCAGGGGAACCAGCCCAACCCAGGCGGCATCCAACTCGCTCTGGTGTCGCCCGTTTGGAGAACGGCGAGCCGATCCCCACTCCGCACGATCCTGGTCGTGACAGGGAGGCGCCGGATTTCCCCTCCAGCGCGCGGAGCTTGTCTGCCGAGATGCGGACCAGCGGCCCCCTGAATGCGCAGCAGGTGCGGGCCTTGGGGATTGCAAAGTTGACAGGGGAGCAGCATGGGGGCCCAGACTGCAGTTTCGTCCGCCGGTGCAGCAGGGGCCTGCCCTTCTTGTATGTCGTCTTCCTCCTCATTGTCTTCCTGGAGGTCGGTGTCTGGCACGGAGATTCCCTGGGCAATGATTCTGGCGGCTTCGTCGGCTCCGATGGGGGCACAGTCCAGGTTCACACAGTATCTAAAGGAGATCTGGTGTAGAAGGCGGCAGACCAGTCTCTGGTGCTGCCCCCTGGAGCATATCGCGGTGGGAAGGTCTCTGGGGTGGTCAGGGCCTTTGGTCTTTTCCCGGGCGAGGGCGGCGGCGGGGCACCAGCCCCACACGTGCTCAGCAGTGGCTTCTCCCAGGCCGCAGAGAGGGCAGGCTCCGTAGAGTCCTTGCCGTATGGGAACGGTGATGTCTCCGAGTTGTCCTCTTCTTTCCGCAGCAAGTGGACGCAAGTCCTCGGACAAAGCGTCGTCGCCAAGGAGGGGCTAGAGGGGGGCCTCTCCGGTCCAGGGTCCGAGGCACGAGTCGCACCAGGCCTGACCGCGATCCCGTTGTCCAGCGGTGAGCCAGACTCTATTGGCCATCTTGCCGCAGCCGCACTGGTGGGGGATCCTGTCAGCGATGCTTCGTCTACGCGCGGATCCGGGTAGTCCGTTGGCCAGAACGCGGAGGACGTGGTGCGCCTCGGTGAAGGAGGCGCAGTGCCTGAGAAGGGACCATTCCGCACCGTCTGTTTGAGCCCACCTACGTTCGTGGCTGGTTGTGGAGAACCAGGAGCTCACCACGTGCCCGTGGAGCTGCGTCCAGGCCGCGACGTAAACTACGCGCCCGAAGTAGCGAGCCCGGCGCCTAGGGGGCTCTCTCATGGCGCGATTGAAAAGGTCAGCGGCCCTGGCGTCGGTCAGCACCTTGGAGCCGGGCCTACGCGGCTCATCCCGAGGGGCGAAGTCCCGCGCCCATTTCACGAGTTTGTTCGCCCTTCTCCCCGCCTTATGTCTCGCCTGTAGGGGCCCCCACAGGTCGTCAAGGGCATGCGCCCTGGCCGCGATCGCACGCGAGGTAGCAACCGGGCATTTGGGGCAGCCAGGGACTTGGAAGCGGATGCCCAGACCAGTGAGGATGTCGTCTGGGATCCAGGAGGCAGAGGCAAGACCAAGGGCTACCCGCAGGTGTGCCCTGAGTGCCCTTTCTTGCACGGTGTCAGGGAGGGAGTAGTGGGATGGGTACGGGATGAGCGCGATGAGGTAGGCGTTCCAGGCGAGGGCGGTTTTAGTGGGAGACATGCTTGCAAGGTGGAGGGCCATGGCCCGGCCCCGCAGCTTGGGGAGGGGTTTGCCCCAGGTGCCGGCGACGAGGGCGTCGAGTTGCCCCTTTGTCATTCTCCCCCTGGGCGGTAGATTTTCCCCTTCGGCAGCCCTAGATGCGACGCAGGCGCCGAGATAGGGCCACTGAGGACGGACGGCGGATGAGCCGAAAGGGGTGAAGTCCATGGTGCGTCTCCACCAATCGTGGTTTTTGGCGGGGACCAGGGCCGTTTTAAATTTGCACATGCATGGGCTGGTCCAGGGAGAACACTGAGCCGCAATACTGGAGCCAGCAGCGCGCCTGATCATTTCCAGGAGGAGCCCGGCAGGCAGGCCTGTAACAGTTGTGGTGGTGCCATCATCGCTGAAGTCCACCGGGGCGTTGTCCAGGTACTGCCTGATGTTGATACCGGATGGGGGTGCAATGCCCCTGCACTGGTTGGCTTCGACGAGGAGCCCCGCCGCTCTTGCGAGCCAGGGCAAGGCGATGCTGGCACGCAGTGATTGGGCGGTGGCGCCCAGCAGGGCAGCGAGGTCATCCACGTAAGTCGGATCGTCCGCCCCAGTGATGTCGGCCAGGGCGCTGATGAGAGGGTCGTATCCTAGGCGCCAGAGGAGCGGGGAGGCGGTGCCTCCCATTCCGATGGACCGTAAGAGGTTCCTCATTCTGCTTTTGTACCTACCCTTGCAGGTGCGCGCGCTCCTGCTACCGACGAGGCAGTCTACGGAGTGCAGGAGCCAGGTCGGGAGCTGCCAACGCCTCGCCAGCTGCCCCATCCACTGCAGGGATTTGCGCTCGAAAGCTTCGTTTTGATCGCAGAAGAGAACAGCCGTGCTCGGGGCAGGGCCTAGTTGCCGAGCGGCGTCCAGTATATAGCGGTCAACAGCTTCTTGGTGTGTGCCAAGCAGCGCGGTCCAGGAGGGCCCGGCTTCGGTGTCGGGGCCGGGATCCAGGGCAAGATGGTTGGTGGCAGCAGTGATGTTGGGGCCGCACTGTCCCCCGCGCTTGGCAGCTTGATTGGGGCTAAGCCTGCGTTCAATCACGGGGCCAAGGCAATCGGCAACGGTCGCTCCATGCAGTCTCCGTAAGCAAGTGGGGAGCTGCAAGGGACGCATGTCGTTAGGACGCACTGCGGCCGGTTTCTTGCCGATCCAGACCAGAAGGTCGACGGAGGGGCCAAGGACCAGGTCCAGGAGCCCTGGGTTCAGTGCCGCGGCGTACCAGGCTTGGGCGAGGAGTCCAGCAACAAAGCGCGCACCGGGATGATACAGCTCGCACGGCTCACCGTCAACACCGGGGGCCCTGCCGCTAGGCCCCAGCACGAGGGAGGCAATCCTGCCCCACTGTGGGCTGGGAGAGTGTGGGAAGTGCCCCGTGTCCTTCTGTCTGAAGTACTCGTTTAGGACGCCGTCCGCTGTAGGGGGGAGAGGAGGGGCGGTTTGCCAGATCGGACTCCGGCTCCGCCATAGGACTTCGTCAACTTCCTTGGTGCGCTCCTTCCAGCTTCCATCTTCGTCGCGCACTCCAAGGATGGCATGCGTCCTGATGAAGATTTCTCGCCCCGTCCGGTAGTGAGAGGCAAGCGCGGGGCGCTCCACTCTGGGGCCCCCTTGCGCGGGCGCGAGGCGGGTGGCGCGTCTCTGCGCTGCGTCATTGTCCCACCTTCGCAGCCAGAGGGCAGCCTGCTGAGGTGTTAAGTCGTTGCCGTCCCACTCGTATTCCGCGAGCCAGGCAGCAAGCGCTCCCACCGGGCGCGTCGTGGAATCCGCTCTTACCGCGGCCGCAAGCAGGGTCCCTGGCGAGCGGTTGGTTTTGCTTCTGCGCCACTTCCTCCACCAGTCCTGTATTGCGGCTGACAGAGCGTGGCGACCAAGCGTGAGGAGGGCGGGCAGGAGCGGGACGGTGTGGTCATCACCCGGATTAGGGGCCGGGGGAGGAGTGGAGGGTTCCTGCTCTCTCTTTCCCCTTCGCCGTCGTCGTTGTCGCAGTGACTGGCTGGGAATTGACCAGGGGTGGCCGGGCGGACCCAGTCGGCGGGTTGAAGGAGGCCGGTCAGGTCGATGTCCGGCAACTCGAAGGTGCGCTCAAGAAAGGAATACGGAGTCCTTGATTCAGCGTGCGCCTCGCTTGGGAGTAGGCGGAGGTCGCCCGCGCGAATGGTGTTGTCCCGGCGAGTTCTGGGGGCGCCCTGCGGCTCCATGTAAAGGATGGCGTGGTCGGAGACAGAGGGTTTCCAGGCCTTTCTGACCCCGTAGGCACCGAGCTGACGAAAGGGGCAGGCAACGATGTCGATATGTGATTCATTGTCCGCGTCCACTCTTGTGGGGCCATCGCAGTGGCAGACGCTTGAACCAGTCAGTGAGAGCAGGTCAGCCAGGGCCGCTGCCTCATCTGTTTCACCATCCCTGGGATTGTCCAACTGGATGTTGACGTCCCCTCCCCAGTATGTAGGGGTGTCGTCCCACCTTTCGATGGCTTGCCTGATGGCATCAATGGTTTCGGCTTTCCTGGAGGGAGGGAGGTAAACCGAGACCAGGCGGTGGGTGCTGTCACCTCGGCTAATGGTGGCTGCAACGGCACATCCGGGGACGAGGTCTTCCGCCCGGAGGAGCGTGGTGCCGTGAGGAATGATGATCGCCACTCCGCCGGCGCAACCCCCGGCTGGTCCAATGTAGACTGGAGAGGCGGCAAGTGCGCGGGCGTGAAACATGGTGGACCAGACGGCCGCCTCGTGTTCTGTCCAGTGGGTCTCCTGAATGAGTCCGATCCTGCCGTTGGTGGTCATCTGCGTCAAGAAGGCATGCTTAATCATGTTCTTGTGAGCAGTCGTGCTTTTGAGGTACCTAACGTTCCAACAGCCCCGCAGAGGTCCGCCCAGGTGGGGTTGCTCCAGGGGGTAATGTGTAAGAAAGCCCGAAGGGCTCGCAGTCGCCTGACGGCGTGGTTACTGTGCAGGGCGAGGGCGCGGCTCAGGGAGGAGCAGGCTAGTTGCCAAGCTCTGGTTCTCGCCCCCAGAACGACAGCTGCGAGCGGGGGAGACCCAAGGGCGAGATGAAGCGCCCCTGGGTCTTCAGGCGAGTCTAGGGGAACGGCAACCCTTGATCTAGGAGCTGTTGCTGCAGCCTGGCTCGGACTATGTCGTCTGGGCAGGGGTTCCCGGCGAGCGGCGCCCAAGGGCAGTTCCTGTCGGCGAAGCTGCGTGCCTGTCTCCATGCGGCCCAGATCTGGCCCTCTGTAGGAGCTTCGTGTTGGCACCCGGAGATGTTCTCGCTCCTACTCCAATCCAGTATGGCGGTCGCAAGTCTGCGCTGTAGGCATCTCGGGTCCAGGTGGGCTCCCACGGCGTCGTGGAGTTTCTTTCCACTGACGTCCAGGGACCGATAGTAAGAGCCCAGGCCCACTGCTCGGGCCCGCTCCTCCGGAGATGGGATCCTGAGTCCATGTTCTCTGCCGTGGGCCAGGAGCCATCCCGCCCAGGCCCTCGGTTTTCCTTCGCTGGCGAGGCTCTCTCTCTCTTTCTCTCTCTCTCTCTCTCTTTCTCTCTTTCTCTCTCTCTCTCTCTTCCGTGGCAGACGAGCGTCAGTCCTTCCGCGCAGCCCAGGAACCCAGAGGGTAGCACGATCTACTTTATAGATCGTGATTTTCCAGATCTATAAAATAGATCTGGAATTAGGTTGGTTTGTATGTTCAAACAAATATTTAAGCAATACATAGAATATCCGTGTATTTCTTCTGATTCACAATATGTGATACATCCAACGTGAAATTCTGTGCTGTTTCCAAATTGCGTGCACATTGTTGTGGCATACATGGTGTATACGTGTTCACCCACCCAGTACAGCGTTTCGTGGCCCAATAGGAGCCCCACCGAAGCCCCCAGTGGGGCCGCCCGCATGCGTCCCCCACACCCAACTTGGCAGTTTCACCCACCCAGTACAACGCTTCGTGGCCCCATAGGGAAGTCCACCGAAGCCTCCAGTGGGACCGCCCGCATGCGCCCCCCACGCCCAAAGTGGCGCTGTCATGAAGACCGCGGTCATGTGGACCTGCGGCAAAATCAAAACGACGAGGAGGAGGAGGAGGAGGAGGAGGAGGACGAGGAGGAGGAAGAGGACGAGGAGGAGGAGGGGGAGGAGGAAAGGAGGAAAGAGAGGATAAGGACGAGGAAGAGGAAAGGGAGGGGCAGGGGGAGGAGGAGAGAAGGGGGAGGGGCTGGGAGAGGACGAGGCGGAGCAACATCATCAACAGTAGGATGATCGAGGAGAAGCACGAGCAGGAAGCGGAGGAACGGGGGCAGCACATCATCCCGATCCCTCCTCATCGTTTGATTTTTTTTTGCTTCTCATCCTCATCGCGTTCATGCTCTCATTATGGTCATTATTCCTCCTCCTGCCCCTCGCGCCGTCATTTGTCCGCTGTGACCCCCCAGACGTGAGACGATACAAGTCACGAGCATGGAAACGATGAGGTGGGGAAGGGCATGAAACGATGATGAGCGTGGAAACGATGATGATTCTGGCGCTCCGCGCGGCGGCCACAACGGCCGGTGTACAGTTCCGCGCGGAACGCTCACCTCCTCCTCCTCCTCACCTCAGCCCATACCTTTTAGCTTGATCATCGATCATCTGCTGGTACAGGGGGAGGAGCTGGGCCATGACCTGGCGCTTCGCGTCGATCGTAGTGGCACTTGCGAGCTCCTCGCCCAGCATGTCCATCGACCTCGTCTGTCGATTGATCTTCCTCTGCTCTTTCGCATTCCAAATTGGCTCGTCAACGACACCTTCCTCCTCCTCCTCCTCCTCCTCCTCCTCCTCCTCCTCAGAAGCAGTCCTGCGTCTTCGTCGACCTTCTGTGGTAGCTTCGCGCCTCCTGCCCCTGTCTTTTTTGGTCTTCCTCAAACCTCCTCTGCTGTCACTTCTCGTGGTCCTCCTCATCCTCTGTCTCGCGCTCCTGCTTCTGTCCCTTAATTTTTTTTCTGTCCTCCTGATCCGCTCTAGCCTTAGATCTGCGCGCTCTGCGTCATCAGCTGCGTCGTCGGCCAGGGCTTTCGCCTTCTCTGCTTTCGTAATCGCCTTTTCTGCTTTCTTATAAGCTTTTTTGATCTTCATCTTTTCTTTCAGCTTTGCTTTGAACTTTTCTTTGTCCTCCTGGCGTCGGCCTTTGTCTGCCTCCTGGCGTTCTTTTGTCTGCCTCCTGGCGTCGTCGGCCTTGTATTCTTCCTCCTCTGAAAAGCTTGGATCCTTCCGCCTCTGCCTCCTGGCGTTGGCGTCTTCTTCATCTGCGACGGGATCCGTCAGCTCGCCTGACTCCTCCTTCTTGACAGTCTCCTCAGCACCCTGTTCTCGTTCTTTCGCCCTGCTTATGGTCATCGCTTTCATGACCAGCTGGTGCCCTTGCTCGAGCGCGCGCTGCCATGCGAGATCAGCGTCCTCGACCTCGGCCTCGTCTCCTCCATCTCGAGTGCCTCTTCTCCTCGACCTCGGCCTCGTCTCCTCGATATCGGCCTCGTCTCCTCGATATCGGCCTCGGAGTCGTCCTCGTGGCATCCTCAAGACAGCCTCCTCCTCGGCTTCCCTCTGCTTCCTAGATTTGAGGCAGGCAGCCTTCGAAGATGTGCCCTCCATAGCTGGCCAGCGGGCCCCGTGCGCATGGGGGGGGGGGAGGGTGGCCCTCTCGTTACATGCGCCCCTGAGCACGGACGGCGGGCAGGCTGGCGATCGACGGGGAGGGGGACTGGATTTGCGACGAGAGACATGTTAACAAAACGATCGAACAATCGAACCGCACACGAAATTCAACCCAATCGTTATCAGATCGGATGGGCGGGCGTGGGTTACATGGGTTGTTCTCGTGATGGAGGTGCGCTGAGGGTATAGAGGGTGAGGAGATAGTGGGTGGAGAGCACACAGAAGTCGGGTGCTGCGTGGAATGTGCGCATGGTGAGTGGCACGCGTTCGTTTTCCTCGGCCCCCACTGGCCCTAATCAGAAGCAGAACTCGATTCGCTGCTAACGCTCGGGTCTTCCCCGCGATCTGGCTCCCACATCATCTTGATGCGGTGCTTGCAAATTACGCATGTATGCCCAACAGCCTTGCACGCGGGGCACGGGCCCCACTGTTTGGGCCTCTTTGTCCTAATCTGCGGAGGGCAGCCGAATCCACACTTCGTTGTTACGACCCCCCCCCCCACGCCATGCTCTGCCCAGTGGGTACCCTCGTGCACATGCTATGGACCATGCGCGCACGCATCTGTGCATTGCTAGATATGTTTACGTTTCTGCTCGCTCGCACCGCCCCCAAAGTGTAACACCTTAGAAGATCTGGAGTCGCCCCCCCCCCCGATTGCGCCTCTTCTTCGCCTTGTAGTTCATGTAGTGGAGCTGGCCAGCATACGTGGCGGTCAGCCGTGCTTTCCTCTGCATGCGCAAGCGCTTCAGCTCTGCGTATTCTGGTGGCAACTTGGTCCTGGGATGCAAGCCCCCTCGGCCCCGCCTCGATCGTTCGTGATCGTGATATACGGGGGGGTGTGGGGCATCGAAAACATATGGCCCTGACCTAAATGACCCCCTGGGGAAATCGTTGGTTTTTGGCCCGCGGTCATGCAGTTCATGTGGTTCCCAGGCTCGATCTCGAATTCGATGATGTCATCCGCAGTGGGCCTAGATCGAACATATGTTTATCCGTCAATCGGCCAGGGTGAGGCTCCACCCAGTCGAAAACACCAGGGACTTTTGATACAAAAACAAAGCGTTCCAGAATAAGCTCCGAAACTGTAACGAACTCAAAGTGGACGCTGCCAGATGGAGCCCCAACGCTACCAAATTGACAATGACATAGCCCTTTTGTTCCCAACTCGGCATCTGGAATCTCACGAACACCTTGTCAGGTTCGATAGGGAGAATTATTGTGAGAGGGTGGGAAGGGCGAGCAGGAACATTATTTGGGAGCGGGTTGCATTAAGACGTCTGCTCACCTTCAGCGGTAGGAGACACACCTTTGCCCTCGCTCCATTGTTGGCTCCCAAGTCGTTCCAGTCAAACGTGGGGCACCGTTCATTCCTTCTCCTCCTAGCCAGTGCTCCTATCAGCCGACGTCATCGTCGACATCGTTCTCCACAGATCCTCGTGGTCGTCGTAGTCCGACTTCTCGCCTACGTCGTGTTCGTCGGCATCCTTGTCCTCAGTATCGTATGTGTCTCTCCCGTCTCCTGTCCTCCTCGTCGGAGGTATTACCGTCGTCGTCATCTATACCTGGTATGTGGGAACAGCAAGGCACTCGGAATCAGAAACATCATCTCGCTGAGCTGCCATTGCAAGCCTCGCTCGGGGCCCCTGCACCTGAGCGGACCTCGCGCCCGACACCCCACGGGCAAAATACACAGCCTGGAGCCGACAGGGCGGTTGCTCTCGGTGCCGCGGGGGTTGGGCATCAGCTACCAGGGGGGGTTGGGGTTACGATTTTTGGGGGGAAGGTTCGTCAACTGGGTGGTCCGAACACACAGGGGCCAACGCAATTTTGACACCATGACCCTTTATCTCTGGAGACTCACACCTTCAGGGCTGACGGCAGTGGGAAAGGCGGCTGGCCTCGAGTTCGCCAGGAGGGCGGGGGGAGGGGGAGGGGGGGTCGGGATGCGGTTAACGGGTGGGTAGATATCAGTTGATATCAGTTGTTTCTGCATCTCCCCCGCCCCATCCTTCAACATTGTCGTCCTCTTTGGCGTCATCAATCCAGAACCCCCTCATCGCAATTCCCCCCTAGTAGACGCTTCCCAACGACACCCTTTATGTTTTCCCTCGGGCCGCTTGCTACATCCTGTAGTACCGACCCACTCTGCGACTAAAACAAAGCATTGACCTTGGCAGGAAAACGCACGCCTCAGCTCAATAGCGCGATATCCTGAGGGTTGAAGCCGAAGATGGTAGATAATGCGGTTCCCGACATAGACCTGTGAATTGCCCCCCACTCGTCATGCAGGCACATCGTCATGCACGTGCACGTGCTTACCAGAGAACATGATATCACTGAAATGATCGACGAACGGGGAAGGACACGTCGAGGGATGAGGGCATGCGGGAGGAAAGATGAAACCACCGTTGTTGAGCACATCCTGACTGATACCCAGGGAACTTGGAAAACTACTGAGAAGGAGGGGGAGGATGATGAGGAGGGGGAGGAGGGAAAGGAGGAGGAGGATGAGGAACAGGAAGGGGATGAGGAGGAAGAGGAGATGGACATATGAAAGCGCACGCATGCCCACGCACGACGGTATCAACAACACTGCCGTGACGCTTGCTCCCTCTCGCAGTCCATTGACTTGAAACAACCACACGCGCAATGTAGCACGACACCTTGCCAAATTGTGTTTGGGCAAGCTCTCCCTTCCCAGCGCGGCTTTCTGTGGCGTCGAGATCCGTTGCAAAGCGCACGTTCCTTTCAGCTCTCACTTAAGCATGGCCCGCGCAGAACCCTGCCCTTCCCCCCCACCCACCGTTGCGACTGTAAATCTCACGCATAATCATCATCGTCATCACGATGACGGCGGCCCAGGTGATCATCAGAGGGTGCAGCGAACAAGTGCGTGTGCGTACGGAGCATGCCCATGATGGAGAAGCACATATATACGCTTTTGTGTAGAGTTCTCGGGTGCGCGCGCTCCGAGCACGTGCGCAATGTCAGGTTTATCCCCTCGTCCACGAACGTGTCATATGCCCTTGGGTTCCCGAAGTAGTTGCTCCTAGATGGCGCAAGTTCAAATTCAATGAGGAGTGCTCTCATCTTCCCCCGTGTTTTTTTTCATTGCCGATGTTGCGGCATGGGTGTGGGAAAAACGGTTGAAACTTGCCGACCGTTGTTTTTTAGAGGCCCAGCCGACATGGTCCTCATTGTCATGTGCATAAACACGTGAAACTTGGGGGTGGGCGTCACACGTGCAAGTTCAGCATTCATGATGAAACGGTCGGCGCTCTCAATCAATAGTTGGTGTTGCTCTTCTGACAAGCACGTTGGCGACGTCCTGCACGTTGCCATCCATGCCAGAAGGGCTTCTCCGGCTTGCAACAAGAAAGCATGCGTTGCCTCATCTGTTTGGTGAACACGCATTCTGTCGACTGTAAAATGTAATATGGACAGAGTTTCGCTAGCTTTGAGCTTGAGCACCCCACCACCGAAAACTGAGTTTCCTTGCATACCACCCAACATTTTCCTAGTAAGAAGTCCAAGTCTGCGCTCGTGTGGTACATTTGCCCTCTCGTAATAGGTGAATAATTCTGCTTCTAACCGTTTGATTCTGACATCCCAGTTCGGTACCCTCCATGGTTTTTTTGCCAAAATGCGTTGTAGTGCGGCTGAGCAATATCGCATCATGGGCCCAAAATAGTATGTGTGCAAGGAATCTATAGCTAGAGTTCGCGCGGGTGATGTACCAAGCTGTTCGTCAAACAGAGGGGATCGGTGGTTGTATGGGTCAATGACCCGTCCAAATGAATCAGCGTTTGCCCTCCAGAACGTAGCCCAGAACGGAGTTGTCGTCCGATCGAATCGTGCGGGTACTAAGAGGTCGTCTGAAGGTTCCAATCTATCCCCAGCCCGCAAAACCCACATGTTATCGGGGTGGACGAAATCACTTGAAAGTGTTCGTCCTTTCTTCTTGCCGTCGTCGACCAGTAGGGTAGCAACACGATCTCTGATCTCGTTGGTTTGAATCTGGATTACATGTTCGTTTCGAGTACATGCAGCGTCGAAATCTTCATGTCTTCGCTCGGGGTAAGCACCGCCTGACCACGCGAGACTACCAGGAGCAGACATGACATCGCGTGGTACCTTACAGAATGGGCAGGGGCTGTAAACTGCGTTCCATGGTGGTAACCCCATCGAGTGGTGATGTTCGCTCCAATCCCCTTTGATATATAATACCATTGCTTTGAATTGCAACTCTCGGTCTGCATCGTCTGCATTCATACCACTTAGAGGTTTACCGTCATGTCCCCTGTCTGGTAACACACCTGAGCACAACGCGCGAAGTTGCCATTGAACTACTTTGAGAAGAGAATGAGTTGAACAATACCCTCCACACCCACATGCACATAATTGATCTTTCCGCATCAAGCCTACCAAATGCCGCGCGTCTGACAATAAGTTTACCACCGAGACCCCAATCAGATTACACGCTTGCCCAAGCAGTTCGGGCGTACCGCGCGTAATGCCATACCTCCCAAAATCAGGTTTGATGCGCGCAACGCGCGTGCACATATGCGTACAAGCAGCGTGCCATGCGCGCGCTCCCTATCTGGTTATACACATGTTGGGGCGTCGGATGTAACGACAGTGGTTAACTTGTTGCGACCAGCGGCCTGCCCTGCGTAGCGAAACCCGTCCATATACACGGCTGATGGTAAAGGATATTGTTCATCGTGATCCCTCGCTCGCAGCACGTGTGGGTGATCACGATATGCTGGGACGCTCATGACACTGGTCGGAAGATCATGTTCTCCATCCCTGAGGGCTTCCTGGATGTACTCGCTATTCTTCACTTCCGAAGCAATAGTGCGATATATTTTCCTAAATGGGATGCAAATTGTTTGTTGGTTATTGTCTTTCCGATTTGTACCTGGGATGTCAGCGTAGTAGAAAGGTCCACATTCAGGAAGTCTAGAATCCAAGAACTTTTTGTAATTCCCCGAGGACGCCCCAGGCTTCATGGCATAGGCTGACCAGGACCCTCCAGGAACTTCGCACACATCAAAACAATGGCATAAAACAGTGAAGTCCTGCGCACTCATGCGCTTGCACGACGCGTACCGTCCTAACAAAATGTCGAACGCACGTGCTCCAGCATCGCGCTTCTCTTGCCCCCTCGCGTCACGGACGAATACGGTATGTGTTCTCCCCCTCTTTACGTGGGAAGTGGACATCCTGACACTCGAGCTGGCATGGCTACACAGATGGAACGTCGCCGCCGTGCTGTGCTCACTTGTCGCAGCCAACCTGCCTGTCACGGAATCACTGTCGCCGTCATCTTTGGTTTGTTGTCGCTGTCGTCGTCGTCGCTGTTCATGTCGCTTCCACCGCCATCGTCGATGCACCCGCAGCTGCCAGAGACCGTTCACAACTTATCTGGCCGAACGCACGCTAGCATCGCCGATGCATGACTCACCATCGACGTCGCCGATGCATCGCCGACGATCCCAGGGAACCATATTGACATCATCACGCGTGTCGGGATGTCAACCCCGATCATATAAAACATAAGTTGTCTCGGGACACCGCCCAATGTTTTTCATCGAAAGGAAAGCCACAGCAACTCCACTAGTCAAAATGCATGCACCGTCGCTCGAATGCAAGACTGATCAAGCATTATGACGCCTGCAACCACACCTGATATATAATACACAAACGCTGGGGGTGGCACAAGCACGCGCAACCTAGCAGCAGCTCGGACGCAATGGAACCGCACGATCATCACATATGCTTCAACCCATTTCCCCTCTCAGTCCCTCGCTTTCCCTTGCGAGCTGCGTGCCGAATGAAACCGTGGCTACGAGAAGAAAGTCGGCGCGCCTGCCTGCCCCTGCGATGCTTGCCAATGCCGCACAATTAAGCGAAACATAAGGACAGCGCAGCTGATCTGCTTCAAACGACCACGGCTCCACGCGTTGCCCACTCCTGTGAGTGATGCGAACTCCCGTCGCCGAGCGTGGCCAGCAGTGCAGAGCTAAATATGATGGCTCGAATGACACTCGGATCGATCACCATGCGACTGTTTTCTTCTGGGCCCCAGAAAACCAGGACGTCGCGATTTCGAACAAGTTGTTTGGAAATCCGAACAGCACCACGTGGTTTAGAAGTAAATGCTCACCATTTTGTTTTTTTGTGCAATGTGCGTGCTTGCGCTGACAGTTTTGAGCGAGTGCGCGGTGTCAAAGTTTATTCGGAGTTTATTCGGGGTTTATTCGGAGTTTATTCGGAGTTTATTCGTGTGGTTTTTTGTATATATATATATATGGTTTCATAGGGTTTATTCGCAGTTTATTCGCAGTTTATTCGCAGTTTATTCGGAGTTTATTCGGTGCTTATTCGCTGTGTGGTTCACTTGGATTTCCAAAAAACTCGCCGAAATCACCGGTTACACATCAGTTGTGCCGGGCACACCGTTGCAAAACATTAACACAGAGTCGAACGAGCATAATTTTGTCCGATCGGTCAACTGATTTCGATCAGATGTCTCCGAGTGTCAAGTTGCTCACTGCCTGGACTTGGTATACCTGGCCTGGTTCATGGCTTTCAAGCTCTTGCACTCCTCCAGGAGACCACCACATGGCTCGTGCAGAACCTCATAGGCCTTCTTAAGGTGGCGCTTGAACGTCTCGTCACCAACCTCTGAACAACACTTAAATGCGAAGATCGGGAGGCAGGGGGGAGGGAGATATGCTCACATTCAGCGAATGCGATCTATGTCGTAGATCGCGATCCATGAATCCGAACATCTCACCCCCCCCTCCGCCATCCTCACCCATGGCCTCCTCTGCTCTATCTTCCCACCCGCCGCCCTTCTCCCTCCCACCTCTATTATCATTCCTCCTCCGATTCTGGCAGGGGGTGGCTGCAAGTTGCGGGGCCTCCTTCTTGTAGACAGGCAGCTTGTCCTCAGACATCAGCTTGAACAGGAATTTGTGCTCAGCCACGATAGCATTCACCTGCGCAGCGAATGGGGCGAACAATACTGCAAACGCACACATACATCAGTCACAACACTGGGTCAACATAGCACGTTACAGGATATGTCGGGCAAACTGTATATAAACGCAACAGGGCGCTTGGACCCAGACCAGAGCTAAGTGCAAACGAACAAGACGAGCGAAGCATGATAAGTGCGGGTGCACAACCATAGACCGAGATCACCGACATACCAATCACATTTCTTTAATGATGAGGAACGGGAAGGGCGAAGGATGAGGATCGAGGAAGATAAGGGATGAACACCACCCCCAGCTTCAATCCCAGTTTGTCTCCTCCTCCTCCTTTTCATCCTCATCCGCATCCTCCTACTCCTCCTACTCCTCCTCCTCGCCAGCCCCCCATGCTCAAGCTCCGCGCCTTGTCGTAGGCAGCCTGGAAATCTTTCAGGACGTCTGGGCTGTTCTTGGCCCACTTCCAGGTCTGGATGAGCTGCGCGGTAGACGTGTGCTGCAAGATCGCGCTGTCGCACAGCACTTTGACCTTCTTGAAATTCTTCACGTACTCGGGTGTCATCGTCGTCCTCTTCTTGTCATCTTCAGACTGGGCCTTATCCTTATCCTTTTTCGTATCCTTCACTTTTTTCGTATCCTTAGCTTTTTTCTCATCCTCAGTCTTTTTCTTCGCACCCTCAGTCTTTTTCTTATCCTCCGTCTTTTTCTTCTCCTCAATATTTTTCTTATCCTCAGTCTTTTTCTTATCCTCCGTCTTTTTCTTATCCTCAATTTTTTTCTTGTCCTCAGCCTTTTTCGCATCCACTGTCTTCTTGCGATTCTTACGTGTCTGCCTCTCCTTCTGCTTGCTCGTGCCTTTAGCCTCCTCAGCCGCGTCATCTTCATTGCGCTTCGAGCCGATGCGGGTCCTCTTCTTAGGCGGCATCTCGTCATCTGAATCTGTCGGTCTTTTCTTCTTCTCTTTCCTTGTCTTTTCTTCGTCCTCTTCCTCGTCCTCCTCTTCCTCGCCCTCCTCACTGTTTTCTTCCTCCGCCTCTTCCTGGTCATCGCTGGATGACGCATCGCTCGAACTGGCATTGCCCTCATCGTCTGCATCGGGAAGAGCCTTGCTCCCTTTCTTGTCTTTGATGGCACCGCCACCGCGGTCGGCGTCGTCGTCGCCTCCTGGCCTGCGCGTGCTCCATGATTCTAATTCTTCCCATGCTTCCTTGAACGTCTCAGACATGCGATGCGTGAAATACAGGAATTTGATGCTTTCGGTCATATCGTCCCATTTTACCCACATCCCTCCAAGTATGATCGCGTTCGTGCAATATTTGAACGCCAGCTGCATCCCGTGGAGCCCTCCTCCTTCCTTCTTCGCGATCCTGCCGATGCTGCAGTACTCACCGTCCTTCATCTGCGCCTTTGTGAGCGTCGTCGAATGGGTCCTGGTCCACTTGCACTTCCAGTCCCTGTGCATCCGCTTGGCCCACCTCGCTCTGAACTTCTGGGAGTCATGGTAGCCATGGCACTTGGCGTACTTGCGCCGAAGTTTCTCGCTTGCCTTCAAAGCGCGCTGCCAGCGGCTTCCTGCAGGGTTCCCAGCCCCCGTGGATGTGTTGAAATAGTAGTTGTTTTTTTCTGCAGTTCCTCCCACAACTCCTTGTCGCGCTGCGCGTCCTCTGGCAGCTCGTCCTCAGCCTCGATCTCCTTTGCCTCATCTGGTGATGTCTTTCGTAGCTCGTGCAACCTTCCCACCAGCCCGCCGTTGAAGAACTGCGTCAATACCTGGTCCATCCTCTCACAGGACGGGTCCTCCCCGCTGCGCATGATGTTGTGGTTGGACAGCTCAGCGATTTCAGCCTTCAGTTCCCCGAGCAGCTTCTGCCTGTCTTGAACGAACTCTTGATCAGGGACTGGTCGCACGTCGATCCCATTTTGTTTGAAGAACGTAGACTGGTTCCCGTCTCTCGGCCACAGAGATGGTCCGTCACCTCCGAACATCTGCTGGGCGTACTCGGGTTCAGACGGTATATCATGGTCCTGGAAGTGACGCAACAACCATCTCCCTCCCTCCATCTCTCCATCCCTCCCTCCCTCATTCCCTCCATCCTCTCCCTCTTGCTGCTGTTGCTGCTGCTCTTCATCCGCCTCTTCAGAGGGGGTGAGGGGCGAGGAATGGTTTGTGGGGCGTCGACGACGGTCCTTCACGGACGTTCCAGCTGCCGTCGTCGAGGGAGTGTTCGGCGTGATTGTGCCACCGACAAGATCCTATAGGAGTTGCGCGATTGTAAAAGCAGTGCCACATAAGAAAATGATGAGGTTGTCAAGACGGACGGAGGTCGAGAAGATCGGAGGGGAGGGGATGGCGATGTTTCTAGTGGGGGGGAGGACGCACTAGCGGGGGGAAAGACAGCGAGAGAGAGGACGAGAGAACGACCGATAAACCAATGCAATCCTTGTCGAGCTTGCTGCCCGTCGGCGCGCCGTCCTTGCTGGCCTTGTCGGCCTCGGCGTCCGCCTCGGCAGTTGTGTTCTCGATCTGGGTGATCCCCTCTGTGCCCTCAATCTCCTCAAGCTTTCGGCCCTCGCCCTTCTCTGCTGCATCCTCGGGCGTTGCTGCCGCCTCAGCGCCAGCGTCTCCTCTCCTCTGGTTTCGCTTCTTTTTCTTCGGTGGCTCATCCTCTGCAGCGTCTCCTGTTGGCGGGGCCTCGCCTTTACCTTTGGCCGCGCGCCTAGTCTTCTTCGTCTTCCTCTTCTTCCTCTTCTTAGTTCCGCCCTCCTCTGCCGCCAGCTTCGAATCCTCAGGCGTCTCATCAACTCTGGTTCCTTCACCCTCCACGTCCTGATCACGGGTGTTCTCTTCAACGTGGTCTCCTGTCTTCTCGAATGGCTCAGCTCCCTCACCCTCTGCTGCGCCTTCTCCCTGGACCTGTTCCTTCTTCTCTTCCTTGGCTGCGTCGTCCTCATCTTTCGTTGCCGTCTTTCCATCCTCACTGCTTATGTCCTCTGGCTGTGTTGGCTTTGCCTTGTCGCCATCATCCCTCCTCATCGCATCAGTCTCTGTATTTCCTGACTTTGCCTCCTCGTCTCCTGACGTTGCCTCCTCGCCATCATCTCCAGCACCATCGTTGGGGAGCGAGTCCTCCACCTCGATGGCGCAGTCCTTGCGGCGCGATGCACGATGACGACGAACGCACGCGAGACGCACGACTGCGAATGCAACTCGACAGGGGGTGCGTTCTCGGCTAAAGTGCGCCCATCATTCCTGTTACTCCTCCTCATGCCCTCCTCCGCCTGATGCGCTTCATCACCTGTCACCGCCTCTTCCTCCTAATCCTCCTCATCTTGTCGAACGCACTACATGTCCTGTGCCCCGAGCGCGCGTTCCTGTTCTTGTAGCATATCTGCCATTGCATGATCTCCCTCTTCCTGGTGCCTCTGCCGTTCGATTGCTCTCTCCGCTTCGAACTGGCCTACTACGATGCGTTGGTACTCGGCGTTGCGAACCTCATCGTTTGAACCCGATGCGCCAGAAAGTTCGACCTCCATCGCGGCGTCCTGCAGCGGAGGGCAACGATGTGATTTCATTGTGGGGCGATCGAGGCTGGAACACTTGGCGAGGGAGACGATCGGAGAAAACCAAATGAGAATGGCTATGAAGGGGTTCGCCAGAACGCAAAGTGTCCTGGGCTCTCTCGTAGACCTGCTTCCTACGCAGAAACGTTCTGATGTCTACAAACTTGATGGCCTCTAGTCTGTCCTTGGGCATAGTGGCTACGGTTCCTGAAGTGGGCAAGCGGCGCAATTGGTCGACTGGCAGAGCTTCCAGATCACGTCGTAAAGCGCGATGGGGGATCCGAAAGATGGCGCACTGATGCGGGACAAACCGAACGACACACATGTATAAAGACACACGTATGTGATAATATGGTCAGTGACGCGCGTGCGTTACCATTGTCACGAAATGTCTGAGGTTCACTGGTTCACCCACGGCATGTTGATATGTTCAATTAGGTTGCTCTTCGTTCGTATTTCGAACACAGCTGCGCATGTAGGGTCTATCGGGGGTGCAACTATGTTTTCTCCAGGACCCAGGGCCCAGAGGTAACCCACAGACGCCGATCCAGCTAACACCTCACACGGTTGCGTTGTTTTTTTGCACGACGCGCACGGCGAATTGCAGCACTGTCTAGCACAGCATCGTTGCCAACGCGCGTGCTCATCACGCGCCGTGGCTGCATGACGAGAGCGGCCACGCTAACTGTTCCGCCAGCCTCACGACGAAACACGTCTCAGACAAACCTAACACGCAGCAGAAGCATGCAACAATGACGCTGACCGCGGCATAGCAAAGACGCTGAGCTCGCCGACGTAGTTGCACGCGGAATAGACTTCAAGGCGCCTTGTCGAACCAATATTGTGATTGTAAAGCGTGGGAACGCAACTAGTGAGACGACAACTGACATCAGTGAACATGGCATCCAAATCGACACATTACGCGCACGGGTTGGCAACATGGGAAATGCGGAGAGGGGGGATGTTGAAGGCTGTGGCAAAGCAACACAGAGTAAGCTACAGGTGCGCCTCGCTCACACCATGCACTTGCCGAACTCATCGATGACGTCATCGCTGGAGTCTGTTGGAGGTCTGAACTTCTTTCTAGGGGGGCTGGTGTCGGCCTTTGGCTTCTTTGCTTTCTCCTCGGCCTTTGCGTTCTCCTCTGCCTCTGCTTTCTCCTCTGCCTCTGCTTTCTCCTCTGCCTCTGCTTTCTCCTCTGCCTCTGCTTTCTCCTCTGCCTCTGCTTTCTCATCTGCCTCTGCTTTCTCTTCGTCCTTTGATCCATCCCCATCTGCTTCAGAATGCTCAACCTCTGCCGGCCCTTCAGCGCCTGCGTTCTCCTCATCGGCCTTCTCCTTCTCATGCTTCTTCCTGTTCGCGGCCTTCAAGAGCTTCTTCTTCAATATTGTTTTTTTGTCAGTTGTTGCTTGGTGTGGCTCCGTCTTCCTCGTCTTTTTCTTCTCCTTCCTCTTTTGGTTATGCTCGTTCTCGCTTTCTTCTTTGCTCTCCTGAACGACGGCTGCACATTTAGCTGTCTTTTTTGCCTTTGCTCCTGCGCTGGCTTTTGAACTCTTCTTAGGCGCCTTGCTATTCACATCTGGTCCGTGCTCACACTCATCCTGGATCTTCTCTTCCTCCTCCTCCTCCTCCTCCTCCTCCTCCTCTGCCTCATCCTCGCGCTCTTTTCCATCCTCCTCGCTGCCATCGCCTGCCTCCTGCTCAGCGTCCTCAGCCTCGTCATCCTTCTGCGCATCCTTCGGGCCTGCTTTCTTTCGCTTCATCGGTGCCGCCACCGTCTTCGCTTTGGCTGATGCTGGCCTTTTAAGCACTGCTCCAGAGTGTGCTCGTATGAACTCCTGCTTGTCGACTTCTATGGCGTCCTTCATCTTAGTGTGGCTTGCAAAGGCTTTGGCGCATTTGACGATGAACTTGTCTGCCTCCTCTCCGTGCCCTTTCTTGCAGACCAACTGCAGCCGCATTGTTTTCGAACCTTCTTTTGGATGCTCGAACACTGCCAGATGCTTAACCCTCTCATCTTTGATCGTGCGGTGGAACGTCTCTACAACCCAGCGGCTGTCGTTCTCGTCGCATCCACTCCAGAGGGCCTCCTTTGACTTTTTCTCCTGCAGCATCGCCTTCCAAACAGCGTGCGTGAGCCCAGCGATCTTCCATGTGTGACCATCCTCCCATACTGCCTCGAGCTCCTCGTGATCTGCTGCTCCTGGTCGTGCTGCTGGCGTCTTCGAATAATCAGGTGGCCCTTTCTTCCTGACATTGTATCTCGCGACCGCCTGCCCACCATCATGAATTCACACAAAAACGAATGCAGCGCACAAGAGAGAATTTCAAGAGGAGCGAGGTGGGGGACACGGCCCCAGAGCAGATGCGGCCTCTAAACGAGGGCAACGGCAAGGAGGTACGAAGAAGTCGGGATGTGGAAATCGCATGATACCACACCTCCGTTCACGTCATCGCTACAATCCTCCGCTTCCTAGCACGCCTCGCTCCCCCTCGATCACCATTCATGCATCTAGAAGCACACCCCGCCCCCCCGACCATCATGGTTCTGTTGAACTCGTACTTATAGATGCCATCCTGGCGCTGGCTACACGGTACACTCCTCACCTTCCTCCTCCCACCCTCTACTCTTCATGCCCTCCTCTCCTCAGTCCGAAGTTATCGATCCTGAGCCCAAGTCGGCCCCTCGAACCGTGACGTTACGAGATCGCGACCCCTCCCCCACCACCTCCACGTGACGAGAATGGCGCCAGTCTCGCACGACTCATCCCTCCCATGCGTTCCTTCCCTATCGCACATCATCCATATTATATCGTCACTCCTGCCACCCGCACCCACGTGGGAGATCATTACAGGGTCGTCCGAATAAACTCCGAATAAACTCCGAATAAACTCAGAATAAACTCATAATAAACGCAGGAATCACGAAGGAAACATGCAGAATGCAAAAGGCAATCCCTAAACCGCTTTCGAAACAGATTTATAAAGCAGACCGAGCCCGTCCCTCCATCATCCTTGTCGTGAAGCTCGAGGTCCAGGTGCCAAAAGGTCTGCAACCACACTGGGATCTTCTGCTGGCTCCTTCGGGGAAGGCATTAGAGAGACTCTGGAAGAATTCACCAGGGGTGCCCAATGCGATTAACATCATCGTGCGGATCAACGGTTGCACGATGACCTTCACCGCGTTCGATGCCCCGTTCCCCAACATAAGTTGGGAAACGGGGCATCGAACGTGGCTTCATTCCTTCCCTCGAATCCTGCATTTGATGAAAGCTTGTGCGACGTGCCTCAGCATCGATCGGATCCGCCTGCGCCGATATAGGCATATCGGCGGCAGCGGGGGACGATCGACGGCATTTTCTTTCGTGTCGTTGCAATTCCGAAACCAATGCAGCAATCTGACAAACGGCGGATATAACGCGCAAGCGTCATTGATCATTTTAGAATGTTGCATCGCCCACGACTTCACCTGAGAGTCGAGCTTCCATTTCTGTTCTTTGGACTTTGCAAACTCCTCGAGATAGCGTGCTAGTTGTTTCCGAGGTATGTTCTCTGCGGGGGCGATGGTTCTGCGAATGTCGTTGATCAAATCAGCCCATTGTGTCAAAGTGTCCAGATCCATAGCTGCCTGGAGAACAATCGTTTGATTTCAAGCCTTCCTCTCAATTCCGCACATCCCGCCCTACCGCCCCCCAAGATCTTTCTTCCTAATCCTCCACATCCCGCCCTACCATTGCTCTTCCTTCAAGCGCGAAACAACATGAAAAACGGCAGTCCCCGAGATCTTCTGTGTACTGCATATCGTCGGGGCTCTGCACATTCTGTCTCAATGTGTTAGATATCCTGTCGTCGATGGTCTCGCTGGGCCTGCGCTTCGGCGTCATTGCGCCCCCCGCGCTCCTGCGCGGCCTGCCTCGCCCCTGCGAGCGAGGCTCGAGGTCAAAACAACAAGGACAGCACGAATCATGCGAAAGATGATGGTGACGATGATGCGCATGTCACGATGAGGCTGTAGAAAGAGGAAGGGTGATAAGTTTTTTTTTTTGTTTAAATGTACGTGACATAGCGTCGTTAAATGCTAATGTGCTATGTTTGTATGACAACACCACACACCATAGATCGCGATCTACAGTGTAGATCGCGATCAATTTAGTAGATCGCGATCTATAAGCTAGATCGCCCTACCCTCTGGGAAGTTGCGCTCGGCTCCGGTCTCTTGAAGAATGTTCCTGATGCAATTCCTGGTGTCGACGAGGGTGCGGAGGAGCCATCTGTGGCTGCTGTCCCCATTGCATAGCAAGCAGAGGGGGTGTGTCTGGTAACTGTAAGGAACTATTGCCTCCAGGGCGTTGGCAGGAGCCTTGGACTGGGTCCAGGGAGGGACGTGCCCGTCAGGTCTGTAAGTCCACTGCCTTTCCCAGGGACTGGGGAGCCGAGGGCGCGTAACTAGGTCCTCCGCGGGAGGGCAATTACTGACCCACAATCGGTCTCTCGGGCTGGCGACTGCGGCCGCAGAGTCAATGCGGACCGCCCAGTCTGGGGGGAGCTCCCCCAGTGCAGTGCACATTGCCTGCTTGTGTGCCTGTAGGATGGTGGCTGGACATTCGCAGCATATTATGACGTGGGCGTCCGGGCGGAGTCTGCGGGCGGCGTTCCACAGGAGAGGCACGGCGAAGAACTGCACTGTCTGGGAACCCGCAAGTCCATCTAGCCCTCCGTGCTGGCTGGCTGCAGAAAGGCTGGCACCTGGGAGCCCCGCTGTGATGACGAGTAAGCTTCCAGGGCCCAGGGTTCTGAGGTGGTCGGTCCAGGGGCTCCGACCGTCGTCCTCCCTCAGGAGGTCCCCCACACATTAGCTCCCAACCTGATGTGCGGGGGTCCTCCATCAAAGCGCGTGGCACCGTCCCGGTCCCAACGCCTCTCCACTCGAGCAGCAGCTTCGTCGCTGAACTCGACGAACGCGGAAGATCTGAACCGAGAAGTCGCGGCGACTTTGGCTAGGAGGCCGCCTACCGCAAGTCTCGCCAGGCCCCATTCATCGAAGAGTGATGCAAGATGAAGACTAGCTCCCACAGTGGCACTCGGGCCAGGTCGGGGGTTGACTATGCGTGCCCTCGTCTGCTGGGTGAAGTCATACCTGGTGGGGACACGCGAAGCGTCTAGAATTCATCCAACATGCTCAATGACAGCCGTGCCTTCTCGAGGCGCACGAGCACTCTGTTCAAAACGATCTGGGCAATCCTTCCGATCGTCATGTAGCAGCGCGTGCAATAATAGGAAGTATTTGAATCTGGATTGAAAATACCTCGCAAGTCTCGATTAAACAAACTCGTGTCAGTGTTCCACTTCATGCCGATATGTTGCTGCAAATCTGAAAACGCACCCTTCCGCAGCGTTGCTTGAGCAGTCGCGAGGCGGTTTGCTGCTTCCCAGACTGACGCACTGACGCATCGTCGTGGGTGTCGAAAATCGCTACGCTTGGCAGATTTGCAATGCCGAAGCCACGGGTCGTTTTCGATTATATATATATATATGTGTGTACACACACATATTTATGTATATATATATATACATATGCGTATATGAGATCAGGGCTGACGCTGCAAACGTTCTTGCCTAGGGTGCGATGTGTTGATCCAGACGCCCCTTCGCTAAACACACACACACATTATTTGATAGTTTGCTCATCCGTTGCGATGCAATTGAACTCACATTTCTTTGCGATATCACCCCCGATTGCGGGGGCGCACGGGATGGCTGCGCACGGCGAAAAAGACCGATCGCCCAGAAACATGCGTTTCAACGTCGTGCGAAAAATTCAGCTGGCCCCACCGCTGACGGTCTTCAACTGCGCCGACGACGCGTAACCAATCGGGAACCATCCGATACCCCGCGCTCTCCACCAGGGCGGCACGTCAAGGATTGCGAAATAAAAAAAACACAGCCGCTGGTTCCTTGCATCAGGTCTGAGAACGTTGCCCGACGTAACTTCGTCGTTCCACACAACGATATTCGAAACCGATTCGTGCACATATTTGCGCAAGCGCACAGAGAAACTGGCCGAGGTGGAGCAAAGCCACGCAAGCAGCGGCAATGGGTTCGCAATTGTCCACATTACGCCCCCAGCCGGAAGAGGCAAATTTGTTGAGGTGATCATGGGACGATACTTTGTCGAAACGTTCCTCACATGGTCTGCAGACGAAGGGGGTAACTCTTGGTGGCTGACATCCACTCCAAGCGCGCGGGCCAAACGAGCGGCGCCCTTCAGCGATGCATTTGCCGATCTCGACCCAGCAACACCTGACGAACTTTGTTTTCTTGCGCGGGGGTTCCACGGCGTTGAAACCGCAAAATGCTTCGAACCAAGAGGCCTACATAATGGTGTGGGGGGGGGGGGGCAAGCTGGAGCTAAGCAAGCGCGATTAAAGTTAAGAAAAGCTAAGTAAAGTTAAGGAAAGCCAGCTAAATCTAAGCAAAGCTAGCTCCAAGCGCTCGTTTCCTAAGTGGTTAACAAGCGGTCGATTTCAAATGTGAGCGCCACTGGTAAGCGCGCATAACTGTTGCCCACCTCCGACAACTGATGAGATCTAGACATTAGTTGCCGCTGACATGTAAGCACTTACCTGCAAACTCTAAGTGGGTAGGAGCCCACAACCTATGTTATAACCATGGTTTGCGAATCTATAACATATGTTATACCAACGTCAGAACTGCATGTCAAATGCCTAATCGCAGCGGCCATGCAGTTTTTCCGGGTGAAGACGCTATTCCCGGTGAAGACGCTATTCCCGGTGAAGACGCTATTCTGGGTCAGGACGCTGTGCCCGGTGAAGACGCTATATTCCTGGTGAAGACGCTATTCCCGGTGAAAGCGCTATTCCGGGTGAAGACGCTGTTCCTTTGTGAAGACTCTATTCTCTGTGATGACGCTATTCCTTGTAAAGACGCTAGTCCGGGTGAAGCTGCTATTCCCAGTGCAGACGCTGTTCCCGGTGAAGACGCTATTCCTGGTGAAGACGCTATTCTCGGTGAAAACGCTATTCCGGGTGAAGACGCTATTCCGGGTGAAGACGCTATTCCGGGTGAAAACGCCATTCCGGGTGTAGACGCTATTCCCGGTGAAGACCGTCTTCCGGGTGAAGACGCTATTTCCGGTGAAGACGCTATTCTGGGTGAAGACGCCATTTCTGGTGAAGACGCTATTCCGGGTGAAGACTTTTTTTTTTTTTTTTTGTGAAGATGCTCCTTCTCTTCACCAGTTCCAGTATTCAACGCGCTCCCCTCCCAATTGTAATTTGAAAGTGCCATTTTACTTTACGCTTCCCGTGCCTAACACAACGCGCGACCCATCTGCTGTGCGACACCCTCTGCTAGGCAAGACCCATCCCCAAGTTGATTTTAAAAGAATCCTTGGTGCTAGACATGTCCCATGTGCTGTGCAACACCCTTTTCTGGGCAAGGCACCATATTGGAGGATCCCTCCCCAAGTTGATTAAACAAAAAGATTTCTTGGCGCCTGGCGAGCCCCATCTGCTTTGCGGCACCTTCTGCTAGGCAAGATTTCTCCCCACGTTGATCAAACAAACCCGTAATGTTAGACGTGCCCCATGTGTTGCGCGGCGCCCTCTGCTAGGCAAGACCCCTCCCCAAGTTGATTAAACAAAGAGTCCTTGGTGCTAAATGTGCCACTTTGCTGTGCGGCACCCTTTGCTAGGTAAGACCCACCCCCAAATTGATTGAACATGAGTCCTTGGTGCTAGACGCGCCCCATTTGCAGTGTGGCACCTTCTGCTAGGCAACGGCCCTCTCCAAGTTGCTTTAACAAGAATCCTTGTGCTAGGCGTGCCCCATTTGCTGCGCGGCACCTTCTGCCAGGCAGTACCCCTTCCCAAGCTGATTTTAAAAAAAGAATCCTTGGTGCTAGACGTGGCCCATCTGCTGTGTGGCACCTTTTGTTGGGCACCCGAGTTGATTAAAACAGACTCTTTGGTGCTAGGCGTGCTCCACCTGCTGTGCGGCACCTTCTGCTAGGCAAGACCCCTCCCCACGTTGATTAAAGCAGAAATCCTTGGTGCCAAACGTACCCCATCTGCTGAACGACACCTTCTGCTAGGCAAGACGGCAAGACCCCTCTTCAAGTTGATCAAACAGAGGGTCTTTGGTGCTAGACCTGCCCCATCTGCTGCGTGACACCTTCTGCTAGGCAATGGCCCTCCCCAAGTTGCTTTAACAAGAATCCTTGTGCTAGGCGTGCCCCATTTGCTGCGCGGCACCCTCTGCTAGGCAAGACCCCTTCCCAAGCTGATTAAACACATAATCCTTGGTGCTAGACGTGGCCCATCTGCTGCGTGGCCCCGTTTGTTGGGCAATGGCCCTCCCCAAGTTGATTAAACAATAATCATTGGTGCTAGGCGTGCTCCGCCTGCTGTGCGGCACCTTCTGCTAGGCAAGACCCTTCCCCAAGTTGATTAAAGCAAAAATCCTTGGTTTTAGACGTGGCCCATCTGCTGAACGGCACCTTCTGCTAGGCAAGACCCCTCCTCAAGTTGATCAAACCAAGGATATTTGGTGCTAGACCTGCCTCACCTGTTGCGTGACACCCTTTGTTACGCAATGGGCCTCCCCAAGTTGCTTTAACAAGAATCCTTGTGCTAGGCGTGCCCCATCTGTTGTGAGGCACCTTATGCTAGGCAAGACCCTTCCCCAAGTTGCTTTAAAAAGACTCCTTGGTGCTAGATGTGCTCCTTTGCTGTGCGGCACCCTCTCCAAGGTGAGCCCCTTTGTTGTGCGGCACCTTCTGCTGGGCAAGATCCTTCCCCAGGTTAATTAAAACATGATCCCTGGTGTTAGACATACCCTTTTGCTGTGCGGCACCTTTGCTAGGCAAGACCCCTCGCCAAGTCGATTATGATAAGACTCCTTGGTGCTAGACATGCCGCTTCGCTGTACGGCACCCTCTGATAGGCAAAAGCCCTCCCCAAGTTGTTTTTTGTTAATGATTGGTACTAGGCGTGCCCCATCTGTTGTGCGGCACCTTCTGCTACGCAAGACCCCTCCCCAAGTTGATTAAATAAGAATCCTTGGTGCTAGATGTGCCCTTTTGCTGTGCGGCATCCTCTCCAAGGTGAGCCCCGTTGCTGCGCGGCATTTTCTGCTGGGCAAGACCCCTCCCCAAGTTAATTAAAACATAATCCCTGGTACTAGACATGCCTTTTGCTGTGCGGCACCCTATGCTAGACAAGACCCCTCGCCAAGTTGATTATAAACGACTCCTTGGTGCTAGACATGCCCCTTCGCTGTGCGGCACCTTCTGATAGGCAGGAGCCCTCCCCAAGTTGATTATGCAATCATCATTGGTGCTAGGCGTGACCCACATGCTGTGCGGCACCTTCTGCTAGATAAGAACCCTCCCAAGTTGATTAAAACAGAATCCTAAGAGGCCCCAAAACGGCCCCCCAGGAGGCTCCATAACAGCTTCCAAGAGCCCGACGATAAACCTCCCAAGAGACACCCAAACTAACATCCAGGAGGCCTTGGACCCGCAACCCAGCCCCATCGGGCGGCGGCGGCCGGCGGCGGCGGGGGCGGCCGACGAGAAACAGGTTTCTCGTCGGGATGCTGTTTTGAAGCATCCTTCGGGGCCGTTTTGGGGCCTCAGAGGGCCTCGTTTGGTATTCTTGGGGGCCTCATGGGTGTTTCTCGAGGCCTCCCGGGACCTTCTTGAGGTGGAATGCCCCATGAGCCCGCAGGATGTATCCGTTAGAAGCGTGCCACCTGTGCGGCGCGGCCTGGGTGGCTTCACAACCTTTTTTGCGTTCAACATATGCGCCTATATATTGGTCCTCTCCTGGGGCTTCTTGGGGCCTCCTGGGGCTTCCTGGGGCCTCCTGGAGCTTCCTGCGGCTTTCTGGGGCTTCCTGGAGTCTCCTAGAGCCTCCTGGGGCCTCCTGGGGCTTCCCGGGGCTTCTTGGGACCTCCTAGTGCCTTCTGGGGCTGTCTTGGCCCCTCCCAGTACCTCCTGGAGTTGTCTTGGCCCTCTCCTGGGGCGCGATTCGTCTGTGTTAAACGCATGTGCCAATAGATTGGCCTTTTATTGGGGCACGAATCCATTGTGTTTCACGTATGTGCCTATAGATTGGCCTAATCTTGGGGCGCGAATAGTTAGTTTTTTTACGTGCGTGCTTATACATATTGACCCCATCATGGAGCGCCTCAGCGTGTTACGTGATGCCTAGAGATTTGCTTTTTGGGGGGGCGCGAGTCCTTTGTGTTTTACACATGTGCGTATAGGTTGGCCTCTCCTGGGGCACGAGTCGTTTGTGTTTCACGTGTATGCATATGAATTTGCCCTTTCCAGGGGCACGAGTCTTTCGTGTTTTACGCATTTGCTTGAAAAATTGCCCTCGCCTGGGGCACGAGCCCTGCGTGTTTTACGTATGCGCCTATGCATTTGCCCTTTCCTGGGGCACGAACCCTTCGTGCTTTACTTATGTGCTTATAGATTTGCCCTCTCCTGGAGCACAATTGCTTCGTGTCTTAAGTGTGTGCATATAGATTTGCTTTCCCCTGGGGCACGAATCCTTTTTGTGTTTAACGTATGTGCCAATACATCGGCCTTCTCTTGGAACACGAATCCTCTTTGTGTTTTACGTGTGTACCTATAGATTGACCCTCTCCTAGGGCGCGAACCTTTCGTGTTTCACGTGCGTGCTGATAGAGTGGCCGTATCATGGGAGACGAATCTTTCCTGTGATTGGCCCTCTCCTGGGGCACGATCCCTTTCCAGTGGCACGAATCTTTCGCGTTTTACGCATTTGCTGATAGATTTGCCCTCCCCTGGGGCACGAACCCTGCGAGGCGTCACGAGCTTCACCGGGCGTCAGGGGAATAGAGGCTTCAGGCCGAATAGAGGCTTCACGAGCTCCACCGGGCGTCAATGGAATAGAGGCTTCAGGCCGAATAGAGGTTTCACGAGCTTCACCCGGCGCCAGGGGAATAGAGGCTTCAGGCCGAAAAGAGGCTTCACGGGCTTCAAGGGGCGTCAAGGAAATGGAGGCTTCAGGCCGAATAGAGGCGTCACGAGCTTCACCGCCAGGCGTCAGGGGAATAGAGGCTTCAGGCCGAATAGAAGCTTCGCGAGCTTCACCGGGCGTCAGGGGTACAGAGGCTTCAGGCCAAATAGAAGCTTCGCGAGCTTCACCGGGCGTCAGGGGAAGAGAGGCTTCATGCCGAATAGAAACTTCACGACCTTCAATGGGCTCCAATGGAATGGAGGCTTCAGGCCGAATAGAGACTTCACGACCCTTAATGGGCGTCAGTGGAGTAGAGGCTTCAGGCCGAATGGAGGCTTCACGAGCTCCAATGGGCGTCAGGGGAATAAGGGCTTCAGGCCGAACAGAAGCTTCACGAGCTCCAAAGGGCGTCAGGGGAATAGAGGCAACAGGCCGAATAGAGGCGTCACGAGCTTCAATGGGCGTCAGGGGAATAGAGGCAACAGGCCGAATAGAGACTTCACCAGCTTCAGTGGGCGTCAGGGGAATAGCGGCTCCAGGCCGAATAGAGGCTTCACGAGCTTCAATGGGCGTCAGGGGAATAGAGGCTTCAGGCCGGATAGGCGCGTCTAGGGTCGCCCTCCCACCAGTGCGTCGCAATTCGTAGGCCGAATAGAGACGTCACGCGCCGAATGCAAGTTTCAGGCCGAATAGAGGCTTCAGGCCGACTAGAGGCTTCACGCGCTTCACTGGGCGTCAATGGAATAGAGGCTTCAGGCCGAATAAGGGCGTCACGAGCTTCACCAGGCGCCAGCGGAATAGAGGCGTCACCGCAACTCCTTGGGGGACTAGCGTCTCCAAATAGCGTCTTCGGCGCCGGCTCGAACGGGGACCCCCCCGGGCCAGGCCCCTGTATATATATATATATGTGTATATATATACATATATATTAATATATATATGTAAGGACGAAGTAGAGAACGCGAGCATATGATATAGAAGACAGGCAGCACGATTGCAACAGAGAGTGGCGAGCAGCGTGCAGTAATTATCCCAAGACGGCGAGAACGAAAGGAATATGTCTGCAGATGCGAAGAAGCCAAAACGCAGCGTGGGCCAGTGATTGCACACAGCGCTGCGTGGTGTATGTAATAAACGCCATACCATTAAGTGTTTGTTGAGCTTGGGCGTCTGAGGCCCGGTGGCGCGAGGTTTGTACCTTGATTGTTTCTCCACGCAGTGTTTGCCTCCTCCTCCTCCTGCTCCTCCTCCTCATCCTCCTCCTCCCCCTCCTCCTCCTCTTTCCCCTCCTCCTCCTTCTCGCCCCCGCTCTCCGCCTCCTCTCCCCCTTTCACCCCCTCCTACCCCTTCCTCCTCCTCCTCCTCCTCCTCCTCCTCCGCCTCTTCCTCCTCCTCCTCTCCTCCTCCTCCTCCTCCTCCTCCTCCTCCTCCTCCTCCTCCCCCTTCCTCCTCCCTCTCCTCCTCCTCTTTCTCCTGCTCCTCCTCCTGCCCGTTCTTCCTCTTCCACCCTCACTCGTTCTCCCCCTGCCTGTGACACTCCCTTTCCTCCCTGTTGTCCCTATCTCTCCGGTTATCCCTCCCCCTTTTCTTCCTCAGTCTCCGTCTCCTCCTCCTCCTCCTCTTCCTCCCCTCGTCGAGCAGCAAAAATGTGTGTTTGGAAAGGCGATGGCATTACAGACTGGACCCGCGACGGGAACGCAGAAAGTTTTCAGAAGCTGTCGTAGAGAAAAGTTTGACGTGATGTCGAATGACCAATTGGGTATAATCCGTCGGCTGGGTGAAATCGAATCCCACACTTTCACGCGCAGGCGTGCAGGCCAATCAATATCGTCAGCACCCTGTCCCAATGGAAGCTATCGTAGCACTTCAAGCGGCAACTTGGGGGCGTAAATTTGAGTACGCCGACAAGTCTGTCGAAGTTCCCCCGGTTGTACTTGTGGAAAAGATCGCAAAGCATACCGTTTTCATGCCAAGCGCTCGTGATGATGTCAGCAGTGGTGAAATTGGTGGTGACGGCATCCCATCTTGTGAGGCGAGCCACGTCTCTAGTGAATACGAAACGACTCAGGAAGCTGAGGCCGCAATCGACGGTCGAATCTCGAGTATAGAGATGCATTCTGGCTTGATCGCTGATGCGAAGGATGAAACAAGTTACATATATTTGGTGCTGGATACGTTTGGGAACCAATTTGTGGAGGGCAAATCAAACCTTCCCAATCCAAGCCGTACGACGTTATCGAGGGTTGAAGTGGAGCAGCGTTGTGAGTTCATGCGTCCTTCTTGTCTCCGGCGGAGTGTACGCGACACATTTCACAAAGGGAGGATACCCGTTGAACAAGGCATACGAGTTTTTTGGATGTATATACAACCTGCGCAAACCATGGTCGAGGTTACGGGCATCGCACAAACGCATGTCGGGCAAACGCGTCCCTTCGATGTATGACGCTGCATGTTCAAGTTCAGGGAAGATTTGTATCAGTGGAACCAATCTTACAAACTCGAGATCGTACTACGACATCTGGGTTTCGGCGCTCTGGCGCGCCTGCCGAACTCTTAGAGGGCCGCCCCCTGGGGCGCACATCGGCGCCTGTCCTGTCCTGTCCTCCTCCTCCCTTCGTCCCCCGCCCTTCGTTTTCATCCCTCGCCCTCCCCCCTTTCATCCAGCCGACGCCATGGCACAGGCTGGGGCGCCGCCCAGGGCCGCGACATGCCAGACCCCCCCGCAGGAGGGGACGGCGCTGGCCTGAAGCTCGGCGCCATCAGCAAGGTGGGCCTCGTCCACGAGTGGATGTGGGTGGGGGAGGACGGAGGGAGGAAGCGGAGGGGGGGTGACAGAAGGGGGTTGCCGATGTCACCATCAAATTCGATCAACGTAGCGATATAAAAAAATCTTTGATTTGAGCCGGTGTCCACGCTCCACAGTTACCCAAAGGCGTTTATCCCTACCGACCTTCGCAGATCGATCCCAATGTGTTCTACCTGGTGAACTTCGCTGGGCCGTGCCAGTGCGCAGCAAATTCTGCCACCCGTGTGCTGCCGGAGCGGAGCGCCAGGATGCACCGGTGGCCTTTGCCCTCAGCACATTCGCAGCCAAGGCTGAAACAGTCCGGCACCAACCTGGTGATCGTTTTATAACTCATTGTTTTGCCGATCGGCGATGGCCCTCGCACCCCTTCTCCCCCCCATGGAATATATCTTGGCTGTTTGTGGCGCTTGTTTTTCAAGTAGGTGGAGTCTCTCCTATAAAACGCGCTGCTGCAAACAGTCTTGCCAAGCAGAGATCCAGAGCCAGACCCCCCCCCCTCCCCCCCTTCTTTCCGCCCATTGCCGAAACGCCGAGTAAGAAGACTCTCGCCTGGTGCCACGGGCCCTTTCCCCAGTCCCCCGGCGCGAGGAGCACATTCTCATGGCGTGGACACCCGCCCACGGTCAGGACCCCTTCCATGGTACCGTCCCCTCCTCCCGAGTCGTTTCTTTGTTCTCATGGTCTCGGGGGCCGGTGAGGGCACGAGGCCGAACAGAGTGAGCAATTTCCCGCCATGAGTGCTTCATGATTGGCGAGGTTTGGGCATCAGGCTCCTCTCGGCGGCGAGCCCGGGGGGGGGCGAGGAGGGGCGGGCCGCCTCAGCAGGCTCGGGAGTTCCCCAGCTTCCCGCGGAGGTTCCTGAGCCTTCTTTCGAAGGCACAGGAAGCTTCTCAAAAGGCGCGCGCGGCTAAGTCCCGCCGCCGTCTGAGAAGGCCTTCGCCTTCTCACTTCCCGCGCTCGCTCGCCGCCGATGAACCCAGGGGACATCCAGGAGATCTAAACGAGGCCCCCCAAGCGTGAGCTTGGCCGCGAGGCGGGCCACCGATTCGGGCAACCCGAGGTCCAGGCTCAGATCGGGCACGCCCCGCCACAGGAGGAATGTTCCAACGCAGTCAAAAAATGGTCGGGGGGCACCTTGTCTTTTATTCGTTAGACTAGTTTGACTAGTTTTGGAACTGTTTTAGCAATGTTTAACATATATGTTTTGGATATGTGTAGGGTATGTTTGAATATGTTTTAGATATGTTTTAGATCGGTTTTAGATATGTTAGATCTGTTTAGGATCTGTGCTAGATATGTTTGGGATCTGTTAGATCTGTTTGGGATCCGTTTTAGATCTGTGCTAGATCTGTTTTGACTGGATTTAGGGTTCGTTTGTCTTTCATTCGCTTGACTAGTTTTAGATCGGTTTGGGCAATTTCTTCTTTTCCTTCGAGACTCCGCGAGCAGGAGGACGTGCCCGGCCCGAGTCCAGGCCGACATGGCCGAGCGGCGGGCTCTCCGAGGGCCGCGCGCCGCACCTCCCCGTTTGGCCTCCTCCTCCCCGCGGGGGCCTCTCGCGCGGCCCCGCGGCGCCACCCTCCTCCTCTCCTCTCCTCCTCCTCCTCCTCCTCCTCTCCTCCTCCTCCTCCTCCTCCTCCCTCCCCCTCCCCCTCCCCCCTCCTCCTCCTCCTCCTCCTCCTCCTCCTCCTCCTCCCCCTCCTCCTCCTCTTCCTCCTCCTCCTCCTCCCCCTCCTCCTCTGCATACCCGTTGGCCTCCTCCCCGCGGGTGCCTCAAAGCGGCCCCGCAGCGCCCCCCCCCGGTGGTCCCGGAACGACACGCGAGGCCTTCCAGGAGCCCAGACCCCCTCGAGTTATGAAAAGAGCACGACGGGAGGTTTTTCATTATTTTTGGCCTTCGGGGGCCCTTGCCGGTCCTCGGGAGCGTCAAAAAACGACTCAGGACGAAAAACTGGTCCCGGGGAAAGGGTCCAGACCGCTGGGGTCGACGTCATGAAAAATTCATGACGTCGGGGGTCTGGGAAGGGCTTCGCAGTCGAGAATCGAACGGGGTGCCCTCTCTTCCTCCGCGGGAGGCGGCGGAAGGTCGGCGGAAGGCGGCAAGAGCGAAACGAGGCGGCCCCCGCCAGCGGAAGCGGGCGGAAGGCAGGCGGGTGCCAGCGGAAGCAGAAGATGCGCCCCAAAGAGAGGACAACGTTTTTGGCTTCAGGGTTTCCGGAACCCGCCTCATTCATCTTGTCACGTCACGGGCCGGCGTCTTACTCACCAAGCGAGAGTTGAGCCTTGACTCCACGGGCCTCTTCTCAGGCTTAACTCAGGGGACTTCCCCGACACCGAGGCCACCGCGGCGTGAACTCGGCCGCCAGGCGTGCCACCGACTCGGGCATTTTCAGCTCTGGGTCGAGGCCGGACCACAACCGATTGCGAGGGCATAGCGTCTACCAGGTGGCCTGCTCCCGCAGATAGCCGTCACTCCCCAGCGCGACTCCGGCGGTGCCGAAACGACCTTTTGGGCGTTCCAAACAGGGCCCCGCCTCGGAGGAGCGAAGGAGTCGTCATCGGAGCGACCCAAGAAAATAGGTATCGTTGGCGCCGACCTCGGCGCGCAAGCTGCGCGCGTAAGGTCCCGCGTGAACGCCCGCGTTTCCGAGGTGGCGTGGCTCCCGCAGGACCTTGCAAGTTGCTACGCTCCTCGACCTCCTCCTCCTCCTCCTCCTCCTCCTCCTCCTCCTCCTCCTCCTCCTTCTCCCCCGCCACCTCCTCCTCCTCCTCCCCCTCCTCCTCCTGGCTTCCGTGCTTTGTTGCTCGCCTCTCCTTCGAGGTCGAGGGCGGCGCCGCCCGGGTCGCCCGGCGCGCCTGCCCGAGCACCGAGCACCGGGGCGGCCATCACGCCAGCAGGCCTGAGGGCGCTGGCGCTGCGCCTGAGAGGGCAGGGGCGCGTGACCCGGGTGCCGGTGGTGGGCGGCTTCCCCCCTCGGGGTCACTCGGTGCTTGCCGTGGGCCGCAAGGGCGGCGACGCCCCGAGGACGCGGCTGGTGGGCCACATGATGTGGATCATCGAGGGCCTGAAGCGTGAGATGCCCGAGGCCGCCGTGGACTTCCTGGACGAGAACTTGTCGACGATGACGGAGGTCGAGGTGCTGCAGCTCAATACCATGTTCAGGCACGTGCCGCTGGAGCTCGAGGCTGGCGACATGGGCTGGGTGCGGCGGCGGCGCTTGTTCGGGGCCTCCTGGGACCTGCTGCCCTCGCTCGAGGCTGCCGCCCCTTGTCCGCTGGACCCCGCAGAGTTCGCCACGCCCCAGGCGAGCTCGGCGGCGAAGACTGAGCCCGAGAAGTTCGAGGCGCTGCGGCGGTCGCCCATCGGGAACTCGTTCCAGTGCGAGGTGGACGCGTGGTTGCTGGCCCACTCGGCCGCGCAAGCCGGGCCGCTGGGGGCCGTGCTGACGCTGGCCGCCCTGCGCGCCAGCTCGCGGTGCTGGGCCGGCGGGCACAGGCTCGGGGCCGACGACGTGCTGACGCTGCGCGAGGGCGGCGAGGCGGTCTCGGAGGCGAACCTTGCGGCAGCCAGGCGGTGCTCCGAGGTCGGCGCCGCGGCCGCAAGGGCCGCCCAGCCAGGGCCGCCGCCGCGGCTCGGAGCGCTAGGGGCTGACGCCCTCGAAGTGGGAGAACCCGTTTCCCGTGGGCCGGGGCTGCCGCCCGCCGGCGCCTTGACGCTGTACGTCGGTTGACTGCCGCGGCAGCTCGCGCTGCTGGGCGCGCTGGAGGAACTGCGCGGGGCGCGCCTGCTCTGCCACTGCCCGCCCGCGGCGCCGTGTCACGCGGAAATGCTGCGGGCGCAGCAGGCGCAGCGCGGGCCAGGCAGGTGTCGTCCCTTTCAGCCCGCCGCAGCGCGTAGAGGCCGCGCTCGTGATGATGTGTCACCACTATGGCGCTGGCTTGCGAATCGATGCCGACGTGGTGGCGCTCGGCAAGGTCTTCCCTCGGCAGGAGGTAAGAGCCGAGTTCTGGCACTGGAAGACAGCAAGGCAGATCGCGTGGCACGACCTTGGCCCGCACATCAACGTTCCGCTGTGCGAGGCATCGGTGATGATGTTGCGCAACGGAGCCCAAGCGATCGTCCGCCACGTGATTGTCCTTCTCCATCTCCTCGCCAGCATAGTCAGCATCGGTGTTCCGAGTAAGCATCAGTCCAACAGCAGGGAGCTCAAGCTCCGGCTGGTGCGCGCCTTCTCGGTACTCGAGCTGGCAACCGGCACGCGCGGGGTATTTGGCTTCGCAGCTTCAGCCAAGGCCCGGGGGTGCCCCGTCGTGCCTGCAGGGAGACAGACGCTCCAAGCCAGCCGTGGGCGCACCGCCCGAGCCCAGCTGGGGCGCCTGCTGCAGATGCGCGCGTGAATTCAAGGCGTACAATCGGTAGAGGCCTTGCCAGCAGTTTGTGGGCTATGCGAATGCCACGCAGATTGCTTGCCAGTGGCATCGGATGATGTGGACCCTTGCCCTCAAGATTGCCTTGGGCACTTTTGGAGCACAAGGGCGACCGCAACCAAGCAAATGATGGGCTCAGCATATCCAGCGCATGCTTCGCTCTTGGCGGCAGGTACCCAGCGCGTGGCGCCTCTTCTCAACTTCAAGCCGCCTCGGAGTGCCCAGCCGCGCGTCGTCGAGGCCAGCGCGCGCGGCCGCTGCCTTGGCCGGCTGGGCCCTCGCGCGCAATCGCATGGCGCATGCCGCATATGTGCTGCCAGACTACCGCCTGTGCCTGCATGAATCATGCGCTTGCGCGGATCAGCCCTGATGCTCGCACAGGTCGTCTCGCTTCCCGGGGCGAGGACAGCCGCGCCGAGAGCGCTAGAGTGAACGCGCCAATAGATGGCCCCCACGTGGACAGCCGGCTGCGCAGACAGCTCGCGCTGGATCCTGCAAGCGAGCTGTGACCTGACACCACTCCAGCCTTCCACGCCACCTTCAAAGAGGCGTTGGCAGGCATTGGCTGCGCGCACCTTCGGCGCCGTCGCCGCGTTGCATCTTGCGCAGAAGCGCTGGCCACGTGCACCTCGCCTCGAGCGGTCTAGAGAGAGATGCTGCGAAACAGATGAAGCGCAATGCGTGCAGCCAATATTTACATCGTCAGCGGTGCAGCCGTTTTCAGCAGAGCTGAATTCAGTCACTCTGCTTCCGCCACCCTGAACATGCGGTCGCAATCTTTTGCCGCTCGCACGCGGGCTGCGTTCGGCTGGGACCAGGAAAGGGTTGGGTGGGATGCTGCTTTCAGAGGAAAGAGATGCGCTCGTCGCCGCCGGCTTGTGCACTCGCAACCGGCCCTGCTCGGCGCTGTTTGCGCGGCCGTGTTCGGGCCCGTGAGCGGACTTGGCGCGAGGGGCGCGCCCGCCGCGGCCGGTCTCCTCGAGCCGCGTCGGGGGCTGGCCGCGCTTGGGCCTGCGAGCGAGACTTGGCGCGAGGTTTTTTTTTTCATCTGGCGCGACAGTCATATACCTAAAGGCGCATGGCCAGCGCGCGACGCCCAGGGCCCCGCTTGGGCGCCCCGAGAAGGGACCGCCAGGGAGCGACGCGCCCGCCCGTTCGCGCCCAGATTGCGGCGGTCTGTCCGTTGTGCAGGACTGGCGCTTCTCTCTTGAGAGCCGCATGGTCGCCGCGCCAAGGCTGGCGCGGCATCTAGTCACCCCGAGAGGGGCCGTGCCCGCTCGCGACCGCGTTGCGGTGGATGTCTCAATCGGTTTGCACGTCTCTTGGGTCAGATCTTCCTCTAGTTGAACAACCGCGCGGCCGCCGCGGCGCAGCGGGCCTGGCACCGCAATTATCAGCCCGAAGACAAACCGGCGCGATGAACGATGTCTGCCCCCTTGCGCGAATGTCGCGGAGATGTGTTGGACGTTTTGATCGTTTTGCGGGCGGGGGTCGCCTCTTGCGGGGGGCGCGCGATCACCGCGATATAGCGGGCATCCCAATCAGACGCCTCAGCGACGGCCAATGAGGGGGGGCGCTGACCTGCTCGCGCCCAGAAGCAGCTGGCCCCCCCTTGCCCGCGGCCGGTTCGACGCGGACTGAGCTTAAACGTACTCAAGCTCATGCGCGCACGACGTTCGCACATTGTTCATTCGTGTGCAAATTCGTTCGCATTCACGCCGCCCGCGTTCAGGTCGCGCTCATTCAGACCCATGGTTTTCCAAACTCGCGCGTTGCGACTCGCTGCCCATGCCCGGACGCAACCGCGCTCAAATTCATTCGCTTTCAGGCCCACCCGGGCGGTTTTTCTGTCGGCGGCGAGGCGTGGCTGCCAGGCCAGCGGTCGGGCGAAACGGCGCCGCTGAAGAACGAATTGCCGATCGTTCAGGAGAGGGGGCTGAGCCAGACGGGGCGGCCGCGGAGGTGGAGGGGGGGGGGCATTTAGAAGCCGGCGAATTCCATCGCGGGCGCGCTGGAGCGGCCAGCCTCGGCCGCGGGGGCCGCGGCAGCTGCCGGGCCGCGGCGCGCGCGCACCCCTGGGCGATGACGAGGTCCAGTGCGCGAAATGCAGGGGTGCCAGCAGCGAAGCTGTCAATGAGGAATGCCTAGGTTAATCAAGTAGGGGAAAACGCAGCGAGGCCGCGCAGGCGGGCCGACGAGGTGCGGCGCGTAGGAGGGCGATCCAGGTGAGAGCGCCACCGGCAAAATGCTGAGCCCGCAGGGTGAGATGCAGTGCGAACGAGGCTGAACACGTTGATTCCACAAGTGTGTATATATAATTATGTTTGGATGTATGCATACATGTATGTATGTATGTTTGCCCCTATATATACATATGTGTATACATATATATATATATATATATATATATATATATATATATATATATATATTCGTGTATATATATATATATATATATGATGCAGCAATGGAGCACGCTAGTGGAGGGGCCGCCATGGCGCGCTACGTCTGCCCGCTCCCAGCTTGATTGTGGGGGCGCATTAATTATGAGAAGCACTGGGTTCTAGCACCCATGGACACTTTGGAATCCTATGATCATCGCGGTGTGACACACGTGTCGCCTGGGTACCCCCAAGCCAAATAGTAGCCGCAAGAGAACGTTCAGTCGCCACAGGCTACTACGCTCCCACTCAAACACTCACAGCGTGACGTGCCCAGAAAACGTAGGCGCACCTGGGGATTCGGTTCGTTGGCTGGTTGGTTGGATGGTTCGTTGGTTGGTTGGTTTGTCCAGTCGGCTTTGCACTCCTTGGGGTGCTCGGCTAGTCGGCGCAGGCCGAGTTGCAACGGGGGCTGGTTTCCAGCAGGGCCTTGCGGCCCCCGCGCCCCATGCGCCCCATGCTTGTGATATGGCCCATCTCGATCACGCAGCCGCTGCAGCTTTCGCAATTCATCGGGCCCATGTGGAATAATCCGTTTCCGCGCGCCGAATAATTCGCCGTCGGCGCGCAGTTGTCGCCCGTGTCGCTGCACTCCGCACGCTCTGCAGGAGCAACAGCGATAAGGGCGTCACCAGCACGCGAGCAGCGACTTTTTGTTTCTTGTGCGGGGATTGTCTCGGTTTCCGGCCGGGCGGCGCCATGCGATACATTCGTACAAGACGATGATTTTGCTCATGTTTCCGGCAATTGTGCGGAAGTCCGGCCAGGATAGTAGGTGTTTGCCAGCGCGGGCCCAAAACAGTAGGTTGTTACACCCCCGATGGGCATTCTATGTGCTGCAACATGGTGCACGCCACGTGGTACAACTTAGGTTGCGCAAAGCTTGTGGTGAAGTGTGCGTGGTGTAAGGTACAGTATGTGGTTTCTGCTACGCGGCGTAGGGTATATGGTGCAAGTTATATGATGCAATCTATGTGGTGGAA
>CAUYUJ010014657.1:283988-333988 GCA_963575745.1 Prorocentrum cordatum
GCTGCCCACGGCCGCCGCGGCGTCAAGGCTCGGGCAGGCATGAGGGGCCCCGGGCCCGTGCAGAAACGCGCGGCGCGTGCGTGGGCGGCCGCCTCTCGGCCCGCCGCGCCGTCCAAGTGCCCGGCGGTGCGCAGAGATGTTCGGGTCAACGGCACCGTAACGGGTACTTACTAACGGGTACTTTGAAATTGTGCCGAAAGTTGCCACTTTAGGGCCTTTTTCTTGCATTGCAGCGTTGCCCACATCGGGAAGGGTTGGGCTCGCTGGGTCACTGGCCAAAGTACCCGTTAGTGGAGTCCCCGTTTGAGGGGCGCTGATCGGGGGGGAGGCCGGAGTGTGCCCCCCCGGCCGGAGAGCGGGTCTCGGTCTGGCGCTGTGGCGCTTCTGCAGGCACAGCGGGGCTGCGATAGAGAGAGGGATCCCTGGGCTTGCCTGGGCCACGTCGGGCCAGGTCGTCGTGCCTCCCCAGGTTGTCCTGCGCCTGGGCATCGCTCGGACGTTTTTCTTTTTTTTTCGGCGACGACCATCGAGAAACATCCTGGATCATCGAGCAAACCAAAAAAACATGCACGAAAACGAACAACGCACGGGGATCTTGCAAGGGATGTTTTCCTACGTGCTCATCTTGGCCCCAGGGAAATCCACAATCCCGGACTAACCTCGCTCTGGCTGAGTGTTCTGGACCTACACACTTGTGGACTCGTGCGCTCCCGCACCTGAGGAAAAAGAGAACCGTCCCCATCCTATCCCATCCAGCCTCCATACACTGCACATCGCAAGATGGGAATGTCATGCTTCGCTCCGTCGTGAACACGATTCGAGCTCACAAGGCGGTGAATTGGATGTTCGCCAGACCGCCTGAAGCTCAGTCTGACATGAGGGCACATCGGATGTTCCTCCTTGCTGGGTCGAAGCACTGTGCTGAATGGCGCAGCCTCCCGCCCAGCAAAGTTCAGAGCCCCGAGTCATCAGGGGTAACTCGGGTCAGGGCTAACTCGGGTTCCTTTTTCGGGAATCCGAACCCGACTTACCCCGGACCCGAGTTACCCCGGATAACTCGGGCGTCCAGAGCCCCGAGTCATCAGGGGTAACTCGGGTCAGGGCTAACCCGGGTTCCTTTTTCGGGAATCCGAACCCGACTTGCCCCGGACCCGAGTTACCCCCGGACAACTCGGGCGCCCAAAAAGTAGGGGATACTTAGAGAGGAAGTTCTCGCTCGGCCAGAGCTGCTCGGAGAGGCCCTTTTGCCTCCTGGGGTTCGAGCTCGGAGCAGGCAGGCCGGAGGAGGAGTGCACCGATCTTGCAGGGTCAGCAGCGGGGAGTTCCGCGCAGACTTTTCCACGGCTGCAAACTCGGGAATTCCGGTGAATCATGCCGACGGGCCACGCTACAGTCGGGGCTTGGACCTCAGGAACCCAAAATCAGGAACGAGGCCCCTTTTTTCCACAAGTGAAACTTCGATGTCCGATCGAAGACACAAGGGAAACCTGAGGCAAGCTGCGAAACACGTAAGGAACGCGGAGCCCCTCCCCAACGAAAAGGGTTCCTTCTTCAGGGCCCCGGCTGTAGGTGGCAAGAGATCGGGTGGGCACTACTGGCACGGAGTGGTATGTACCAGCTCGTTTTCTTTCTGTGGGCCATGCGGTCAAATATCCTATATTGCTGCCGAAGTACCCTTTGGAACAGGACAGCATCAAGCATGATCACGCTGTACTGTGTGGTGCGTTCTATGCCTAGTTTGAACATCTGGCTCCTCTGCTGGAGGGCCACCATGAGAGAGTTGATTTGCTCAGTGGGCCTCGTTCCCCGGAACATTGTCCAGATATCATCTTTGGATTTGCCCCAGTATTTGATCCGATGAAGGTCGCAGACATCCACGCTAAAAGTAGTATCTACCTCAACCACGCGATGAAACCTTGCATCGTTGACTTCCCCACGAAGTCTGAAGCCCCGCACCTGTCCCCAGCCCGATCGACCAGAGCTTTCCACGGATGCCGATGACCGAAAGAATCTGGTTGACCGGGACTGCGGACACTAGTTGCTTGGTTCATTCACGGCCCAAGAGCTTGGACGTCTGAGCTCAGTATGGTTGCCAGACATGCATTACTATGTGATGTCAGTACTCAGAAACTCGGCATGAACGAAGTGGGTACGGAAAGAATTGGTATAATGCCCAACGGCAGTTCCTGCTTATTTTGAACAGGACTCGCTGTCCGCGCCGCCGCGGCCTGTGTCCACTTGAGAAAGAAGGACGCCTGTCCAACAGCGGCCGCTGTTGGCTTGGGACAACATTTGTTGTTGGTCATTGTACCCATTTTTGTTCCGTTCCCATTCCGGGCGTCCAGAGAAACGTGTCGTCCTCTTCGGCGTACAATTGCCTCAGCTGGTCCAGGAACTGGGCACTGTTGCGTAACATGTGCCGTCACCCACGGAGGCTGGACTTCAGCAGTGACGATATACATATCCAACTCATGGCTCCTTCCATCGGGCTCTTCAGTGGAGTTGTGGGTCGTTCTGAAACGTACCTCCCCGGGATCCTTGTGGTTCTTGATTTTCAAGTGTAGTTTAGATTTCATCCCTCCGATGCCACCAGAGCCCCATGACAAGAGCCAGGGAAGAAGAGCGAGAGAGTGAGAGCGAGAGAGAGAGAGAGAGAGGACGAGCGTTTTTGAAAAGGGAGTGCCACCAGCCACTGTGTCCCTCCTACGGCCACAGCAGGCCTGCGAGAGAGAGGGATACTGTGCTTGCCCGGGCCACGTCGAGCCAGGTCGGCGTTCCTCCCCCGGTTGTCCTGCTCCTCGGCATCGCTCGAGCGTGTGCATGTTTCCTTTCGGCGAGGACCATCGAGGAGCATCCTGGATCGTCGAGCACAGAAAACATGCACGACAACGAACAATGCACGCGGAATGGCCATCCGAGCGATGGCGAGGCTCTCGTCCTGCGTTCGCTTCCCGCGCGGTGGTCCGGTGCGGAGGCTCCTCGTGGCTGCAGCGTGCTCGCCCCGAGGCGGTCCCGCGGTTGTCAGCGTGGTGGTCGTGCGCCGCTGTGGCGTGCGCGTCGCGCGCGCGCGTGCGGTGGGTAGGCAGATCCTGCCCCCCCTGGCGGCGAGAAGGCTGCCCTTCGGGGGGCAGGCGCGTTTTCTGGGGGTACTGGTGCGGCCTTCTCCATGTTATCGCTTTCGTGCCCGATGGGCGGATTTGGGTCACCCTATATATACGTATTTATAGTTCCCACCCATGCACGCACGTGTATATATATATATACATACATATATATATATATGTGTATATGTATGTATGTCTGTATGTATGTATGTATGTATGTATGTATGTATGTATGTATGTATGTATATATGTATATATATATGCTCGCCAGCGTCGATCCAATACAGTGCGTGTGTGTCTAGAAAAAAGATTGCGCAACTCATATGTGGAGCCATTTCTGTGGAGAAACCTATGTGGTGCACTCGCGTGGCCTATGTTGAGCAAGCTATGTGGAGCAACAGATGTGATGCTATCTATGTGGTGGAACCTATGTTGTGCAGTATTTGTTGTATAACTCATGCGGGGCAGCTTATTTTGTGCAATCATTGTTGTGCAACCTATGTGTTGCAGCCCCTGTTTTGCGCAGTATCGTTTAAGCAATCTATCTGGAGCAATCGATGTGGTGCACAATATGTGGCAGTGACGAGGTGGCGACGGGGCGGCGACGGCGACATCATAGCCGCCAGACCGACCACCAGGTCCAGACGATGGACGGCGACGAGGCGGCAACGGGGCGGCGATGGCGACAACATTGCTGCCAGACCGACCTAGGCCCAGACGATGGGCGGCGACGAGGTGGCAACTGGGCAGCGACAGCGACAACATTGCCGCCAGACTGACCCCCAGGCCCAGTGCCTTAAAACGCAAGTGCGAACCGCTAAGGGCAAGCACTGCTGGAGGAATCTAGATGTAGATGTGGGGTTATTCGTCGGGTGGTCCTCACTGTTCTGACCCTCCACTCTTTCCGCTCTTCGCACTATTCGGGTAATTGCTGCTCGTCCGATTAGACGAACTCCTTCAGATAGTCTAGCTCTTCACGCACTGTTCCTCAAACGCAAGCCCCAACGTACAGTCTAAGCCGTATACTTCTCAGGACCGTTGAATTTGTCGTTTTTTTGTTTCATTCGGATGTTTTGAGTACATTTGATTTCTGGGTACGTTCAGGTTCCCAGAAATTACGCACCGACGACAATCATCGTGTTTCGTTTGCTTGCTGATCTAATTCATCCAGATGCACCCTTACATCTCTCGCGCCTATTCAAGTGGTGATTGATGCGTAGCCCCTGCAAATGAGTCAATCCAACTCAACATCATAACCCTTCGATCACTTCCAGTCATGCTGGCCAATCTGGCTCGTCTAATGTTTGTCGGAGTGCAGCGCAGACAGTTTGTGATTGCACTTCCAATGTGAATTCCATGTGCTGCAGCCTATGTATGGCATGCAACCCACGTTGTGCAATCTATCCAGCTGCCTGCGGCAAGCCCCGCTTGTGGGCCACCTGGCCCGACATGGGCTGTATCAAGCTTCTGTTGGGCCCCCTCGGGTCCCTCTTGAATCGCCTTCGGGCTCTTTCGGGCCGTGCCGGTTCCGTCTTGGGCCGTCTCGTACCCCTCTCGGTCGTTTTGGGGAGCTTCTCGGGGCTGTCTTGAGGGCCTCGTGGGGGCCTTCTTGGGCTATTCCGATTCGCCTCTGAGCTCTGCTTTGGATTGTCCTGGACCGTCTGCGGGGTTTCTGGGGCCCTCGGCGGGCTTTGTGGTTCTCTCTCTGGCTTCCCCGCTGTCCTCTTGGAACCATCTTGAGGCGAGGGGTCCAGGAGCCCCAGGCTACGAGTGGCACAGGGTGCCTCTGTCAGTTTCCCCCGATTTCGGCAGTCCTGCATAGCCTGTCTGACTCTTGGGGCCTCCTTGCCGCAGCTTGGGGTGTCAATCCCAGAGATCCGACGCTGAGAATTTTTCAGTCCAACGGGGCCCCTGGAAGTCTCGCCCCATTCCCCGGGGCCGGTTTGTCATCCTGAGTCGTTTTGTTGATGGTCCTGGGGCCGGGCGAGGGCCAGCAGAGGCCGAACATCGAGAAAGACCTCCGTCTTGATTTGTTCCATGCGTCGGAGGTCTGGGCTGGGGGCTGCTGGGGGCCTCTTGAGGCAGCGTTGGGCCATCTTGGCGGCCTAGGTCGCCTTCCTGAGCCGTCCTGGGAAAGAGCGATGGGGAGGCGCTGGGCCGCACAGGAAGCCTCGGGAGAGGGGAGGGGGATGCATGCAGGAGGAGGAGGAGGAAGAGGAGGAAAGGAGGAGGAGGGGGAACGGAGGAGGAACGGAGGAGGGACGGAGGAGGGAATGCGGAGGGCAGGAGGAGAACAGCAGGACGGAACGGAGGAGGAAGGGAGGAGGACAGGAGGAACGGAGGAGTACAGGAGCAGGTGAGGAGGAGGACAGGAGGGCTGCGTGACGAGATGGGGGGGCGGTCATAGAAAGCATATCTGTTGTGCGTCGCCCTGTGTCGCCAGCCCCCCCTGTGAATGCATGGCTACGCTTGGTCGGTCTCTCAGTCTGTTGGCTTCGAGGCAGGCTGGCTGGCAACTCGGTGGATTGGTCTGTAGTCTACAATCGGGGGCGGCAAAGAGGGGGGTGATGACTGGGGGAGGTGGATATCATGGCGTGGGCCACGATCTTTCTTCAGATCTCATGGTGCCTCTTCTTATTTCATGACGTTCCTGGCCCCCCCTGGGCCGCGCACATACCGCCGGCCGGCCATGATTTGCCCCCCCCCCCCCCCCCCTCTTGGACGCCCCCCTCTTGTCACCACCCACCAACCCACCCCAACCCAACCCGAAGGCCCCGATTTGCCATCCATTTCTAGTGTGGGGGGGGGGGGATCGGGGAACATGGAGAAAACACATATGGAACCCTTACCCCCCCCAACCCGAAATTCGGGTCTTCGGGTTGGGTAGGGGTGGTCTGGTACGTAGTCATCTTGGCCGTCCCCGATACACAAAGATTGCTGGCAGTTGGTTTGCGTGTCTTGCTGGCGGGGACGTCGCGCATATCTCTGCCCCGCGCACGCGCACGGCACGAGCCTGTTGGTTTCAAGGTCCGGCGATCTCCCGGCTCATCGGGCCCGCTCGACCCCCCTCCCGGATAGCCGGACCTCGTCGGGTGCGCATGTCCGAGAATGGGGTGCGCAGTACTGGTGCAGGTGGGCGTCCGTGGGGCTGCCTAATGCAAAAGCGTTAGGATATTGGCTGGCACCTCCCCCTCGTCGGATGGCCCAGGCTATCTCCGAAAGGCCCTACCTGACCTTGTCGTATTAGGGGGCCAGATGTGAACCCTACCCCTACCCCCCACGATTTCTGAGGGGGAGGGTGGGGTTCACTTCGTTCGGGAGCTCCCGAGCAAAGTGAGCCCCACCCTCCCCCTCAGAAATCGTGGGGGGCAGGGGTAGGGCTCGCATCTGGCCCCCTACGGATGCGCATGTCCGAGAATTGGGTGCGCAGTACTGGTGCGGGTGGGCGTCCGTGGGGCTGCCTATAATGCAAAAACGTTAGGACATTGGCCGGCACCTCCCCCTCGTCGGATGGCCCAGGTTGTTCAGGAGGTAAAAAACACACAGACACAATTTACCGTCGATCCCCCAGAAAAGATGGGAAAATATGGGCAGTGGGGGGGAAGACAGAAACCCAGAAAATACAGGGAAATATGGTGAATAATTTTATTAGTGTGTATTTATTTGTGTGTCCTGGGGCCCCTTCAGTTATGTCCGAAAAGACGATCTGCAAGCAGCGAAGCCGAGACCGATTTCTCGATGGTGGGCTCTCCCTTTCTCCACGAGTCTACTGGCAATGACGACCTGACTCTTGCTGCTTCGTGGCGGGGCCGGCTATGTCGCCGGCGCCCCACGAGACTGAATGCGGCCCAGAGCGGCCCAAGGGGGCCCAGGAGCTCCCGACGAGGGCCTAAACCATACATACCAAGCCGACCCCCAAGACGACCACAAGACGGCACCCTGCAGCTCCATCATGGCGCAAGAGCTTCCTGGACAGCGCCAAGACGACCCAAGGCCACAAAGAACAGACAACGAAAGATTTGAACATTCTGGACCGCTCGCCTTCTCGGCTCCAGACGGCTCCAGGAGACCCGACTGGGAGACCAGGAAAATGCTCAAGTACGCCCCCAGAGGGTCCCAACAGGGCCCCCCAATGGCCTTGGACGGCCCCCGGTAGGGCAAAATGCGCTTCTCTGGCCCCCAGAATTGCAGAAAGGAGCGTAAGGGACCACCCAAGACCCAGAGGGCTGGTCGGATTAGTCTGACACTCCATCATTCATTACTTTTCTCCACCGCCCCCGCCGCATCACCATTCTGTCCTGCGCGGCGCTCTCCCTGCCGTGTCTTATCCCCCTCCCCCCTCCCCCCCCCCACTCCCCCTCCTCCCCAGACATCCGGCGCCGCTGCTCTTCTCTGCGCGGGTTCCCAGAGGTCTGCATCTCTTGCCGGGGGGGGACTGCCGTCTCGTCCTGATCAGGCGATCGCACACACCGCCGAACGAGGCGGCACCGGCCGCATCTTGGGCAGGGCCCCCGCCCCCCCGACCCGCGGATTCGGCGACCGCGCGCCACATCCCCAGACCCCCGACGTCATGAATTTTTCATGACGTCGACCCCCAGCGGTCTGGACCCTTTCCCCGGGACCGGTTCTTCGTCCCGAGTCGTTTTTTGACGCTCCCGAGGCCCGGTAAGGGCCCCCAGAGGCCAAAAATTAGGAAAAACCTCCCGTCGTGATTTTTTCATACCTCGAGGGGGTCTGGGTCCACGGATCGCTGGTCCGTGTCCTGCGCGCCCCCGGCCTGGGCCGTGGCCTCTCGGCGGCCCCCGGACGGCGGAGGCGGGGCCCCGACGTCCGGCGGTGGCCTCTGGCTCGGGCCCGCGGGGGCCCCCAGGCCGCGGAGGGGAGGGTGCGACAGCAGCGGCCTGCGTGCCCCGGTTGGGCGCCCCCGCGCAACCCCCTCCTCCTCCTCCTCCTCCTCCTCCTCCTCCTCCTCCTCCTCCTCCCCCTCCTCCTCCCCCTCCCTCCTCCTCCTCCCCCTCCCCCTCCTCCTCCTCCTCCTCCTCCTCCTCCGCCTCCTCCTCCTCCGATTCCTGCCCGCAAGCCGCGCACCAAAGATCTGCCTTGCCTGGGGTGCTTGCCTCTCTATTATTGTTGTGCTGTTCTTCTGATCCTCCTCGGGGGAGTGCGGTGCAGTGGGGGTCACTGCGGCAGTCCGAAGAGTCGAGAGGCTGCGCAAAGGAGGCAGAGGATGAAGCAGGGGTTGACCTTAAAGTTGGGCCAGTGCGAGGGAAAGTTTTGGCGGGCTGCGGTTAAAAAGTGTGCGGGATAGCCTCCGCTGGGGATTGAGGCCTGGACCTTCCGTTTAGCGGAGGCCGGAAACAGCCAAGCGTTTTCCGCCGTGATTGTTATCAACGCCAGGAGGTCAGGGTCCTCCTTATTCTCGTCGTCTAAAGCGGCCGCTCGAGCATCTCAGCCGCTGGGCTGGCCTGGCACGGGCCTGGTGACCAGGGGTCCCAGCGTGGACGGCCCCCCCTTGCAGGTCAACGGCTGCACGGACGTCAACGGTATGTGCCAGGAGCCTGCGGCGGAACCCGAGCGCTGCCCTCGCCGATCAACGATTCGAGCAACTCGATGGGCGGCGGGGGAAGGGTTCGGAGTTCGTCGAACACGTGGCGCATTTCGAGCCCTATCCCATTCTCCCATCGATTCAGGGGGATCGGTGGTTGGCGGGGGCAGTGTTCGGATGTCGCCACCAAAGGAGCTGAAGAAGAGCACGCAGCTCGAGCTCACGCTCCGCCGCGGGCTGAATCACCAGGTGCGCCGCCCCCATCCCCTGTCGTGCCGTCTCGGTAGTCTGTCGTTTTCTCGTCGCTTTGCATCAGGATCACGGGCACCCCCTTGCGCTTGTAAGCAGTGGGCCACTTCGCGCTGTGGATTATTCCTCGGCGTGGGCTGCGGAGGGGCGGGCGGCGAGTCTGGATTGTCGCGCTCGTGTTCTGCCACTTTTACGGGCTGGATAGGAAGGAGGAGGAGGAGGAGGAGGAGGAGGCGGAGGAGGAGGCGGAGGAGGAGGAGGAGGAGGATGGCGGAGGAGGAGGGGGAACGCTGAGGGCGGAGGGGGTGTCGGACGGGGGGGGTCATTTGACGGGGAGGGGGAATGGAAGGGAGAGGCCAGGGGGCGGCGGGAAGAGGGAATGAGGGAGTGGCGGATGGGAGAGAGGAGGAGGATGAGGAGGTCTTGGGGTTTGAATTGCTTGCAGGTGCGTCAGAAGATTCGTCTTTTTTTCTCGCACTTGTGGCCACCCAGAATCCAACTAGATCCTCTATATTGGAAGCATGGGACACCCGTTACGTCGATTTCAGTGGGCCATGTGCCCCTTTCGAGTTCGAACCGAACAGCGAGATCTTCACGGACGGCTCGTGTCTTAACCCCGAGATCCGCCATCTTGCTGGAGCGGGCTCCTCTGCAGTATAATTAATTGGCGACAGCACACGTAAGCGTGCCATCTACGGTGGGTTACCGTCCTTATGTCACCGGCCATGGAGGATGTCATCAAGCAGAACAAAAGGCTTCATCACTCCCTGTACGCCGGCTGGCTCGATGCAGGGCTTCCTGTTATAGTTTGCAATCCTTGTGGAGGTTTCAGTGCACATCGTGGGTCCAAAGAAGCTAACTGACCCCAGGGGTTGCACCAGGAAGATAAGTAGTGAGCTCATGAAGCTTAGGAAAAGGCATCCTCCCAGGAACGAGTGCCAAGATCAGCAGGATCTTGCCGTTCAGTTCTCCTGGTTAGGGCAGTACGCGCAGTATGCGGGATTGGTGGGGTCCCACTGGGGTAGCAGCGGGGCGGTCTGGGGGAGTATCTCTCTTCTCCCATTTCCTTCCCACCCTCCTTGCCCCCCGAGCAGGAGCAGGTGGTCCAGGGTCCAGGCACCGGAGCCCAGCGCGCTGCGTGCCCCTCCCAAGTCCCGTCCCCGAGGGAATGTGGCGAAGGCGCTCTTTCAGGGGACGGGGGCGGCCAGGCCATCCGCGCGGAGGCCGCAGCCACCCGCCCAGCCTCCGCCCCCCAGGCTGCTCAGGGGGGCAGCCAAGAGGAAGGGGAGGGGCCGCTCCAAGCGCCCGCGCCCTCGCCACTCCCAGCAGACTGTGGACTCGAGGTGGCGTAGAAGCGCTGCTGTTCTTAAGGCGGCGAACCGCGCCCTGAAGGGGCGAGAGCGCCACTTCAGAGATCGGGCTGCGTGCGCCTGGAAGGAGGCCCGCGGGGCTCACGGCCGCGTGCAGAGGAGGAAGGGGAGGAGGGCCAAGGGGGCCCTTCTTCTTCTGAGTCGGACATGGAGCGAGTGGCTGCTGAGATCATTGGTTCTATATATATATATATATATATCATACAGTCTATCTGCATTCGGGGAAAAGCAGCACCAGCGGTCTCCCCTCCCCTTTTCTACACACCCCACCCCGCTCCCCTAGGCGAGGGCCTAGGCGGGGGTTTGGGGGAAAGGGCTTCGGTGGCGCCTACTCTTCCGATTTCTTTTTTTCCTCACCTCCTCTCGGCCTTCCTTCTTCTCCTCCGTAGGCGCCGCCTGGGCCCTTCGCGAACTTGTTGTATCTTTCTGCTCCTAGAGTGGGCTCGAGACCGCTTCGCGCATCCGAGGAGGAGATTGAGGGGAAGGGGGGGGAGGAGAAGGAGGAGGAGGAGGAGGAAGAGGAGGAGGATGGGGGAGGAGGAGGAGGAGGAGTTGGAAAAGGAGGAAAAGGAGGACGGGGAGGGGGAGGGGGAGGGGGAGGAGGCGGAGGAGGAGGAGGAGGAGGAGGAGGAGGAGGAGGAGGAGAAGGGGGAGGAAAACGAGGACAAGTGTAAAACCAAGAGTCACCAACGATGTTGGAATTAACCCTTCTTCCACGCTCCTTCTTCATAGGCCCCCACAGCGGTTAATCTCCATTGAGGGAATTGCTTCGTTGGAAGACAGCCGCTTGAAGATCCTGAAGCATGCCAAAGCATTGTTCCCGGGATTTCAACGCCACGTATCAGCTCGACTGTTGCGTCCTGACGATCCGGAATCGTGCCAGAGCGCCATTTGGGGGACTTCAACGCCGCGAACCAACATGATTGTTGCACCCGCATCACCCTGAATCCTTCCGAACTGCCACGTTGGAAGACAACCGTTTGAACATCCTGAAGCGTGCTAAAACATTGTTCTCGGGATTTCAACGCCACGTATCAACTTGATTGTTGCGTATTGACGATCCGGAATCGTGCCAGAGCGCCATGTTGGGGACTTCAACGCCGCGAACCAACATAATTGTTGCACCCGCATAATCCTGAATATTTTCAAGAGGCGTTTTTTTTCCCTTGGAGCGTTGATCACGGGAACCCGTGAATCTTGGCAGCAATTTTGAAGACGAATGTGCGCGGCGCTTCGGCGAGAACCACATTTTGAAAACGACCCGACCTCAATCCGTGAAGCTCCTTGCAGATGTTGAAAACGAGTGTGCGCGGCGCTATGGCGTTCTGAAAACGACCCGCCCTCAATCCGTCAAACTCTTGCACCTATTTAAAACGAACGTGCGCGGCGCTATGGCGAGAACCACATTTTGAAAACGACCCGCCCTCAATCCGTGAAGTTCTTGTAACTGTTTAGGACGAGTGTGCGCGGCGCTATGGCGAGAGCCACATTTTGAAAACGACCCGCCCTCAATCCGCGAAGCTCTTGCAACCGTTTAAAACGAATGTACGCGGCGCTCAGGCGAAAACCACATTTTGAAAACCACCCGCCCCTAATTCGTGAAACCTTTGTAAGAGTTTAAACCGAATGTGCGCGGCGCTCAGGCGAGAGCCACATTTTGAAAACGGCCCGCCCTGCATATGTGAATCTATTGTTAATTTTAAAGTTTCACAGTCATAAGCGGTGAGGAAGTCTCGGGCGAAACGCCCAGCCCGGCTTAAAAACTGTCCCCAGGGTGCGACAGGGAGGACTTATCTATAAGGAGAAGGAATGTGGGGGGGAAGAGAGGAATGTGGTGGGACGGTGACACGAGTGCCTCAGCCAACGGCACTGCGCCAACGGTGGACGGTCCCGAGGCCCGGGCTCCGGGCCCCCGGAGGCCGAAGATAGCGAGAAGCTCCCCGCCGTGATTTTGTCACAACGCGCGAGGGGGATCTGGGGAGGCGGACTTCGAGGGCGCGGTCCTATCGGGGCAGGGCCCCGGTGCCGAGGGCCGCGGCAGGGAGAAACGGAGGGGGCGGGCGGAGGAGCGGAGGGGGGGCAGCGAGCGACGGCTCAGTGAGTGCACAGTCCGCCGCGGCGCCGCCCGCAGGTGGTCTCCCTGGGAGCCGACGCGGAGCCTAAGGAGGCTCATCCTCTTTTTCTCCTTTCTTCCTCCTCATCGCCTCCTCCCCCTCCTCCCCCTCTCCCTCTAGAGTGCTCCCTCCTCCTCCACCTCCACCTCCTCCTCGTCTTCCCCTTCTTCTCCTCCTCGCTCCTCGCACCTCCTCCTCCTCCTCCTCCTCCTCCTCCTGGCGTCTCCTTGCTTCTCCTTGCTTCTCCTCCTCCTCTTGCTCCTCCTCCTCCTCCTTCCTGGCACCTCTGACTGCGGGGAGTCCCCTTCGCGGCTGGTCGCCGCGGGGAGGCCCCCGTCTCTCGGAGGGGGCAGAAGTCATCGGATGTCTCTGTGTGTCTGGCCTGCGTCCTCTGCGTCTGCCGTTCAGCGCTGTCGTTCCCTGCCGCGGGCGGGATGCATGGCGCCCCCTCCTCCTGTCGCGGGCGATGTTTCTCGCCGAGACAGGATCGCGTCGTACACAAAAAAAAAACACAGGAGGGGAGGTTTTTGGGCGTTTTCGGCCTCGGGGGGCCCTCGCCGGGCCTCAGGGCCGCCACAGAACGACTCAGGACGAAATGCCGGTCCCGGGGAAAGGGGTCGGGACTTCCAGGGACCCCGCATGGAAAAAGTCAGGACGTCGCATGTTTGGGCCCGCGGCCCCCAGCTTTTCGACGGAAGCTGAAGCCGCTCAGAAAAGGGGGGAAACGCTGGGATGCACCCCAGGGGGGCTATCCAGACGCACCCCTATCGAGGATGGACGCCCCCCATCGTATATCCCAGGGTTGGGCCCCAAATGTCGGTCCATTGGAAAACCCCAGGAAGCCTGGGATAGGGGTCGTCATATTCCCTGTTATCCTTCCCTCCTCCTCTCCTTTCCATCCAGCCCGCTTACCGGAGCCCCTCAGACAGCATGCCCAACTGCGGCTCCTTCTGGCAGCGTGCCTCGGGGGTCTCTTGTGGTCACTCCGGGGTGGCCTCTGGGGTCTCTGGTTGCAGCGGGGGCCGTCGCCTGGCCTGGCGAACCCTTAGAGGCCGAGGTTGCTGAGCGTCGTTCGATGTTCAGCAGTTTGGCTCTCGGGGAGGCTCCTGCGCTACGCCCCTGGCAGTTCCGTGAGAGGTCTGGTAGCGGGACTGTCAGAACCTACAATGGGCATCTATTTTGTTCTCAAGTGTGGGGGCCACTCCACTGCGCTTCCGATACACGACAGGTGGTGTTGCCTCGACGCGGCGGCGACGGTGGCGCGGGAGCTCAAGTTGAACAGCCTTCAGGGGCCCAGCCCACGGAGCACAACCCAGGGCCCGAACTCCACACGACAGATGGCGCCGAGAGCGCCTGGGACTTCCGAGAGCGGAAAGAGGTGATGGTTGAAGGGGTGTCAGGAGCAGCGACCCGCGTCTTCAAGGCAGCAGCATGTCGCATCCGTGGACAGTTGGAGTGTGCAGGACATGGGCGCCAGTGGATACTCGGACCAGGTTCTATCCTCTCCAGGATGCTGGGCAGCTGCGGTCTGGGGGAACGCGTCCGCCTCGGCCACGTCTGAGGCCCCAGAGGGCCCGAAACCCTCGCGTTCCCTGCCTTGGCCTCCCGAGCGCCGTCGTTGAGAATGCGTTCCCGGTCGCACGGGTTTGCGGCGAGAGGCGAGAGAGAGAGAGGGGCCCGGTGAGACGTGGTGTGTGCTCCGACGCGAGAGAGAGAGAGAGAGAGAGAAAAAAAAAAAGAGAGAGGGGCCTGGTGAGACGTGGTGTGTGCTCCGACGCTGCTGGCGTGCTGTCCCCTGGGCCACGTTGGCGTCGTGAGCCAGTGCGTGGACCCTGCCCCCCACTCCCCAACGAGAGTGAGACAGACAAAGAGAGAGAGAGAAACAAAACAAAAAACTACAGAGAGAGGGAGAGAGAAACAACAACTAAACAGAGAGAAAGAGAGAGAGAGAGAGAAAGCGAGGGAGAGAGAAGGGGAGCGAGAGGTAGAGAGGCAGAGCGAGGCCGGCGGAGGCCTGGTTCGTCTGGCCCACCCCGCCGCCCGCCCCGATGTAGTTGAGGCGCTCCAGCACGGCTTTGCCTTCGAGGACCGAAGGAGTTGTCATTCAGGAGGGAAAAACACAGACGCAATTAATCGTCGATTCCCCAGAGAATATGTGAAAATATGGGAAGTGGGGGGGGGACGAAAACTCAGAAAATATTAGAACATATGGGCCATGGGGGAACCTGTTGTTTGTCTATTTATTTGTGTGTCCCAGGGCCCCTTCAGTCATCGCTTCCACCGCGGAAGGCGGCGGAAGGTCGGCGGAAGTAGAACGAGGCCGCCTCTGCCAGCGGAAGGCGGCGGAAGGGTGGCGGAAGTAGAAAAATTGCCTCAAGAGGTGAAAACGTCTGTGGGTTTAGGGTTTCCGAGCTCCGCCAGTTGACAAGAGGCCTCTGGGGGCTCCTGGGATGCCTCCTGGGAGGGATGGAAGGAGGGATGCCTCCTGGGGGCGTCCTCTGGAGCTCTCTCTTGCAGGAGCCTCTCTCCTTTGGAGGCCCCTCAGCTGGCTGTGCCGCTCGTAGGTACGCCATGTTCTAGGCTTCCCGCCGGCGGTCTAACGGGAGATAACGGAAAGAGCGAGGTATGAGTGATGACGTTCTAGTGTGGGGCGAAGCCCTTGAAGGAGGGGTTCCAGGAGAGGGGCGAGGCGGAGACGCAGGGTTGGTAATGGCAGTTTTCGGGTTTCCCCTTCGGGTTTTTGCATGTTTTCGGGTTCCCCCCCAAGACGGCCCAAGAGCGCTCCAAGAGAGCCCAAGACCGCCCAAGACCGCCCAAGACGGCCCCAGAGGCCCCCAAGAGGCGCCCAAGGGGCGTCCCAAGAGGGCCCCAAGAGGCCAAAGTAATTGATTTTCATACGGAAAACGTTCATTTTTAGCATGGACGGCTTTTCGGCTTTCACGGCGTTCCCGACGGCCCAAGAGGCCCCCAAGGCCGCCCCAAGACGGCCCAAGAGGCTCCCAAGAGGCCCCCCAAAACGGACCAAGAGGGCGCCAAGACGGCCTTAAGAGGCGCCCAAGACGGCCCAAGAGGGCCCCAAGACGGCCCCAAAAGGGGGACCACGAACCGAAAAGTCTAGCCTTTCGCCCCAAGACGCCCCCTGGAGGCCCCAAGAGCCTCCCAAGAAGCCCCAAGAGGCCCCCAACAGGCGTCCCAAGAGGCCACCAGGAGGCCAAAATCATTGATTGCCGATTGGAAAAAGGTACATTTTGGCATACACGGCTTTTCGGCTTTCACGGCGTTGAAGACGGTCCAAGAGGCCCCACAGACCGCCCCAAGACGGCCCAAGAGGCTCCCAAGAGGCCCCCAAAACGGCCCAAGAGGGCGCCCAGACGGCACAAGAGGCGCCCAAGACGGCCCAAGAGGGCTCCAAGACGGCCCCAAGAGGGGGACCACGAACCGAAAAGTCTAGCCTTTCGCCCCAAGAAGCTCGCAGGAGGCCCCAAGAACCCTCCAAGAAGCCCCAAGAGGCCTCCAAGAGGCCCCCAAAGGGGCTCCAAAAGGGCCCCAATAGGACTCCCAAGAAGGCCCAGAGACGCCACATTCAGAGCGATCGGTAGCAGAGCGAACGGTGACGTAAACAAGCTGGTAAGACCAAGGCTCCCAGCAGAGAGCGGTGACGTAACAAGTTCCTGACACCAAGGCCCAGCCAAGGCTCAGGAACGGGCGGCAACGCAACAATCTCTGAACACCAAGGCTCCCAAGAGCGAGTGGGGACGTAACAAGCTCTCAACGCCAAGGCTCCCAGTACGAACGGTGGTGTGAGTAATTTCGGTTTCTGTTCCTGAAGCGCTCTTTCCGTTTCCGTGCTGGGCCAGGTCTTTTGGGCCACGTCGGGCATGTCCTTGCATAGCAGAAAAAATAATCCGGCGACGATTCCTCGTGCTCTTTTGGACTATATGTGTTTATTTTCGACTGTGCTTATCTTTCCTTCCAAAATCCGGCTGTATGGGGACATGCCCGACCGAAGTTTGGGGGTAGAGGGCTCCTAGCGTCAGGTCGAGCTCATAGTTGGGGCCGTCTCGGGAGCCGCGTGGGATCTCTGGGGGCCTGGGTGGGGCGCTTTGGTGCGATCTCGGGGGCCTCTTAGGCCACGCTCTGGAGACCGGAGTGCCGAGAGCGCGACCAGCACTGAAGCACCAACGTGTCTTGAAGTAGTTTGGCCTCTTGATCTAGCCCCCGAGGCCTCCATCACGGCCCAGTGAGATGGCAAGAGAGTCCAGGGACGACCTCCTGGGCGTTTGCCGAACGACGCGCTCAGTGCCGCTGGAACTGTTGCGCGGGAGCCCCAAACCCACGAAGGAGTGCGTCGAAATCATTGGAACTCGTGGACGCTGGGCAGTTTGTCTATAGCAATTGCGCACATGTTCGCAATTCTGATGGGTCTGGAGACAGTCTGGTTAGTACATATCGCATGGTAGCTCAAGATGCAAGGGAGGTTTAGGACGGCCATCCCTACGTGTCTCTGTTTCGTGACTAAGCTTCCCAATCCATGCAACTGTCGTGGGTTGCAAGCCTCAAACAGTTTGTCGTAGACGCCTACGGCGAATCACCGCCGCACCCCGCCGCTTGGAATCGCTCATGTGGCCGAGCGTTGTGGCAAGAGCTCTGCCAAGCTATCGTGCCATGAGTTCCCCGAGCCGTCGTGGAAACCCTTCGGGTAACATTTGGGGGAGGATGGCGGGGAAGATCAGGAGGAGCAGGAGGAGGAAGAGGAGGGGGCATCTTGGGAGCCTCTGGGGGCACTCTTGAGACCTCCTGGGAGCCTCTTGGTGGCATCTTGGGGGCCTACTTGGGCCTCTTGGGGGCCTTTGGGGGCTTCTCGGGGGCCTATTTGGCCGTCTTAGAGCATTCCTGGCCCGTCTCGCGCCGTCGGAAGACGTCTTGGGGGCAGCTGTGGGCGACTTTGGGGCCCTCTTGGGGCGCTCCAGGGCCATCTTCGAGGCCATCTTGGGTTGTTTCGGGGTCTTAGGGGGCCCTCTTGGGGCCCTCTTGGGGCCGTCTTGGGGACCTCTTGGGCCGTTCTGGGGCCATCTTGGAGAGGCCTATTGGGCGATCTTGGGGCGATCTTTTGGGGCTCTTGGGCCGTCTGGGGCCGTCGGAAGGCTGAACAGAAGCAACTGCTAAAATCCTTCAACAACCTGACGAACAACACGGATTTGGGCCTCTTCGGGCCTTCCTGGAGGCCCTCTTGGAGGCCTCTTGGGCCGTCTTGGAGACCTCTTTGGGGCCTCTTGGGCTGTCTCGGGTCATCTTGGAGCTATCCTGGGCCGTCTTGATGGCCTCCTGGCCCGTCTGACGCCCTCGCAAGCTGTCTTGAGACTCTCTCTGGGCCGACTTGGGGTCTTCTTGGGGTGTTCCAGGGTCGTCTCGGAGGCCATCTTGGGCTTTTTGGAGGCCTCTTGAGCCGTTTTGGGGCCCTCTTGGGGCAGCATTGGGGGCCTCTTTGGCTGTTCTGGGGCCATCTTGGAGGCCTCTTGGGCAATCTTGTGGCGATCTTTGGGGGCTCTTGGGCCGAAGGCTGAACAGACGCAACTGCCGAATCCTTCAAAAACCAAGAAACATCACTGAGTTTGGCCCCCTCGGGCCTGAGGCCGAGGGCGAGCGAGGAGGAGAGATGCTTCGACCATGGGCGGATGGGTGTTTGCGCCCGGGAGGTCAACAGCGACCTTGAGGCCCTGAGGACACAGATGGAGGCCGCGGTTGTGGTAGTTAAGATGGCGGCGATGATGATGATGATGATGATGATGATGATGATGATGATGATGATGATGATGATGATGATGATGATGATGACGATGACGATGACGATGACGATGACGATGATGACGATGATGATGTTACTGGTGGTGATGATGCTGATGCTGATGATGATGCTGATGCTGATGCTGCTGATGATGATGCTGCTGATGCTGCTGGTAATGGTGATGGTGAAGAGGTTGATGATTGCGTTGATGTTAGTGATCGTGATGATGATGGTGATGCTGATGCAGATGATTATGATGGTCATGCGGCTGATGATTATGATGACAAGTATGTCGAGGATGATGATGCTTGTGATGATGCTGATGATGATGTTGATGATGATGGTTATGGGCGATGGTGATGCTGATGATAGTGGTGGTGATGGTTATGGTGATGGTGATGACGATGGTGGTAATGATGATGAGGATGATGGCGATGATGATGAGGATGCTGATGGCGATGGTGATGGTGATGACGATGATGATGATGCTGATGATGATGATGATAAAGATAATGATGATGCTGATGATGACGATGATGATGCTGATGATGATGCTGATGATGATTAGGAGGAGGAGGAGGAGGAGGAATATTCTGCAATTTCTTTGTGATGATGGGCATCATGGTTTTGCGAATGACGATGGCGATAGTAATGATGGTGATGGTGATGCTTGTGCCGCTGCCGATGATGACCGCGCGCCTACGTACACGTTTGACAGGCGTGCTGAACCAGAGATGTTGAATCCGCCCCAGACAGCTTGGGCCCAGTAGGAGCGCCTGGTGTTATGCAGTGGCCGGTCTTGAGGAGAACTCTTCTGCAGACCAGCACATGGCCGAAACGTTGGAACACGTCTGGCACCACAGGATTCTCTCATTTTGCAAGGCGTTGCCCAGGTTTGCCACACTTTTCATTATCGGAGCACGCGCTCGATGGCTGCTTCCAGAGCCCAAGGGTGGCGCACATCTCGCGGCGCAGGGGCTTGACCCCTTCCCCCAGCCGGCTTTCTCTCCCGTTCTCCCCATCACCCTTTCTCTTCTCCTCCTCTCCGTCCTCCCTGTTCTCCTCGCTTTCTCCTCCTACCTCCTATCATCCGCCGTCCCAGCTCGAGGAGTTTGTGGGAGCTGTACCAAATACGGCGAAACTCCTCACGCGGGACGGCTGCCATACGCGCTTGCCCGCGCAGCCGCACGCGAGTCTATCACGGCTCGCAGCAAGGACCCAGCGTGGCATCGACGGCTACGCAAGGAGAGGAGCCGCGCACGTGTGCTTCTTCAGGTGGCAGCAGCAGCGGACTCGCTACAGCAACATCACAGTCGGCAGCCAGACCATCAGATGACGAAAGGTAGTTCCAGAGGTGAGAGCAGAGGACGTTGTGATCGTGAGCCACGTCCCCCGCCTTGGAAGACAGTCGCCAAGTACAAACGCCTGTGGGAGTGTCCCGCATGCGCACATCACAATGCATGGACGGCACAGGCTTGCGCCAAGCGCCACCCCACTCAGCCAGCTGACCGGCGTGAACGACACGAGCGTTCAGTTTCTCGCCCGCGCGGCCAGCGCCGCGCCGCCGCCTCGCAGCCCCCACAGAGAACTGCAGGTACGGCGACCAAGCACACAGAGGGAGGCCCAGAGGATCTAGTGCCGATCGTGCCAGCCTCCCCCGAGTTTGCTCAGTCGCACAGAAGATGGCGAGACCCTCCACAGGATCCACAGCAGCTCGGAGACTTCAGAAAAGCCTTGGGAGCCACAGTGGAGTCTATCGAGCGCCAACTACATTGTGCTGCAGCGCTCAACCTCGTTGAGGAGCAGGTGGGCCGCATGCAGGAAGAGTACAGCGTGCTGCTATACCAGATGATGCACTCCCGGTCGCCGCATGCCAGGATCACGAAGCAGCGCATGTTCGTCGGCCGCTGCAAGAAGCGTCTCATGGGTGCCCAGGCGAAGCTCCATTTGCTACAAGAGCAGCTGGAGGCGGCCGACACCCAGTGCCAGGTGCTCACGGACGAATTGGCACAAACAGAGCAGCTACTGGAACATGTCGGAGATTTGGAAGATGAGCATCCGATAGCTGGCAACATAGCAGTTCCTGACGACGATGCTGATGAACTCATGATGGACGGACCGTTCACCCAGACGAGCTTCCGCCCTGGACAGCGAGGGACGGCAGGCAGGTCATCGCGGCCACCAGCCAGTACCTCACCGACCACCACCATGCCGCCCAGGACAGCGACAGCGCCGCGCGCGTCAGCTCTCCCAGCAGCAGCCTCAGGTCCAGCTGTCACACCAGCAGATGGAGGTCAGGAGCCCCGGCGCTCCCAGCCTTCCCCGCCCCCTACGCAGGTGCCGCCTGGTGGGGCCCAGCTGCAGCATTGAGCCAGGATATCAGCATTCCGGCGCGATTGGCAGCGATCCAGCAGTCTAACGCACAAGTGTTGCATAACATGTCTTCGTTCCAGCACACTGTCGCCGCTCTCCAGACCGAGATCACCAACGTCAGGAACGAGAAAGAGTCCGACCTGGAGACCATCGCAGCCGCCGCGATCGACGCGGCCAAGCATGCCGCGGCCATGCAGACGCCCAAGAAGGACAAGGATAAGCCCGCACCTGTGGAGATCCAGAAGGCCAGCCGCGCGAAGATGGAGGCCGCTCTGCAGGGACGTAGGGCTGCAAGATCAGTATCTCTCAGACGACGCACCGACAGCGGGCAAGCGGGGGCCAAGGTACTTCGAGCTGATCGCGATGGCGGAGGCGCCTTGGGCGCTGGTGCCGTCGAGGTGGCCGCCCACGAGGCCTAACCTCGTTGTCTGTCAAACGCCTCCTGGGCGGCTTCATCCAGGCCGTGCGCATGTGCGTACTCAGTGTCATGTTCGAGCACGTGCGTGGGCATGCAGCCCACCCGTGTAATGAGTGCGTAGACGCGCTTGCGCGCCTGTATGCCATGGCTGCCCCCACTGAGTTCAGTGACCTATAGTCTGGGGGCACCTCATTTCCCAGAAAGAACGCGACAAGCCAATGCCGTGGATATGGTTGGCTGATGCAGACCCGACTATCCAGGCGGCTTTCCCGCCCAACTGCGGTCAGCGCCTACCCACCCCCCCAGGCTCCCACTACAGGCATCATGGATATCACCCCGGTCCCCAAGAAAACGCCCAAAGGCCGCGGGGTGTTTGCTGTTGGGTGGTGCGCTATCGCCATCGCGCTCTCCTTGGACCCCCGCGCGTGCAAGGCCCACAGAGGGGGCCTCGACAGGTTCCAAGGCTTCAGCGCCACAGGCAGGATGATGCAGTTGGCAGGTCAGTTTGCACAAAAGCCTCACTTTCTCGTGGGCACGGGCACCTCCGAGCTAGGCCAGTTCTATTTGTTGCACTCGCGGGCTTCCGACCCCGGAGGTGCAGGGTGCGCGCTACGGGTCAACGCGCAGTGGAAATCCCAACCTGGTTTTACGGCGCAGCCCTCCACCTGCAAGTTTTGCATGGGCATGGGGGGCCGCGGTGCTCATTGCGGCCGCGCCGGCCCCGGCCCTGTCGCTCTGCGCATGCGTTGCTCATGCTCCGCATTCCCGTCGCCCCCCCCCCCCCCCCCCCCCCCCCCCCCCCCCCCCCCCCCCCCCCCCCAGCGGATATCAACAGTTGGTGGTGGCAGCTACGGCAGTGCCTACAACGGCGCAGAGGGGGCTCCGAACACTTGGTTACACGAGTGGACGCCGACGCTGCTATGGGGCCCCAGACGGATGCCCATGCGGGCCCCATCCATGCAGTAAAGGAGAGCCTCCTTGGGAAGCATTTTCTTAACTTCCTCAAAGCCACCTCCCAATGGGCCCCGTCAACCTTCTACGAGGACCCCGCAGGCTCCGCTGGTACATGGGCGGCCCCAGAAGCCCGAACGACCTCCCGTCGCAGGGATTATGCGACGATGTCGATGGGTGTTGCTGTGCCAGCGCAGAAGGTGGATCACGATATCGACCTCGCGGTATCACAACCCGATCACAATTTGGTATCAGCGCGTCTTTTGCCCCCACCCTCCGAGCACATGTCGGAGGCGCCCAGGCCGTGCAAAGTCACGCGCGACCCGAGTCTCTACGCGGATCCGACGTCTTCCCAGCTATTCCAGCACACGTTGCCCCCACCCTTTGACATCCGCAGCACTGACCACGCAGAGGCGCGTGCGGACCACGTTCGACGATGCATGGGCGCAGCTTTCCTGGCGCGAGCGACGGCCACTGGGAGGCAGCCGCGACAATCCTGGATCAGTATCGACACCTTGGGTCTTCAGGACGAAAGAAGCATCTACCTACGCCTCGCCCGCAAGATAGTCTTGCGGCCAGTAGCAACCTGCTACGGGTGCTATTCTTCGCGCGGCGATGGGCACTCGCGTCGATCAGTTTTTTCGCCAGCCACAGGCCGCTTCCCTAGTTTGCCAGCCTCAGTTCGCCGGGTTCGTTCGCTACACAGCTCGCGTTTGCTACTTCCGCAGGCCACCGCGTCGCTGCTGAGAAGAGAAGCCGACATTCGGGAACGGCACTCAGGGAAGCGACAAGGACTGGGACGGCCTAGGATGTTAGCACAGTGGGGACATCAATGGGGCATCTGCCACCTTACTACCACCACAATTTTCACCATCGTGCTATGCTGATTGATGGGAAGGTGCAGGGAGGAGAGACGGAACTATGAAACTACATCACTTGTTGCTGGGACTATGCGCATGGAGTGCCCGCCTGTGCGAGTGCCCACCGTGAGCTCATTCTGTTTCACGTTACTTTGCTCATTCGTCACTCGACAGCTAACGACGCCCTACAACACCATGAAGGATTAGCTTCCAGTGTTGCCGACGCTTGGGAACGAAGACATTTCGATCAGGTTTTCGCCAAGGCATCGGCCAAAAGGATCAGCACGCGCGCCTTGCCCACCATAGAGCTGGGGGATGGCGCGACTGCCACCACCCACGCAGAGGCAGCTAATCGTTGGCTACGCCATTTTGCCGCCGAGGAAAATGGGGTTGTGGTTCCATTGGAGGAGGCTGATACATTTACGCAGACTACCCCGCAGTTGCAGAATCGCCTCACGCATGACATCGACACATCCGACGCCTTCCTACCCACCCTGCCGGACTACCAACATGCGTGCCGCTCAGCCAAGCCTTCAGCAGCCAGCTTAGATGGCGCCCCAGGTGCCTTGCTTCGCCTGTTTGCGCCAGACTAGGTCACATGTTCCACCCAGTGGTGGTCAAGGCCTGCCTCAGGATCGAGGGGCCGCTGCAGTGTCGAGGGGGGAGCTACTGGAACATCTGGAAGAAGAAGGCTGATCCTTCCAAGTGCAGCGCCAACGCTCTGTCATGATCTCCTCACAGGTGGGCAAGACATGTCGTCAGCGTCTCCGGAACCCCCTCGCTAAGGTGCTTCCCATGTTTGCAGGAGACTCACAATGTGGGGGCATTGCTGGCAGAGGGGTGGATCGCGCCGCTCTCGCGCTCAGGTCATTTCAGAATTGGCCGCTACCCTCCACGAGCCAGCTACGTCCGTCATGCTTGACGCCATCTCGGCCTTCCACAGGGCCATGCGAGAGTTGGTCACGCGAGTGGGCACGAGCGACGCGGACCTCCACCTCATCCTCTCCGCAGCGGGGCTCCCAAGAGGCGCCATAGAGGGCCTCGAAGCCCACGTAGCAAGGCACCCCACCGTTCATGAGGCCGCTTGAGTTGCTCGGCATCTTCGGGTCCTCACAGCCTCCAGCTACGCAGGCAGTTGGTTTTGGCACCCAGGAGCCACAGCAGTTGCCCACTCACTGGAAGGGGCGCGGCCAGGATAACAGTGGGGGGATATGGTGTTCAATTTTGCCACGGCAGCATGCATCCACGAATCGCAGCAGTCTCTACGCGAGCTTGAGCTCGACATCCGTATTCCTGTTGCCTTGCATGCGAGTATGGCCGACTTGCTACAACATGCACCAGACACCATTCGGGGAGAATTGGACCTATGTTTCTGTGACGACGGTGCTATTTTGTCATCGGCCCCGCCCCCATGCTTTCACGTGCAGCGGCCCGTGTGGCAGAGGTATTTGCAGCCAGCTTTGTGCGCCGAGGCTTGCGCCTCAACTTTGCAGCAGGCGAAACATAAGTACTTTTTCAGTTACGAGGAGGAGGGGCCAGACTGGCCAAGCGTGATCTCTGGCGGGATCGCCAGGGACGCTTCGATATCCAGTCTGATCTCCTGATCACTTTTACATTACATGCTGTGCGCACGTGCCCACACCTGGGCACGCAGCTGGACGAGCTGGGTTCTATTGGGCCCGAGCTGGCCCGCAGGGGGGGCTCCATGCGCTCCTCGGAGACCTACTACGACGGCGTATCTTCGGGGCCTCAGTGGATATCCCTCAAGAAGCCCGCCTCCACTTCACCGGTGCCCCCCTCTTCTCGGGCCTATTGTTCAACTCAGGTACCTGGCCCCTACTCACCGACGCACAGCACGCGCACATGCAGCACATCATGGTGAATAAGTATCGACAGGTGCCCCACCTACCGCAGAAGGATGCAGATGTAGTGCCAGACAGACTGATCCTTGCCAAGGTAGAGAGAGCTGACCTACGCGCTGTGCCTCGTGTGCATAGGTTGCGCGTACTGGGGCGGCTTATACACTGCGGCACGCCCACTTTGCGCAGTTTGGTCACACATGTGTACAGAGTGCCCCAAGGCCGTCGCACGTCCTGGACGCGCGGAATTCTGGAGGGCTCGAGGTGGTCATGCGCTACATATCACAAGTCTCGCGACGTGCCTGCGCCAGACGCACACTTTGCGAAGTGGGAGGAGACTATCCAGACATCTTTGCCAGCATGGAAGCCCGCGCCCAACAGTGCACTCAGCGCCCATGCTATGGCAGCAGCTCGAGCTGCATTGGCCCAGCGGGCACAGAGCGACTCCTTTTCGCTAGTCAGGCCTGCAGGCGCGCCAGTTCCTATCGCAGATCCCACGCATCCCATCTACCCCCCTAAGGTGTTCAATACTGGCCTACAGTGTATGCGGTGCGATTTCTTGGGTACGTCGGCCAAGAGCACACGTCAGCACACTGTGCGCGTACACTACAGCGCAGTACACCTTATCTCACGTTTCATGGGGGAGGGAAGTACGTGCACGGCATGCTCTATGTCATTCAGCAAGACGGCAACTGCGAGACCACCTCGCCTTCGATGCACCACTATGCCAATTCGCGCACATGATGCACGGAGCTGCAGTCACCCCTGACAGAGCAGAGGAATTGCGCCTCGCAGACGCGGTCAGCCATGCAGCTCAGAGGAGATCCGGTCTCGGGCGCTGGAGAGAAGCCCTCCCAGCATCAGCGCAGTATCCCGAGGGCGGTCTTTACCCATCCGCCATGCTTGCGGCCGCCACTTTCAGCGCAGCCGAGGCCAGGACTCTCCTACAGCAGGCAGCCTACGAACTCAGCCCCGACACCCTCCCGGCCCATCAGGCTCTCTGCGACGATCCCCCAGGGGGGCCCACCCAGGACCAGCCCCTCTATGCAGATCGACATTACAAGTATCGGTCTCATGACTTTCAAGGGAGTGCGGCAGAATTGATACCATGCCGCATTCATCGAGCTGAAGTGTTCATCTTGAAATTGTTTTCAGGTAGGAGGAGGGAAGGATCTATGCAGTTTGGGATGGACGACATGCACGCGCAAATTGACTTTCAGGTATGTGCGTTGAGTGCGGGCATCGCAATTACCTCTACCCTGGGTGACCTTACTAAGACTACCACTATCCATCCACATCATGTCACGACGTGTGTGGCACACCGGGGGGGGGGGGGGGGCATGCGAAGGGCGGGGCGCGGCCAGGTGGCGGGGCGCCCCCCCCCCCCCCCCTTTACGCGCGCGCGAATGGCACTGGGGCGTCCCTGGGCTACACCGACAAGCAAGCTCAGCAGCGGGTCGGGAATGCGCTACTGCAGCAATTGGTGCACCTCTTGGCTGTCATGTTGTCGCGGGGACCTCGGGGTGGATGGAGCACCCGCTCCCCCCCCGCTGGCGTGCCCAAGCCCCCAGCAGCTTGCAGCGCGAGCCCCTGGAAGCCCTCTGCTCGGCGCCCAACGTTGTCACGGCTGATTTTGATCAATGCGTGCGCCAGCCAGCTACGCGATGTGCCAGTGAGTATGGGCGCGCGCCCACCAGGCTGCTGGGCTTGCGCATGGACTGCCTTGCCCGCAGGCTGACCGACAGCCCGAGGAAGGGATGGCGCCACCACCCACAAGGCTCTCACAATATTTTGCGCGGTAAGGAGACGGATGACAAGGGAGGGGCCCGACGGTTCAGAATCCGCGCCGAAACGACGTATCTTTCGGATATGTGCAATAGGATTGCGGCCTGAATTGCAGGCCCCATGTCCAGGATACATGCAAGTTCCAATGATGCAGGTGTCGCGTCAGATCCCGACCCAGCCCTCATTGCAGACCTTCGATAGTTCCTTATCAAGCATGTAGATAGTGAGTTTGCTCCTGCCGCCCCCGGTTACGCACATAAAGGTTGGGAGCAGGGAGTCGCGCGTGCTGATCTGGAGATCCATGGATTTCCCAAGGGCCCAGAACCAGAGGACAGCCCCCAGGGAAAACAGGCTGGACCTCCGACTCCTGCTGCTTCTGGGCGTGATCCGACTCCAGATTCTGAGCCGAGAGAATTCGTGCTACCTGGATCGGATGAGGAGTTTGAAATTGCTGGTTTTCTTGACTTCCCCCCCCCGGCCCCCGCCCTGCCGCCGCCGCCCCCTGCTGCCCGCCCCCCCCCCCTCGCCCCTGCGCAGCTCGAGCGCGTCGCCGCCCAAGGGGGGGAGGCGAGGCGACGCCGAGAGCATCGTCGACAGGCGGCCCGCGATGAGGACGCGAGGCGGAGGGCCCCGTGGAGGGGCAAGGTCTCTTTCGCTCAGGCCTTCCAGCCCTCCCCTTCCCAACTTCTTATCTTAAGTCTCCTGGGTGAAATCCCTGGGGTAGAGGAGGCCAGCAATCAGACCGCGGCGCCTCGCCCATGGCATCGCCCCGCCGCCTCCCTCCCATCTCCCCCTCCCCCCTCCCTACCGCGTCATCTCTCTCCCCCCCGCTTTCTTTGCTTGTCATCCACTTCCACCTGGATCCTCCGCTCGCCCCCCCTGCTCTCCTTGTCCCCGCTTCCCCCCGTCCGCCAGGCCATATTCGAGCTGGCGTCCGCGCAGCCCGACGGGGCCGCGCGGGCCCTGGAGGCCCGCGGGAAAGAGGGGGCGGCTGGCGGCTGGAGGTTTAGGGTGGGGGGGGGGGGGAAGCGACGTGCTGCGTGAGCTTTCCTTTTTTTGTTTCTCTCTCTCTCTCTCTCTCTTTCTCTCTTTCTCTCTCTCTCTCTCTCTCTCTCTCTCTCTCTCTCTCTCTCTCTCTCTCTCTCTCTTTCTCTTTCTTTATTTCTCTCTCTCTCTCTCTCTCTCTCTCTCTTTTTCTCTCTCTCCCTTTCTATTCCTCTTTCTCTTTCTCTTTCTCTCTCTCTCTCTCTCTCTCTCTCGGTGCTCCCTTTCGCCCTCCTCCCTGTTGAATCCTCGTCGCCCTCCTCCTCCTCCTCTCTCCTCCTCCTCCTCCTCCCCCTCCTCCTCCTCCTCCTCCTCCTCCTCCTCCTCCTCGTCCTCCTCCTCCTCCTCGATAGCGGTCGGCCTTTGGGTGCGCTCTCTCGACGGCCGCCCGCGAAAAGGGGCTTCTCCGATGAGCTGCACCCCTCCCAGACCCTCACGGACCGCCCCGTGGGGTGAGGCGGATCCTCTCCCTGAAGCCCTCGAAGATGAGTGTAGCCGCGGTCTAGGACACTGCTGCTTTCCTGCTCGTCATCCAGGCCGCCCCCTGGGATCAAGTACGTCCTGCTCACGCTGGTTCCGAGAGGGCCTCCGAAGAGAAGGACGTTCGGTTGGAGGGGATCTTGAACCTCCTGCATATTTGGTGCTTCTGGACACGCCACGCCAGCACCTCCTGAATGCTCACTCTGGTTGCCGGGGGGAGGTTCGCAACACAGCTGCCCTCCTGAATCGGCATTGCCTCCCTTCGACGTTTTTCCCGTTTCTTGGAATGCGTCGTATGCCGCGTCGCCCTGCTGGTCGTATGGCGGCCGCCACTGTGCGACAAGATGGCCAACACACTGTGTACTGTGCCTGCCGTGAGCGGGGAGAAGGGGGCCCCCCGCCCCCCGACGGCCGCTCGAGCAACAGCCGCGCCTTGTCGAGTTCCCTGGGCAGTTGCCGCGGAAACCCCTGTCGGAGGCGGCCGCGTCTGTTGAACGTCGTGGTGCTCCCCCGCGTGCTACGTGCCCGCCCTGCCTTGTTTCGGGCACGTCCCTCCACAGGGGGAAGCTGTGCTGAAGTAGTCGAGAAGTGCCCCACGATGTTCACTCTTCTGGGATCTCTTTGGGCCTGTTTTATAACTATTTTAGCGTTTTTCGCCCAAAGCCCATGTGCAGCCCAGACCCCCGACGTCATGAATTTTTCATGACGTCGACACCCAGCGTTCTGGACCCTTTCCCCGGGACCGGTTCTTCGTCCTGAGTCGTTTTTTGACGGTCCCGAGGGCCAGTAAGGGCTCCCAAAGGCCAAACATAATGAAAAACCTCCCGTCGTGATTTTTTCATAACTTGAGGGGGTCTGGGAGGAGGACGTGCCCGACCTAAGCCTTGCTCCTGCTGCTGCTCCTGGAGCGGCTGCTGGCGGCCACGCGGGGCAGCGGCACGCACACCGGGGCAGGGGCATCGCGACAGGCAGCGGGCCGCCAGCCGCCCCACCGGCTCTCTCCGGGCGGGCAGGGCCTCTTCGCTCCGCCAAGCAGTGGCGACGCGTCCCGGCTCGCCAGTAGTCGGCGACTGCAAAGGGTGCGGCTGCGCAGGGGTGTGGTTTGCGATCGGCGCCGCTGGGGCCTGGGGGGCACGACGCTGTCGTCGTCGGGCCTCCTCGAGGCGCGGGAAAAAAACTCGATCGATGTCCCCGCGCGCCCCCCAGGGTGCCCCCCGGGATGTTCCCCAGGGTGCCGGTTGGAAACCACACCCTTTGCAAACCATACCCTTTGGAACCCCCGATATGGACCCGCCGAAGAATGTTCTAAGAACCTTTTTGTGGCTCGCGCGGAGAATGTTTTTCGCACATGTCTGGCCGATGCTGTCTCGTTTCGACACAGTGGTTTTTTTTGAAAACATTCCTTGTGTTCTTCAGACATTTTTAAATTCTAGGAACATTTCGCGGTAGGACTCTAGGAATGCAGGGACGGTCGGTCCTTGCGCAACGGCTTTTCCTCCCAGGTTTGGGCCTCCGTCGTCGTCGTCGTCGTCGTTATCGTCGTCGTTATCGATCGTGTCGCTTCGTTCGCTTGTTTGTCGCGGGCGATGTCGGTTGTCATTCTCGCCGTCGTCTTGCGTCCTCGTCGCCGTTGTCGTCGGTGGCCGACTTTTTCTTCGGCCTTGCATCGTGCGCCTGCGCAGGCGCGCGCGAGGCCAACAGAGGACATTCGAAAACCGTCTGTGTTTCTCGGCGATGTCTCTCTCCTTCTCTCCCCCTTTCGTCGTCTACCCGACGATTTTAAGATGTCCCCCTTCCGCGTAGCGTTTTTATACACAGGATTCCCCGGATATGGGTTTTCGCTTCTCCTGATGGTCAAAATGTTGTTCCCGCTGAAGCGCCGCTGGCCACATTTCTGCGCCTCTGGCTGTTTCACATCTTGCTCCCGCTGCAGCGCGGTCATTTCCGGTCCTTCCAGGTAGGCCTCAAAATCTGGAAAATACCCTTCCCCGGAAAAACCATCGGACGTGATTACACATTCGGTGTCGATTCGTTAGTTTTTGTTGGGGCGACGTCGTTTTGTGGGGAAGGAATATCCAGCGGGAGCTCCGTTTCTGCTTTGAGACGGCGATGTTGGAAGCAGAGCCAGCGGGTGCTCTCCATCAACACCGCCTTGTGTGGAGCTTTAAGACGGCCCAAGAGACGCCCAAGAGAGCCGCTAGACGGCCAGACTGCCCAAGGAAACCCCAAATGAGCCAAAAGAGGCCCAACAGGCCCTCACAAAGCCACGAAGCGATCGGAGCGGTGATCAGAAAGGCCGAAGAAAGACCCAAGACAGCACAAGATTGCTCCAAGAAGGATCCAGAGAGCCTCCAGAGATCCCCAAGACGGCTCAGGAGGCCCTCAACAGTGCTTCCAGAATGTAAACGTCGTTTCCTTGCCTTCGAGAGACGTACCTTTTCAGCGCATTTGCTGTTCGGGTCGTAGCAGCGTCAAAAACAGCCAATACTTCCTTCAGTATCGCTCCAAGACGGCCCCAGAGACCCCCAAGAGAGCCTCTAGACGGCCTGGACGGCCCGAAGACTGCCTACATGAGTCAAAAAGAGGCAAGCCTTCTCGCCCACCAGGGCTCCAAGAATGCCCACACGGCGTTTTCCACCAAACTGACTTGCATCCCAGGCTCACAACCACAAATCCCGGAAATCTGTTGCGAACCCGGGATCGGGTGCATTCCCCAAGAATTACTTGCGTTCGCGTGCCCCGTTGCGACCCGCTGCAACCCGCTGCAACACTCTTCGCCGTCCCCCGACGGCGCCCTCCTCCGCTTCCTCCTCCTTCTCCTTCTCCTCTTGCTGCCGCTCCACCACCCGTCCTCCCCCACATCCGCTTCCTTTCCTCGCTCTCCGAGACTCCCTCCCTCCCATGCTTCGTCCTCCACCCGGCGCCTCTCGGGAGCGCCCAGGGGCCCGGGAAGGGTCAGGGACCGCCCGAATTTTCGACGACTTCTGAAAACCACTGCAGGGAAGGGGTCACAGTTCCAACGCCACCAGGGATGGTGCGAACGACCAACATATGCAAAGCCTCAGGAACCAAGGTGCATGGCGCGAAGCGCCAATGCAGTCTGGTTATATATATATATATATTATCATGTAGATGTGTTTGGCTTTGTTTTGCGTGTCTGTCTCTGTCTCTGTCTCTGTCTCTCTCTCTCTCTCTGTCTCTGTCTGTTTGTCTGTTTTGTCTTTCTGTCTGTTTGTCTTCCTGTTTGTCCGTCTGTCTCTCTGTATCTCTCTCTCTCTCTCTGTTGGTGAGCTGTCGGGAGCCAGGGTTCTCATGTCGGGGTTCCCGGTTCCAGGCCGATTTTTGTGGGCGGCCAGATTCTTGGGTTCGTGGATCAGGGATTACCAGCGCTGTACGATCGAGTTTTCCGTCGTGGCCAAGCACCCGGGTCCCTGAGACCACGGTCAGAATGAGCGCCCGACCTCTCTGGGCCCCCAGGATTCCATTTGTTTCCCGAGGATTCCCATAGGCTTACATTTGAAATCCAATCGGCTTCCAATAGGACCCCGATACGTTCCCAAGTGCATCACAATATGGTTCCTAAGATAGGATTACAAACATATTTTAGTAACACTCCAATAATTAGGGTCGCAATCTGACGTCCAATCGGTTTCCAATGGGATCCCAATGTAGGGATCCAATACGCTCCCGATCGGATTCAAATGATACGCCATTCCGGTTCAACCTAGGATCCCAATCGGATCCCACGAGGGCCTCAATGGAATCCCAAGTAGATCCTCATCATTTCCCAATCGGAGTCTAGTCGAATTCCAATAGGATCGCGTAAGACCCCAGTTCGATTCCATTCCGAATTACAGCTTAATTCTAATGCTGATCCCAAGATCCCAGTCAGACTTCAATAGGACGTCAGGATTTCATTGGGATTTCCGTGGGACTATTCATTTCCAATCCGGCCCCCCTACATGCCAGCGGGTTATGTTTTCTTGGAGCCGTGGTTATATAGTATCGCGGTCTCTGTGCGGGGGATATCTTAGGGCCTGGTCTATTTCTCAGAGCACCAGGACCCGACACATGATGTTCAATAGTGCCTCGTGTGGGTTCAACATATCCGCGGACTATCCCCTCTTTCTCTCTTTATGCGTTCTGTTGTGTTGTTTGGTTTCCCTCTTCCCCCCGCTCTCTTTCACTTTCTCTCGTTCTGTATATCATCCTTTTTCGCTTTCGGTAGTCCCCGGCTATTTCCCAATATGAACTACGAAGAAGAATTTCGAACAGGATCCCACTCGGATTCAAGTAAGATGTCTTGGCCCGAGTACGCTTTCATGGCGATGCCAATGCGATCCCCGTTTCCCCAACCTGGTGCGATCTGTTATCTCCGGCAAATTGCGCATGCCCCCCGAGGTTGTGAGCATTTTCTCTCTTGATGTTACGATTGCCCTCATTTCTGCCCCTGCCTGCCCGCCTGACTCACACGATGTGTGGTGCGCTCGCTCGCTGCGGTTGCTGTCATTGGGGTGTCCGCTTCCACTGTGTATCTTGTATATGTAGGGGCGTGTGTATATATGCATAAATATGCACCAGAATTGAAGTGTGTGGGTAAACACATGTGTAAGTTCTTGTGTATGTTTGTATATACACATGTTGGGGACGGGGGAGAGAGAGAGAGTGAGAGAGAGAGAAAGAGAGAAAAGGGGGAGAGAAAGATAAACAACACGAGAACGATACAGAGCCATTGAAATATACGTTTGAATACAAGCAACAAGCATATATATATATATATATATAGACAAACACATCATTCGAGTGTGACAGAAGGGAGTAAGGGACCGAGGAGGAAGGTGATAAACAGGGAGAAATAGAGACAGAGAGAGAGAGATAGAGCGAGAGAGAGAGAGATAGACATACAACAAACCACATGATATATATATATATACATACATACACATACATTTATACATATATATAACGCATAGTAGTGCGAGGTTGACAAAGGCCCCTGGGCCAGAGGTCAACTTGGGGCTCGGGAGGGGTTCTGGATGTCCGGCCGCCCGTTCAATTGTGCTTGGGAGCGCCTTCGTGGCCGAGGCTCGCCGTGGCCAGGCACACCCCCTTCGTCGTTTATCTGAGGTTCCGAAAAAGGGCCGCGGCCCGGCGCAACCTGGAGGACTCCTCCTCCTCCTCCTCCTCCTCCTCCTCCTCCTCCTCCTCCTCCTCTCCTCCTCCTCCTCCTCCTCCTCCTCCTCCTCCTCCCCCTCCCTCCTCCTCCTCCTCCTCTCCTCCCTCCTCCTCCTCCTCCTCCTCCTCCTCCTCCTCCTCCTCCTCCTCCTCCTCCTCCTCCTCCTCCTCCCCCTCCCAGTGGCTTCCAGAGCACCCCTGACGAAGCCCAGGGGGCCCCAGAGGTCCCAAAGCGATGCGAGAGGCCGGGGGCACCCTCGGGCAGCACAGCCAACACCCGCAAAGCTTGTCGGACTCGTCTGTCGCCAGCCCCAGAGAGGCGCGAAGGGACCCCCCCCCCCAACTGCCGCCCCTCTCGCAGGCTTCTCTGCTCAGCGCCAGGGAGACTGGGAGGCTGCCGCTGAACGACGCCACGAAGGACGTCCTCCTGAGGGGGAGGACGCAGGGGAGGAGGAGCAGGAGAACGAGGAAGGAGGAGCACCAGGACGCTTTTCCTCCCCCTATCCCCCTCTTCCTCCTCCTCCTTCTGCTCCTCCTCTTCTGTTTGCTCCTCCTCCTCCTCCGCCCCCTCCCCATCCGCAGCAATTTTGGCTCAAGGCCAAAATTGTGCCCATTTCATTGCCCCCACGGGGCAGACACTCCGCGCACTGGCCTCGAGGACGCGCCGATTGCGACGAATACCAACGGGTATTGGGCTCCAAACTACAGCACGAACATCTACCAGCTGATCCAGACAAGCTCGCGGAGGCAATCGAGAAGAGCATGAACGACATCAAGCTTGCACAGCACCACCGCCGGAGAGACACAACCTAATGAACCCAGCAACAACAGCGACGACACTATCAACAACCTCGTGAACCAACGCAGAGGCATTCCTAGAGCAGACACAGACGGAAGACGAGCGACCAGTAAAACAATGCAAAAACACATCTGGGAGCAGAAGCGCACCAAACGACGACAGCAGATAAGCACCATCTTGGAGCAAAACATGGACCTCAAACGTATCAGCTCCATCAAGACAAGGAGAAAGGGGACGCTAACCACGGGTATGTTTGACAAGGACGGCATAAGCACGCCACCCGCCAAGGGATTGCTAATGTATTCGCGACCTTCTACGAGGAAATGTACAATTCCGATTCCACCGACACCCACGACGGACCACCAACCGCAGACGACGCCGAGCACTGCATTCCACCCTTCATGCTTCAAGAACTCGAGAGCAATATCGCAACTCAAGCCAGGAAAGTCACCCGACGGAGTAGGGATAAAGGCCGAAATGTACAAAGCACCGTGCTCGGAGCTTCAACGTGCACTGCTGCAGCTATACAACGCGGTCATTCAACCAAACGCTCCGACACTATCAAGTTGGCGGACAACTGTGAGCACAGTCATTCCCAAGTCGGGTGATCTGACGCTTCCACAAAACTACCGCCCGATATGTACGATACCCATGCGATACAAGCTGTTTATGTTTAGTTATCTTCTGTACAATCGACTATCACCAGTATTCGAGCAGCAACAACCCGACGACCAAGCGGGCTTCAGACCTGGGCGCGTCACGACCGACTACCGTGTTCACCTTTAACATAATGCGGGAATGGGCCTCCGAATGGAATCAAGCTTTGTGGATCGCCGCCGTAGATATTGTTTTAAGCGTTCGACGCAGTGGAGGACGGCAGCTTATGGACAGCACTGTTTCGTCAGGGGGTGGCGCCCGAATGCGTCCACTTACTCCGGCGCCTTTACCATGGCCAGAAGGCTGTCGTCCGTACCGACTCCACCAGCAGGCCTTTCAAGCTCCGACGCGGCACGAAACAGGGAGACTTTCTGAGCTCTTTGATGTTCAACGCTCTTTTGCAACATGTGCTAGCGCCACTCATCCCGTAATGGCAGCGACGACGACGAGGAGTCCAACTGGCACACATCGACGAATCTATTCTCACGAACCTCCGCTTCGCCGGCGACATCTTCATGGTGAGCCAGACACTTTCCAATCTGAAGACGCGAATCACCGACTTAATCGCAGCAGCAAAACCCCACGGTCTCGAAATTCATCCGACCAAGACGAAGATCATGACAAACCAACCAAGGACTCGAACGCGCAAGGCCACGGTTGCAAACATTGACATCGAAGTTGCCCCGTGCACCGGCAAGCTGACGTACCTCGGCCAAGCGATCACGTTCCAGGACGCTTCGGCTACAGAGAGCCAACACCGCATACAGGCTGCATGGGCATGCTTCACAGGACACAGACCAGAGCTTACAAGCAAACATTACCCTCTCAAGCACAGGCTGCGACTCTGCCGTGGCGCCGCAATGCCCACCTTGACGTACGGCGCAGAGACGTGCACCTTGACAGAGCCTCTCAGACAACAGTTACGCCGCAGACTACAGCGAATGGTCAGAGCGATCATCGGAACACCGAGAACGCGCACGAACACTCACGTCAACACACCCCGCCCCGCCCACGGGCAACCGTCACGACCACAACGCCAACAGCGACGACCTCAACGACTCCAGCGACCACGACGCATCCAGCAACCCGCCTACTCCGCGCGAGTACACCAGCGACGACCATCACCATGCCCGCGCGCAGACGACGGACGACAGCGAGCTGTGGTCCGATTTCATCCGCCGTAGCACGCGCAGAGCCGAGGACATAATGAGCCTTCACGACATCCCTGACGTGGAGCAAACACACAGAAACAAAAGCAAGGTCTGGTGCTGGGCCGCGCGGGTAGCACACCGCCCACCGAACCGATGGACACAGCGAGCATTGAACTGGAACCCTTCTCTCGACGAGCGACAGCAGGGCCATCGGCAACATGGCGGCCAACAAAAGCGGTGGGACGACGACATTCGTAAATTCCACCACAGCTTGCGTCAGACCACCAACGACGCAGCCGCACAAGGCAACGCCAACGAAGCCACTCGCCCACGGCAATACACCCACTACGACAGCAACGACGTAAGATGGTTGACAGCCGCAACGGAACCGACGCGGTGGGACGCACGTGAAAGCACTTTCTTTGCATACGCCAGTTGGCTGTGCACACCGTCCAACAACAGCGGCAACGAAACCGAACAGCGGCACCAGCAACGCCAGCACAAGCATCGACCACATCAACAGCAGCAGCAAAACACCGACAGCACTGACTAGGCCCCGACCGCAGACACCGACCAACGACCAGCAGCGCCACCAGCACCAAACGCCACCGACCATCACCGAACACCAGCATCGACCACCACGGACCCACACTGACCACCAGCACGTGGCACCGACCAACGACACTGACCAGAACACAGGAACCGACCACCAGCACTGACCACAAACAAACAACACCGACCACAAGCACAATCCTGAACTCCGTCCTCCTTGTCTTCTATTTGCGCCAGCTCGTGTACTACTTCGCCCACATATTCTTGATGTGCCGGTTGATGTCCCATGTCGACCACGCGCTCTATTTGTTCCGGTGCGTGAATTACGCCATCCAGAGCTGCGCCCACGCGGTCTGAGGCCACGGCCTCTTGCGCCTTGCCCAGAGGGCACGGGTGCCCCCGGCGCCCGGAACCGACGCCTCCGCTCCGCTCCGCTCCGCTCCGCTCCGCTCCCCCTCCTCCTCCTCCTCTACGCTGGGCTCCTCCTCCTCCTCGTCCTCCTCTCCTCTCTAGAAGCGCGTGGCCCGTATCAAAATGATTAAACATGCTGGAGGAAATGGTAAGAAGTTGTACAATGCTGGCCTCGCAGCGGCCACCGCGTTCGGAGTTGAGGTCACGGGCGTCAATAACACGATGCTCGCGCAGGCCCAAACTAGATATCTAGCTGCAGCAGGTCCAAGGTGTGCCTCGAGGAGCCGTGCTCTCTCGCTCCTCATCCTCCAGGACCCCCCGTGGAAAGCGAGCCTCGGGCCCGCGCTTATGTGGCGCCGTCTTGTCTGGGAGGCCAACGCCCGCCCCGACGCGGCCGTGGCCAGCCTCCAACAGATCAGCCCGTGGGGAGAGGCGGTTGTGCCGAGAGTTTCCAAAACTTGGGGCTCCTGCAGGGGCCCCTTCAGCGCGGTGGCCCTCTCGTTGGCCAAGGTGGGGTGGTCGTTTCAGGGTCCTTTCCGTTTTGTGATTCCTACAGGCGTTGCGTATCCCTTCCCAGGAACTTCCCCAGCCTGCATTGCCAAGCAGGAGGTTGCCTGGCACGACAAGTTAGCAGTACAGGCTGCCACCAAGATGGGACATCATGGCGAGCAGCTTGTTGTCTCAGCCCTCCGCGCCGTCCTCAGCTCAGTCGAGCTGACCAAGCAGCAGCGCGGCACGCTGCTGGCCTTCGTCGCCCAGAGTATCTGGACCATGGAGCGCGCACTTTCAGCAGGATATGATGCGCCCCAAGGTTGCCCATGTGGACAGCGCAAAGATGACCTCTAACATCGCCTCCTCGAGCGCCCCAAGACTGCCCAGGCCAGAGAAGAGTTCACTAGTGGGGAGCTCCGTAGGTTGAAAGACCCGGTTCCTGACACCTCCCCGCTCCACCTTGGGTCTCAGTTCACGCCCAAGGTTGTGGGCGCCCCCCCCTGGCACTGGCCTGGAGGCCTCTAAGTTTTGGTGTCGAGGCCTTAATTTACGGCCTGAGGAAGCGTCCAAAGGTGATGTCTACATAGATGCACGGCCACTGCAACTTCAATGGCCGCTGGGTGCGCATGGCCACCACGACGTCTTAGTTGCATGTGTCACGGCCACTGCAATTTCAATGCTGCTGGGTTTGCCGTAGTGTGCATGGTGGACGGAGATGAATTTGCCACCTCTTATGTCCGCGTCGGGCCCCTGGGGGCCCAAACCCCGGGGGCCGTTGAGCACCTCGCCGCAGTGGCGGCAGGCAGGCTCTCGCCTCGCGCTGACAAGGTGTACTCGGATTATATAGGGGTGCTGCAGTTGCACGGCGAGGCTGGGCATTCTCGCCGCAACCGATGGCCAGGTTGCAAAGTGCTCGCGGGCGGGGGCAATTTTGACTTCGGCCCCGAGTTTCAGGCAGCCAAGGCTCGACCACATCTGGAGTTGCCCCCTCCCCGATAGTGGCGAGTTCAGTTTAGCTAGCGGCAACGACGCCGCAGATTGGATTGCCGAGGCCGCCGCGGACCTCGGCAGTCAACCTAGTCTCGACGAAGTAGAGCAGTATCAGGAAGACACTGCTCTGCTGAAGAAATACCTTCGATCTGTGTCCACAGCGCTTGGAGAGTGGCCCGCTATGGCCCCTCGTCGCAACAGGGCGCTGGCCAAACCCGTGAAGAGCCTCGCCTTTCCCTCGAGGGTTGCCTCGGCCTTGGCCTCCTGGGGCCCTGGGGCCTCGCCTTCCGCCCCTCCTCCTCCTGCGGCCCCTCGTGAGACTCCGAGGGCCCACGTCTGGGCGATAGTGAATGGCCAGGGCCGATGTGCGATTTGCCGCATCCGCGTCCGCACGTTCAAAACACATGAGGAGCGATGCAGCGCGGTGGATTGCCTTGGACACTGCCCCCAGACGTCCAGCCTGGCCTCCAACCCCAGGGGGCATACATTGTTCTGTTACGAGCAACTCGGACAGCCAACAAGTTTTCTGGCGCGCCACAAGTGCGGTTCTTTTAAGGAGGGCAATTCGAGGGGTTTGTCTGGCGATTGTAAGTTGAGGCCGCCCCACAATGGGGCTAAGCTGCAGATGCAGAGAGCACAGTCTGGCCGTCACCCCAAGAGTCCAAGAGTGCCGCCGCCAGCCCGATTGTGCTCAGTCTTCCTTTCATGCCGCCGGCGCAGCTGCTCAGAGAGGCAGCTCAAGCCCAGGCGCAGAGAGGCCCACACCAGGGATGAGGCTTGCCCACCGTCCTGGCGTTCTCTAAACCAGGGGTGGGCAGTGCCGAGTCGTCCTGGCGTCGCGTCATTCTCTGTGTACTTGTATGCGTGTGCGAGCGCGCTCCCCGCGCGCGTGTCAGGCACCCCGGCTCAGGGGGAAGGGGCGCTTGCTTCTTTCTGCGGCATTGGTCGCAGCTACGCCTTTGCCCGATGCATGTTCGATCATGGGTTTTGCAACTCGCCCCGGCTGGCGGTGCTGGTGTCCCGCAGCCAGCCCTAGTACCCGAGCTTCGGGGTACCGCCAGCCGGGCGAGGCATGCCGTCCTCTTCGCTGCAGGGTGCTGTTTTGGTGCGACCTCTTTGCTGGGCACGGGGGTGGACTTTGGGCCCCCTTGCCCACCCTGACTGCTGCCCAGATCCACCTTCCCACCTCCCCGCCACAGGCGGCCGAGGAACGGGATTGTGGCCAGGTGTGCAGCGCCACATCTGGGCCCAACTGAGCACTGTGCGTGCGCGCGTGCGCGCGCGGTCCTGCACGCGTGTCAGGCACCCCGCCCAGGGGGAAGGTGCGTTGCACACTCTTCTGCGGCGCAGGGCTGCAGTTCCGCCTCAGCCCACAGCTGCTTCCTGGGGTCAATGCTTCCTTCCTGGGCTGGCGGTGCTGGTTACGCAGCCAGCCCTAGAACCCGAGCTTTGGGGTTCCGTCAGCCAGGCGACAACCCCACAGGGGCCTCTGAGCACGGGGGTGGACTTGGGTTGCCAGTCCGCCCCCGTGCTCAGAGGGAGAACAACTGGTGGCCCAGTGCCGCGAGGGTTCGGGTCAGGGCCGGGTCGGCCAACCCTTCGCCTCCCCATTAGCCATGTGTTTGTCCTCCTCCTCTTCCTCCTCCTCCTCCTCCTCCTCTTCCCCCTCCTGCTCCTCCTGCTCTATCTCCTCAGCCTCCTCCTCCTCCTCCTCCTCCTCCTCCTCCTCCTCCTCCTCCTCCTCCTCCTCCTCAAAGTCGGCAAGGCAAGTGCTCCTCCTGTCCACCCCCGCGCAAGCGCGCCCGAGGAGGCGGCGCGCCGGGCCGTGGAGGTGTCCCTCGCGCGCGGCCCGACGGGCCCGCGGCGTCCCGAGGCGCACCGCTTGCATCGCGCTGCGCCTGTTGCAGGGGGCTTCCGGGCGCAGACGCCCCTCGAGGACGAGGAGGAGAAGGAGGAGGAAGAGGAGGAAGAGGAGGAAGAGGAGGCGGAGGAGGAGGATGAAGAGGGCGGAGGAGGGCGGAGGAGGGCGGATGATGATGATGATGATGATGATGATGATGATGATGATGATGATGATGATGATGATGATGATGATGATGATGATGATGATGATGATGATGATGATGATGATGATGATGATGATGATGATGATGATGATGATGATGACGATGATGAGATGATGATGATGATGATGATGAGATGATGATGATGAGGATGATGAGGATGATGATGATGATGATGATGATGATGCTGATGATAGGATGATGAGGATGATGCTGATGATGATGATGCTGATACTGATGCTGATGATGATGTTGATTGGGAGGAGGAGGAGGAGGAGGAGGAGGAGGAGGAGGAGGAGGAGGAGGAGGAGGAGGAGGGGGGGGGAGGAGGAGGGGGAGGGGGAGGGGGAGGAGGAGATGGGAGGGGGAGGGGGAGGGGGAAGGGGAGGCAGAAGGCGGCGTGACTTCTCAGAAGCCCTCGTGCCGTCTGCGAAGTCTTGACGTGCCTTCGGGGGAAGGCTCCTGACACGTGCCAGCTTCTCAGAGGGTCCGGGGACCTCCGAGCCTTCCGAGAAGGCCCGCCCCCTCCCGCTGCACCCCCGGGCGCGCCGCCGATCAGATCCGACGCAGCGAGTCACGACTGGGTCTGAGTCGGGCCTGGGAGGAATATTCAAGAATAGTTTTGGAAATAGTCAGGGGATTTGTGTCCCCCATTTCTGACTATCTCGTAACCTTTTTGACTTTTCTTTATTTTTGGTGTTAAATCCCCCTTGTAGGAGGACATGCCCGACCTAAGACTGGGGCCCCATCGCCCATCACGCTGCGGCGCCTGTCTCGTGCCGGACCGAGCCGCGAGGGCCCTGGGGTGCGAAAAGCCTCGAGCAGAGGCTCGACTGCAGAACCGATGTGCCCCGACATGGAATTCTCCGTCGAGTCTACGAGACAATGTGTAGAATGCTCCTTAGATTTAAGTCGGGTGTGTCCCTCTACATGGAGATTCAGAAACTGTAAAAAAATGGGGACGACTTTTCTAGTATTTGTTTGGCCATTTTTGAATGTTTGTTTAATTGCTTTTTCATTCATCCTCGGAAATCGGACTGTATGGGTGACAGGCCAGACCTAACCCTAGATCTCTACAGGGCATCCTATATACTTCTCGTAGACTCAACGGGGAATCAATTCTGGGGTACATCAATTCTGTGGTCGATCCCCTACTCGAGAAGTGGGAGGACATCGCCCGTCGGGAAACAAGTTGCGACGCAACCGTCCCCCCCCGCCCCCGCCCACGCCGACCTTCGACGTCGTGGCTTTGCCGCTGTGGGGTTCCCCCCAAAGGTCTGGGCCCGTTCCCCTGGGACAGGCTCCTCATGCTGAGTCGTGTCTGAGCCCTCCCGGGGCCCACCGAGAGCCCCATGTTTTTGTTGGGTGCTGTGTTTTGTTTGAGGGTGCCTTGTTTGTTTATGATGCCTTGTTTTTTGGTGTGCCTTGTTTTTGTTCTGTGTTGTCTGTGTTTGTTTATGGGTGCCGTGCTCTGTTCAGGGTGCCTTGTTTTTTGGGGTGTGTTGTTTTGATGGCCACCAGTAGCCATAAGAATTTTTGATGCTCCAGCCCGAGAACGGCCCCGAATCCCCCGTCGCAATGCACGGCCAGGAATATTTAGGTTCGCGTGTCGCGCCGCTTGTTGTGGCCCACCACGCTCCGGCGCGACACGCTATACACGGCCCGGTCCCCAGGCGCCAACGCCCCGAGTTTTCTCCGGCCTCCCGCCCCGCGGAGCGGCGCGACGCGCTGTCCGCTTGCAGGCCATGGCGGGCCGCCAGGGCCGCCGTGGCGACACGCTGAGCAGAAATTGCTGGCCGCATTCGCAGTTATGCTGCTGCGCACGGCATGCATGCCCACGGGAATGCGAGTCATCGATGAGGCTATGGTGCCTCCTTCGATTGCCCTCGGATCCGACTTTGGATAGCATGCAGCCTCGCACAGCTCACGGCCAGAGCCCCGGGCCCCATCTGTCTGCGCACTTTGCTCGGGCCGGATCGGTCTCTGCGGGCCCCTGGGTGCCCGAAGCGGAGCGAACAGATCGCCCCCTTGGCGCCACAAGCGCAGCGCTGGGACCCGAGGGCTGGAGTCGGCTCTGGAGCCCCGTCGTGCCCACCCCGCCGCGCGGCCCCGCCCCCGCCCCCTGACGCCCGCCGGTCTGCTTCGCTCCCTGCGCGGCCCCGGCGGCCTCCGCACCTCGTTTCTGCTCCAGCCCCCTCGGCCCCACCCAGCTGGGCTCCGGCCGCCGCCGTGGGCCCGCGCGCGGACCCCCGCGGCGCACGCGGGACTTGCCGGGCCGCCGGCGGATGGCGGCGGATGGCGGCGCCGAGGGGGCGGCCCCCCCGGCCTCTGGCGAGCTGCCGCCCATGCAGCGGCCCCTGGACGAGATCCTCACTCTCAGCGAGGAGGTCTACGACCTGGAGACGGTGACACGAGAGTGCCCGGATGGGAAGGGCTCTTTCCAGGCGGTGCACCACGTGCACATGCCAGGGTCGTTGATGGCCGGCTCGTTCAAGTCGAAGTCGTCGACGGGAGGCGTGACCACTTACGAGGGCACGTTCCTGTGTGATCCGCACAACGAGCGTCCGACTCCCAGCGGACAGGGCACACGGACCAATGCGGACGGCTCCACGTACACTGGTCAGTGGAAGGACGGCTTCCCCGACGGCCGCGGCGAGCTCCGCGGCGCCAGCGGCGGCTACGTGGGCGAGTGGAAGAGGGGCAAGAAGCACGGCCACGGCATCATGAAGTTTGACAACGGGGACTGCTACGAGGGAGACTGGGCCCACGGGCTCTTCCAGGACAGGGGCAAGTACACGTACGCTAGCGGCGACGAATTCCTAGGAACTTTTGAGAACGGGATGAAGAAGCAGGGGACGTTCTACTTCGCCGACGGCCACTTGAGCGTCAGGAAGTACGAGAAGGGCTTCCTCGTCTCCTGCCAGGAGTTCAGCGTGAAGCGCCAGGCCTACCAGCCTACCCTGACCAAGGAGCAAGTGCATGCGCCAGAGCGCAATACCTACGGCGCGACTATAAGCAGCGGCGCGGTGGTGTCGCCGCGCGGCATCAGGTTTGATCATGGAGTAGGCGGCGCTTTGGCATTGACAGCCCCACCTGAGTGATGCAGCAGCGCTGCTTATCGCGCATGCGTGTTTATTTCAGTGTCGGCGAAATTGCGCAGTGTGTCTGCATCTCTTGCCAGACGTGCCACCCTTGTTCATCTCGGTGCCAGCACAGTTGGAACGATCTTTATCAGCCCAGCTGCTTATTCTTGTCTCGGCATTGCTTTTCCATGCTCGCTGATTGTGCCGAAATCCTCGGCTAGCAGTCATTCAGCCACAGGCAAAAACTGCCTGCGGCGTCTCTAGGACTGAAATTGGCGCTGACGTGGCTACCAATATGAAAGAGACTTGCAGTCGCACGGGGTGCGCGGACATCGAATGACGGTGACCAGACAGATCGTGCGGATTGAAGAAGGGAAAGAAAAGCAAATGCGGCCGACCCATCCATGGGGCCAGCGAACCCCCCCGGATCCGTTTTTGATGGCCCTGGCGGTCGAAATCGAGGAACACACCAGGGACTGAATCTGGGGCGGGCACGAGGGGGGTGATGACTAGGGGGGCTGGATATCATGGCGGGGGACATGACATCTTCCCAGATTTCAGTGCGCCTCTTCTTAGTTCAACACGTGCCAGGCCCCCCGCCTGGGCCGCGCACGTGCCGCCGGCCATGATTTGCGCCCCCTCTGGGACGCCCCCGACTGAGGCAGTCATGTCATCGGAGATCTGGGTCTCAGGGTTCGGCGACACGTAAGAGTGACCTTTCGCCAGAGTGATCTTTGGTGCGGGCCCAATGGGGTCTCCCGATCGCCGAGCGCGATGCGGTAGTAGCGGCTTGCACGCTCGTGTTTGTCAGCCACGCGCAGAGGGGGGTGCGGGGAGGGGGGAGGTTTGCTTAGAAGCACCCCTGCTTCTTAGAAGGCGCGGGCTTTATCTGCAGATGTAGTAAGTCCGGCGCCTTCTAAGCAGCAGCCTCCTTCTAAGAAGCCCTCCCCCCTCCCTACACCCCTTTGTTCGCACCGCCAAGTTTGGTCCCCCCGCGGCCCCCAGAAATTGCCGCGCACCAAAGGTCACTCTTACCCAGGGTCACCCTTGCGTGTAGTCGAAGGGTCCGTGCCTCACCGCTCTCGAGGCGGGGGGGATGGGGTGATAAGCGTTGTGGTTGAGTGTGCTGTGCGATTGCGGTTCGATGCTGCGCGGTGTGTTGTGCTGTGCGGTGTTTTTCTTGCTGTAGTAGTTTTTGGGATTCAACTGCCGAAACCGAAAGTCTCCACAAAGGCAAATTTTTGAAAATTCCCAAAAACGTAAAAAAAATTGAAAGGAAAGAGCGCGTTCTGTGGTCGCTTGGAGGGGGGGGTGGTCGACCCCCCCCCCCGCCCCTCCCCTTCCGTGACGGACGGTGGGGGGTTCTGTTCGAACCCCCCCCCCTCCTGGCGGCGGCGGCGGCGGCTGGCGGCGGCGGAGGGGACGACGATGTCGTTTTCTGGGCCTGCGCCGGCGCCTGCGGCGGCGGGCGGCGGCGGCGGGGAGCGTCGACGAGGACGACGGTGGTGGTGGTGGTGGTGGGTTGTGGTGGTGGTGGAGGTGGCGGTGGTGGTGCTTGTGGCGGTGGTGGTGTGGTGGGTTGTTGTTGTGGTGGTGGTGGTGGTGGTTGTGGTGGGTGGTGGTGGTGGTGGTGGTGGTGGTGGTGGTGGTGGTGGGTGGTGGTGTGGTGGTGGTGGTGGTGGTGGTGGTGGTGTGGTGGTGGTGGGGTTGGTGTGTGTGGTGGTGGTTTTGTGGTGGTGGTGGTGGTGGTGGTGGTTTGGTGGTGGTGTAGTGGTGGTTTGTAGTGGTGGTGGGTTGTGGTGGTAGCGGTGGTTTGTGGAGGTGGTGCTGGTGGTGGTGGTGGTGGTGGCGGTGGTGGTGGTGGTGGTGGTGGTGTGGTGATTTGTGGTGGTGGTGGTGGTGGTGGGTTGTGCTGCTGGTAGTGGTGCTGGTAGTGGCGGTGGTGGTGGTAGCATGGTAGATTGTGGTGGTGGTGGTGGTAGTGGTGGTGGGTTTTTGTGGTGGTGGTCGTGATGGTGAGTTACTGTGGTGGTGGTTGTGTTGGTGGTGGTGGCTGTGGTGGTGGTGGTGGTGGTTGTGTGGTGGGTTGGTGGTGGTGGTAATTGAGGCGGTGGTAGTGGTAGTAGTGGTGGTGGTGGTGGTGGTGGTGGTGGTAGTGGTGGTTATCGTCGCTGCGTCCCCGCCGTCGCCGGCGCCAGAGGGGGGGGAATTGACCCCCCCCCCCTTCGGCCCCAAGGGGGGGAGGGGGGTTTTTGACCCCCCCCACCCCCCGTTGGGCTGCCTCTGGTCATCGTCGCTGCGTCCGCGCCGTCGACGCTGCTGGCGGCCGCTGGCGCCGGCGCCGAGGGGGGCGGGGGTTTTGGACCCCCCCACTCTTGGGAGGGGGGGTGGGGGGGTTCGGGAGGGGGGGGCGTTTGGGGGAGGGAGTCCCCCTGGTTTTGATCGACGGCGCCGAGTGTTGGGGGGGGGCCCACCCTTCGGTTCAAAACGCGCCGCCGAATGTTCCCAAGGCAAGCACCCGTGAAACGCGCTCTCTCGCTGAAAGAAAAATAGGGGCATTCCAACCAAAATTTTGGTTTTGACTGTTGCTCGTGATTTCTTTTGAAATGCCAATGGTTTCTTTTATTGTTTACCGTTTTGGTTGTTTGTTTATGAAGTTTCTTGGGGAATTGGCTGTCTTTCATGTTTCAGTTTCCGAGATCCAAATTCAGAAACAGGGGAAAACCAGAACACCGAAACATCAAATTTCAGTTCGAGTTTTGAGTATTTGTTGTGGGAATGCCCTTTGGAGAACAGTGTTGTATATATATATATATATATATCATTATACATACGTATATACATACATGCAGATCTATATAAGTACGCATATACATATATATATATATACGTATATATATGTATAACTATGTATATGTATACATACAGATGTTTATACGGTAGGTTCGTGTCGTGTCGACCGGCGGCGACCCCGCCAGCGGCGTTCAATTTTGAACGCCGCGGGCGACCCAGAATCGTTCGCTGTGGAACGATTGGACGTTTCGAAAACGGCCGATCGTTCAAGGTTGAACGATCCCCGCGGTGTCAGAAACCAACGCCGAAGTCGGCACGACACGGACCTGCCGTATGTATATATATATATATATATATATATATATATATATATGTGTTGCTGTCATGTGCTTTCTGTTTTGGTTTCTTTGGTGTTCTCCCTTTCTGAGTTCCTGTGTTGCCTTACTGTGTTTAATTTATGGCAGTGCTCCTTATGGCCTGGTCTCTTATTTTCCTTCGTAGTCAGATCATGCCACTCCTCCTTCCTTCTTGTAATGTTTGTTCTTTCTTGTTGTTGTTCCTTCCTCTCCTGCTCTCCCACGCTCTCTGTCTCCCTCTTCATCTACTCCCTCCTCATCGTCAGCATCATCTCTCCTTTCTCGTTTTTGCTTCAAGTGCTTTAGTGCAATTTGGCATGGGGAGCTCCAGGAACGACCCCAGTGGCAGGGTTCTCATGCGGTCCCCGCCCACCGCAAGTCCATATCGGCAAACCCTCACACGTTTCGTGGCCCCACAGGGAGGTCCACCGAAGGCCCCAGTGGCAAGGTTCGCATGTGGCTCCCCGCCCACCGCATGTCCACTTCGGCACACCCTCTACACGCGTCGTGGCCCCATAGGGAGCTGCGCCGGAGGCCCCCGTGGGATGATTCACATGCGGTTCCCCGCCCACCGCGTATCCATGTCGGCACACCGCTCACACATTCCGTGGTCCCATAAGGAGTTCCACCGAAGGCCGCAATGACAAGGTACTTGCGGCTCCCCGCCCACCGCATGCCCATTTCGGCACACCCTCTACACGTTGCGTGGCCCCATAGGGAGCTCCACCGACGGCCCCAGTGGCCCAATACGGAGTTCCACCGAAGACGATCCTCAGAATTGCGTTGCTCACAACTACACATTCATGGGTCCTTCGCCTGGATAAATCTGTCTCGAGTCCCCTCGTTCTTTCTTTCGTTCCATCTCACTCTCTCTCTTGGCTCTCCGTCTCTTCGTTCGTATTTCGTTTGCCCGCTCCACTCATCGTCTCTCTCTCTCTCTTGCTCCCTCCGTCCGTCCGCGCCTCCGTCTCCCAGTCTTTCTCTCTCGTTCTCGCTCTCTGTCTCTCTCTCACTCTTGCACTCCTCATTTCATTTTCGCTCTCCAGACCGCCATATCTTACTCCCTTCCTGCACTTCTCTCTCTCTCTCGCTCTCTCCCCCCTCCCCCTCGCTCTCTCTCTCTCTCTCTCTCTCTCTCTCGGTACCCGTCTATTTATTGATATTTCTGTCGATATGTCTTTTATATGCATATACTATCTACCTATATGTGTACAGACAGGTACATGCATACATTTGTTCTTGCTTGTTTCTAGATGTTTCGCTTCTGCGTCCGTCTCTCTCCTTCCCGCCCCCTGTCCTCACTTATACCCGTTCATCCTGCGGTGTTTGGCCATCGTTTTGAAGAGGTAGCACCCCTCGTCACTCCTCCTGCCTCTTCCCGCTCCCCCATTCTTCCCATCCATGCCTGTCGTGGCCCCACCAGGAGCTCCACCGGATGCCCCAGTGACATGGTTCGCTTGCGACTCCTCGCCCTTTTCGCGACACCCCTCACGCGTTTCGGGGATGGCCCCAACAGCAGGGTTCGCATGTGGCTCGCCCGCCCATTTCGGCACACCACTCTCACAATTCGTGGCCCCATAGGGAGCTTCACCAGTGGCCCCAATTGCAGGGTTCGCGTGCGACTCCCCAATTGCAAGTCCAGGGCGGCACACCGCTCACACGTTCCGTGCCCCCAGACGGAGCTCCACCGAAGGCACCACCAGTGGCCAGTGGCTTAAGATTCGTATGTGGCTTCACGCTCATTTTGGCATACCCATTACACGTTTCGTGGCCCAACATCGAGCTCTACCGAAGCTCCCGTGTCAAGGTTCGTATGCGGCTCCCCGTCCATGTCGGCACACCCCTCGCACGTTTTGTATCCTCAGAAGGAGCCCCACCGAAGGTCCCCGTGACAAGGCTCGCATGCGGCTCCCCGCCATCTCGGCACACCCCATGCACACGCGTCGTAGCCCTATGGGTGGCTCCACCGCAACCGACCCGCAGAACTGCGGCATACTCACGACTGCAAGCGGTGGGGCCCCTCGCCAGGGGGAAATCACATTCGTACGATCACATGATCCTCACCTTAGCTATCGGAAGAGAGCCAGAGAGTTGACCACCCTACTCCAAGTCCCTTAATTATGGATTGTCCCCCGGGTCTGGCTTTTTAAGGCGCCTTTTTTGTTATGGGGGGGGTCCGGTTTATTTGGGCGCTCTCTTTAGATTGGAGCTTTTGGGGGGTCCCTGTTATTTGAGGCGCCCCATCTAGGAGGGGGGTCCGGAGTATTAGGCTGCATTTGGAGGGGGGTCCGGTTTTTCGGGGGGGGAGGAGGAGGAGGAGGAGGAGGAGGAGGAGGAGGAGGAGGAGGAGGAGGAGGAGGAGGGATTTGGAGTATTCCCCTGCTCTCGCCGCCCCGCCTCCAGGCCTCCCGCGGGGGGGTGGCCTCGGGAGGCCTCCGGAGGAGGAGGAGGAAGAGGAGGAGGAGGATCCCAGCAGGGCTCTCGGGGCCCTCTCGGCGATCAATGAGCGATGGGGGGTCGAGGCATCCCCCCGTATGCCTATCCCCCCCTGTCGTTGCCCCCGAAGGATACCGTTGCCCCCCGATTGTCGGGCCTTAGCGCGGGCCTCCGGCGGGGCGGGGGGGGGGCGACCCGGGCACCCCATGGAACGTCCTTGGCGAGGCGCAGCGGCCGCAAGGCATCCCGAGGCGGAAGACCGCCGAGAGCCAACAACAACTCTCGGTGACCTCGAGCTCCAGGCATGTCTCGAACCACCGGCCGTCCGAACTCGCCCCCCTCGCCCTCCACTTGAATGCGATCGAGCGGTCGGTTCTGGAGTCCATGAGTTGGCCACGTCAGTGGACGGGTGGGAAAATGGCTTCTCTATTCAAAAGCAAAGGAGATACTCAAGAACACAATGACTATCGTGGTACCTGACTGGCGGACCCCTCGGGTAAGTCGTTCGTGGAGCGCCTGAAACGTAGCATCGACCCCGTCTACAACAGTGAGATGCCCACTACTCAGTTCGGAGCTGTTCCTCGTCGCGGGACCGACTACGCAACGCACATCGTTCAGAGCATGATGACGTATGCGGAGAAGCGTGCGTGGTATGTATGCATAGTGTTCGTCGATCTCGTCAAGGCCTTCGACAGAGTAGTGAGAGAGTTAGTCTTCGGCTTTCCTTCGCATGTCCAGCCTGATCGAGTGGCGCGTTTGCAGTACCTCGAGTCCTTGGACCTCGAAAATCATGTAGCCCAGCAGATTCTGCAGCTGATCGAAGAAAAAAGGACCCCCGTGGACCAGTGGCAGGTGGACCCATGCGTGCGTGAGCTCCTGTGTTCGCTACACTCGAATTCGTGGTTCAGCATAGGATCCCTAGACGAGGTAGTTTGCTCACGGCTGTGGGGGCGCGGTTGTTGGCAGTCGATAAGTATAAGCACCTAGGCTCGATGCTTTCTCTTCGCATGCATTGCATGGCAGACGCCAGACATAATAATAAATCAACGGTTGCTGCTTATTCTCCGTTGGCCTCTAGAGTGTTCGGCTCGCCGGTCATTCACGC
>CAUYUJ010014657.1:336488-386596 GCA_963575745.1 Prorocentrum cordatum
CACCGGACGCAGCGCCTCCGGCGCGGGTGTGTCTGGGGGATCGGCGGATGGCGCCAATGCGGAGCGATGTGGGGCCCGATCTTCTCCACGCCGACTGGTTCCCGATTTTCCCCACGCCGACGGCGCCGATTCATCGCCGACGTCACCGGTGCATCGGCGATGCATCGCCGATGCATCGGCGATGCGGCGCGATCCTCCGACCCCACCTAGTCCGACCCCATCCTGGAGGATCGAGACGGGCACAGGGAGTTGTGACCCAGACTCCCTCCCCTGAGATCTTGGCGTTTTGCACTTTTCGAGCTGAGCGTTTTCGCGTGGTCTCGGGCCTAGGACCCTCACAGATCGATCCAGCTCGAACGATGGCGCAGAAAGATTGGGCCCCGGGCTCTGGCCGTGATTTTCTGCGATGTTGCAATTTGTTTTGCAACGTCGGATCTCAGGATCGAGTCATGACAAAAATCATGACCGGAGGTGATTCGTCGTTTTCGGACCATTGGGTCCTTTGACTGGCCTCGGGACTGTCAAAGAACGATTCAGGATGAAAAGGTGGTCCTGAGGAAGGGGTGGTGATTTCTTGGAATCGAGTAATCAGAACATCGCATGTCTGGGGACGGGAACGCAGAGTGGTGATCCCCACGACCCCCTTGGGTCATGAAAAAATCATGGTGGGAAGTGGTCTTTCCGCGAAAAAATAGTGAAATGTGTGTGTGTGTGTGCGTGTGTGTGTGTGTTTGCGGTGGGTCGACTTCGCATGGCGAGAGGCACCACAGCTTGATGTTCAATTCCGACGTTGCCCATGAACAGCCGGTCCCGGGGAGTGGGTCCACACCGTTGGGGGTCCACGTCATGGACAAACATGACTTCATTGGGTCTGGCGGCGAAGACTGGCAGCACTCCCTGTCCATCCTGAGCAGGCCTTGCTGCCGGCGTCGCCGCGGACGCTCCCTCGAGGCAGGACGCCGCCTGCCCAACAGGTGCAGCTACGGGCGGGGCAGCTGCAGGCCCTTGACAACATTGGGGCGTTCCAGAAATGGCCTTGCTTGCGAGCGTGGAAAGAGATATCATCTCTTCCGCCGCGGATGGCGGCGGAAGGGCGGCGGAAGTAAAACGAGGCCGCCTCCGCCGGCGGAAGCCGGCGGAAGCTCGGCGGAAAGCGGCGGAAGCAGAGGATGGGGCCCCAAGAGATGAAAACGCTTTTGGGGGCTCCGGGTTCCCGGAATCGCCCACCTGCTGCTGGGCCTCGTGCCCACTCCTCCGCTGGCCATGTCGGTCACCACCTACCAAACCACCCCAACCCAACCCGAAGGCCTCAATTTGCCCTCCATTTCCAGTGGGGGGGGGTCGGGGAAGGTTGAAAAAACACATGGAACCCGTGCCCCCCCCCAACCCGAAATTCGGGTCAAATTCGGGTCTTCGGGTGGGGTTGGGGTGGTCTGGTAGGTAGGCAGTCGGGCGCACCTCGCAGGGATGGGGCAGGCCTCCCGGTGGAGCCGGCTGCCCGAGCGGCCCCTCGCCAGGGTGTGCGCAGGTGCGCGGCGTTCGGGGAGCAGCGGGGGGGGGGGGGGCGGGAAGGGCATGCCCGAGCACGCAGGCCGGGGCTGCCTCGTCCTCGCCTGTGGTCCTCCACTCAGCGCCTGCCTTGGCCTCCTGTAGTGTCCCCCGCCTCCTGGCCCTCGTCCTCCACTTCCTGGTTTTCGGTGCACGTCTCCTCCTCCTCCTCCTCCTCCTCCTCCTCCTCCTCCTCCTCCTCTTCGACCTCGTCACCGTGGTCGTCCTCGTCCTCCTCCTTCGCTTCCTTCGCCTGTTCCTCCTCGACTCCTCCCCCCTCTAATCCTCCGCCCTCTCCTCCTCTTAGTCCTCTCTAACGGCGCCAGGTATTGGGCACTGGACGAGTGAGTGCCCTATCTCTTGTACACACATACGTAGATACATACATACACACATACATACATACGTACATACATCCATACATACAGACATACACATAGAAACATAACTTCAAGCATACATGCATACATAAATGCAAACATGCAAGCATGATTATACACATAAGCACAAACACACATATATGCATACATGCACACTCATACATACCATCAGTCATGCATACATCAATGCGTGCGTGCATGCATGCGTGTGTGCAATACATACATACATACATACATACATACATACATACATACAAACAAACAAACAAACACACACACACATACATACATACATACACTCATACATACACACCGCGGGGCCTGGGCGGCGGCGGAAGGCGGGGCCGCGCGGGGCGCACGCACCGCCTCCTCGCGCGAGCGTGCCGGCGAGAGCTGAGCGGGGGCTTGGGCCGTTTTTTTTCCCTCTTCTCCTGGGGGCCTGGGCCGTCCTGGGTTCCTGGATCCTCCTGGCCTTGGCCTCTCCTGGTCCCTGGGCCTTCTCCTCTCCTCTCGGCGGGGGGCTCCCCAAGAGACAGCGGCGCCTCGCACTAGCGCCCATGCTGTGCTAATAATAATACGTACACACATGCATGCATTCCACACATCACAAGTATTACACGCATGCATGCATGCATACATACGTACACACATATACATACATATATACATACATGCATACATCCATACAAACACACGTACAGCCATGCATATACACATGCGTGAATACATACATCCATCCGTACGTACATGCATACACACGCATGCATACGTACACACATGCATGCATCCATACACTTACACGTATGTATACACATCCACTCAAACATCCATACATCCACGCATCGTATCCATTACAGTCATACATATAAAGCAAGCATATACAGGCATACCCACATACGGTTACACTTATACTTACGTGCATACACATACACATATCCATCCATACATGCACATAGCCACACATCCACACATACATACATATATACAACCATACACACATATACACAACTATACACATCCATACATCCATACATCTATACATACATACGTGCGTGCGCATATACATTTCTACACGCACGAATACAGCCATACATTTTTAATACGTACATAAGCACACATACAACCATTCATGCATTCATTTATACACACATACATACACACATACATACATGCATGCATACATACATACATACACACATACACACATACACACATACATACATACATACATACATACATACATACATACATACATACACACATGCATGCATGCATGCATGCATGCATACAACCGTACAGGCAGGCATACATTCATGCATGCAGACAGGCAGACAGACAGGCAGGCAGACAGACAGACATGCACACGATTTGGGATAGTTCGCTTCGCTTCGCCTCAACTCTTGGTCCTGCTCCGTATACCCTCGTCACCTGTAGAAAGATGGAGAGATGGGACGCTGTGAAAAGCACAGCGAGGGAGCGGGAAGTAGAAGCTGAGCGCCCCGACGTCGCGCTGGACGAGCAGCGGGTCCAAATACGGAAACATTGGGGCGGAGTTCGATGCAATCGGACCAGAGCGACCACATCGCCTGATCTCCCGAACAGCATGCGGGGGCGAGTGGTAGCGACTGGAGCGGGGAAATATCTTCACCAGTCAGGAACGTGGTGGAAGTTGAGGGCATGGCCGTGGCACGTGTTCAAATCATGACTGACTGCGCAGGGGCTGACGGTAATGCGGGAAGGGGCGGCCACGGTGATGATCACGTCATGTGGGGGGGCGAGGGTGGTAATTGTGAGTGGGGTCTTTACCAAGATGGTGCGGAATTCCTGTACACACACCGTGAGTGGGGTCAGCGTGATGACCGCGAGATAGGAGTCAAGGTCATGTCGGGTTAGCCTCCCGCACGTTGCTGGAGAGATGGTTGGCCCCTCGGCGGGACACAGCTGCTGGCGGGATGTCGGGAGGGCACCCCGGCAGGTCGAGCACGACGTGCCTCCTCGGAGGGGTCGTCGTGCCATGATTCGGGCCTCAGTTCAGTGGCCCGTTCGGGACGATCCAGACACCCCAGAAGCGCCTTCGGTGAGGCGCAGCTGATGGAAGGCATCGCGAGGCGAGAGAGCCTCCAAGAACCAACGGGACACTGCATGAGCCATGATCCGAGAGGTCTTTTTCAGGCGCTTGCCCGAGAGAGCTCATGGCACCGCTCGCGCTTGGGGCCCTTGGCATGAAGAGTTCAAGCATACGTCGAAGCTGTGTCCGCACTGAGCCGTGTTGGGGCCCTGGAGAGCCTAATGGGAGAATGTTCGAAGTATTTTAAAAGCCTCCCGGGGATCTCTTGGAGGCTGCTTTTGGAGCCTTTTGGAGGCCTCCAGGCTCCAGGGCCTATACTGGGGGCCTCTTGGACCATATTGGGGCTCTCTTTGGCAGTCTTGGGCCACTCTTCGGCTGTCTTGGGACCCTCTGGTGGAAGCCTCTTGGACCTTCTTGGGGCCCTTTCGGACACCCGCTTGGAAGCCTTCTTGAGCCGCCCCCTCTTGGGCCGTGTTCGGGCGTTCTTGGAGGCCCCTCGGGCCGTCTTGAGGCGATTCCGGAAGCTCCGGGAAGCGTCTTGGGTTGTGGGGAGCCCGAAAAGGCGAGAACGCCGACACGTTCAAACCTCGAACAGAAATCAATGCAGGTTGCTTCTCGCGGCCTCTCGCGGCCCTCTTTGGAGTCTCCAGGGGCCCTCTTGGGAGCCTGTTAGCCATCTTGGAACCATTTGGGAGCTGTCTTTTCGCTTTCTTGTCCATGCTGGGAGTCGTTGCCAGGCTTCTGGGGCCGTCCGCTGCGTCAAACGGAGCGCGGGCGGCTTGCCAGGGAGGCCCAAGAATAGTCAGAAAAATGCTCTGGGCGGGTGGGGACGTCGGAAAACTGTCCTGGGATTCTGTGTGTGTGTGTGTCTGTGTGGGTGTATGTGTGTGTGTCTGTTTTTTTTTGTGTGTGTGTGTGTGTGTGTGTGTGTGTGTGTGCGTGCGTGCGTGCGTGCGTGCGTGCGTGCGTGCGTGCGTGTGTGCGTGTGTGTGTGTGTATGTGTGTGTGTGAGCCATCCGGGAAGGGGGTCTCCATGCAGGATGTCTGCTCACAGGGATACATCACTTCCACTATTCCTGCACTCTGGCCCTGGCGCATCGCAGGCTCGCGACCCAAATGGAAGCAGAGGGCTGTCTTTATGAGGCACTCCGCTACGCGAGCTCACAAACCATGTTGAAGCAGGGCGTGTTTTGTATACTATGCCGCCCTGCTACGCAGACTTGCAAGCCTTTCGATGGCGACAACTTTTGGCCTGGCGCGCTCCAGGGCGCCGTCTCTTCATCGCCCTCCCTTCTCTTGATGATCCCTCTTCCCCGCCCCCACTTCCCGTCCTCATTCTTTCCTCCGCGTCTTCCCTTTCCGCCTTTTGTGCAGACTGATGAGACCACATAGCGACAAGCGCAGTCCGTGCACCCTGGCATGCTGAGGCGTGGTCGAATTCCACGTGCTGCCTAGGAGGGTTTCTGTAAGTATTCCACGCTCCCCTCACCACCCACCAAACCAACCCAACCCAACCCAACGGCCTCAATTCGCCCTCCATTTCCAGTGTGTGTGGGGGGGTCGGGGAACATTGAAAAAACACCTGGAACCCGTACCCCCCCCCCAACCCGAAATTCGCGTCAAATCCGGGTCTTCGGGTTGGATTGGGGTGGTCTGGTAGGTAGTCACCCCCCTCCCCTCGACACGCTCCGTCGCGCGCATCGCCCCTACACCTCTTTATGGGCCACTTGGGCGGCCAGGCGCCTTCCTGGGGCTCTCCATTGTTGCCGAGTTGACGAGGCACCACACACCTCAGCGTCCCCCTTCGACTCGCGGTGGCCTCAAGAAGGCATCGGGGGAGCACGAAATATCCCGAAGAGCCCAGCGAGGGCCTCGAGCAGCATCCCCGGCTGGCTTGGACAGGCCCAGGGGGCCCCAACATGGCAAAGGAGGGCCTCAAGGCTCCCCCCAAAAGGGCCCCGAAGCCGCCCTGTCGTCCATCGTGGCAGCCTCTGGGGACCGAAAGAGCTTCCCAGAGTCCACGAAAAGGGTCCGCTGTGCCCGCGGGCCCAAGTGGGCACCCGGGGCGGATGGCCCTCTTCGTCGTGCTGGGCGCCGCCTGCATGGCGAGGGAGGGCGCTGGGGGGCCAAAGAGGGGGCCAGGAGGGCCAGGAGGGGCGAGGGAGGGCCAGGAGGGTGGGGGGAGGGGGGGGGGCGAGGGACCAGGAGGGGCGAGGGAGGGGCGAGGGAGGGGCGAGGGCTGGCCCAGAAGGGAGCTGGGAGGAGCGAGAGAGGGGCGAGAGAGGGCCAAGCGGGGGGAGAGGGAGAAGGGAGGGACGAGGGGAGGGCCAGCGATGGGGCCACGGGGCCTCCGAGAGGAGCACCGGAGAGAGAGGGGAGCGGGCGAGGTGGGCGAGCTCCCTCCGCCTTGCCAGTGGCTCGCACTGGGGTGCGGGGGCGAGGGGGGAGCGAGAAGGGCAGGCGTGAGTGCGCAGGGGGCCAGGAGGCCGACGAGGTTCGGCCACGCTCAGAGGGGGGTAACTGAGGAGGGGGGAGACGGCTTCTTAGAAGCTCCCATGCTTCTTAGAAGGCGCGGGCCTTCTCTGTAGATGCAGGGCCAGCGCCCTCTAAGAAGCAGCCTCCTTCTAAGAAGCCTTCCCCCCTCCCCCTACCCCCTTGTGCGCGCCGCCAACAGGTGGAGGGCGGTGCTGGAGAGGCGAGGAAGTCAGACACGGGCAGGGCGCGCATACTGTGGAAATCCATGCCAAGGAACGCCCTGCTTGCCTCCAGGGTCCCCTGGGCTTCTTGGGCTTCGAAGGTTTTGCTAGGGAGAGCGTGACGTTCCCACACCAAAAAACCGATTGACGCTCTGGGGGTCCAGGCTTGGGTTTCATGTGGGAGATATCTTGTGGTCGAGCTGCTGTATGTCCTTCCCGGCGCCCAGCGCAGGAAGGGCTTCCTGGAGGATTCCAAAGGGGGCTTTTGGGGAGGGGGTTCTCCAGGATAGGGGTCCCCGCACCCCCCGTGTTGACGAGGTTCCGAGGCCCCTGGGGGGCTCTCTGGAACCCCCCACCCCCTAACAAAAAACCTTTTGGAACCCTCCGGGCTGCGGCGCGCAGCGCCCGCCGCGCGCACGCGGGCCCTGCGCCGAGCCTCTGGAGCCTCCGTCGGCTCCCCCGCTCGTGGGCGGAGCGCGCGGCAACGCCAGCTACGTCGGGCCGGGCGATCGCCCGGGTCACCGGGCCCGCCCGCCCGCCCCCCCCCCCCTGGTGAGCCGACCTTGTCTTAAGTCGGGCCTGTCCCCCTACAGGGGGATTTTCTGTGAAAAATAAAGAATACCCCAAAAATAGTTTAAGAAATAGTCCAAAAATAGTCTGGGGACGATTTTTTGAGTATTTTTTTACCTTTCGGGATATTTTTCTGGTATTTTTTATTTGTCGTCGAAAATCCCCCTGTAGGGGGACACGCCCGACCTAAACCTTGTCGGTGGCGCAGGTCAGGTCCCTAAGGGGGATGCGCAGCATCGCCGCGCGCGGGCACACGTGGGGCGGGCCACAGCGAAGATACGATGTTCTCGGCCGGTAGGCCCCCCCCTCTTCCCGAACGGATCACTTGGGTCCTCGCCGAAACATGTTTGATAGCGGTCTCGCCGCTCACGAGGCCATGCGCTGAGCCTCTCTGAGCCCAGACATGCGACGTGCTGAATGTTTCCAGTGCGGCGTCCCCGAGAGCCCCCGACCCTCTTTCCCACGGGCCGTTTTTTCATCCTGAGCCGTTTTTTGACGGCCCCGGGGCCCCTTCCCCGGGGGCGCCCCAGGGGCTGAGAACTCGAGTAGCCCCGCCTTTCTCTTCTCCTCCCCCCCTCCCTCCTCCTCCTCCTCCTCCTCCTCCTCCTCCTCCTCTCTCCTCTTCCTCCTCCTCCTCCTCCTCCTCCTCCTTCTCCTCCTCCTCCTCCTCCTCCCTCCCCCTCCTCCTCCCTCCTCCCTCCTCCCTCCTCCTCCTCCTCCTCCTCTCCTCCTCCTCCTCCTCCTCCTCCTCCTCCTCCTCCTCCTCCTCCTCCTTCTCCTCCTCCCCCTCCTCCCTCCTCCCTCCCTCCTCCCTCCTCCCTCCTCCTGCCCGTGCCTGCGTCCGCCGATCCCTCCACCTGCACGGCCGCCCGCCTCCGCGCAGGCCGCCGCACCGCGGGGGCGGCGCGCCCACTGAGGGCGGCGCGGCGCGGCGCGGGCAGGCGTGCGCGCCCGCTCCTGGGTCGAGGAGCATCGAGGGTCGAGGAGGATCGGGGAGGATCGGGGAGGGTCGGGGAGCATCGAGGGCCGAGAGAGGGATCGAGGGTCGAGGAGGAGCGAGGGTCGAGGAGGGTCGAGGAGGATCGTAGAGCATCGAGGGAGAGCAAAGCCCGTGGAGGAGCGAGGATCGCGGATGATCGAGGGAGAGCAAAGCCCGAGGAGGAGCGAGGATCGCGGAGGATCGAGGAGGATCGAGTGTCGACATCGAGGACGCCCGAGCAGCCTCTCGTGGGGGTGGGGTGGGGTGGGGTGGGGTGGGGGGGGGGCGCGCGGCGGGCGAGCAGCAGACCTGCTGAGGGGCCTCCGATGCCGAGAGAAAGCGAGAGTAGATTCGGGCTGGAGCCGGCGAGGGGCCCGAGGTGGCTCCAGCACAGGAGGGCGGAGGAGGAGGAGGAGGAGGGCGGAGGAGGAGGAGGAGGAGGAGGAGGCGGAGGAGGAGGAGAGGAGGAGGAGGAGGAGGAGGGAGGATGAGGAGGAGGAGAGGGGAGGAGGAGGAGGAGGGCGGAGGAGGAGGAGGAGGAGGAGGAGGAGGGGAGGAGGAGGAGGAGGAAGGGGAGGAGGAGGAGGAGGAGGAGGAGGAGGAGGAGGAGGAGGAGAGGAGGAGGAGGGAGGAGGAGGAGGAGAAGAGAGGAGGAGGATGATGAAGGAGGATGAGGAGGAGTAGGAGGAGGAGGAGGAAGGAGGAGGAGGAGAGGAGGAGGAGGAGGAGAGGAGGAGGAGAGGGGGAGGATAAGGAGGAGGAGGAGGGTGGAGGAGGAGGAGGGCGGAGGAGGAGGGGAGGAGGGGAGGAGGAGGAGGAGGAGGAGGAGGCGGAGGACGGAGGAGGAGGAGGAGGAGGAGGAGGAGGAGGAGGAGGAGGAGGAGGAGGAGGAGGAGGAGTTGGAGGAGGAGGAGGAGGAGGAGGAGGAGGAGGAGGAGGATGAGGATGAGGAGGAGAAGGAAGACGGGGCGCGATGTTCGAGTTATTGGGTTCGAGCCGATGCTTGCCTCTATCGGTCTCCGGGGGGCCGCCTTCGGGCCCCGCGGGACCGTCAGAGGCGGACTCGGGGTGAGAGAAGTTGCATCAGGCGGGCCCCGCGGGAGGGATCTGGGGCCCGACTTTGAGCAGATCTGCACGTGCAGTCGAGCACCTGATTAAGGAACCTCCTCCCGAAGAGCCAGGCCAGCGTTTCTCGATCAACTCGCTGGGAAGCTAGCCTAGCCCAGTCTCTTGAGCACGTTCGCCCCTCGAGCGTGAGCAGCAGAACTTGGCCCAGGTTTTTGTTTTGAGAAACCTCAGGCAGGCTGGCCCAGGTTTCTTGCATGACGATTATCTGGATCCTACGTTCGACAGTATACGACGCTCGCGCAGAGCAATCTTCTAGTACATGCGTCGTGGCGTGCCCTTTCTGGCCAAACCGCTCGGGAAACGATCTACTACACGATGGGTAGACTACATGTTCGGGTCGGACGCGCGTCTCCAGGGAGTGCATCTGGCAGTACTAGATGTCCTCGTGCCGATGCCGCCCGTCTTCGCCAGACCGCGCATGCAAAGATAAGTAGGCTGAATCAGTGCTTCAACGTTTGCCTCATGACCCCCTCTATAGTACACAGACCAACGTCGGAATCAAGTCTAGTATTCGTACGGTACGATAGAGAGACACAGTTACTGAACATTCCTCCTCCCCCCAAAGCTCAAAGCTGGCACGCGCGGGGGAGACTGCGGTCGAGGCGCAACTCGTCAGACCCGCCGCCAACTCTGAGAACGTCGGGGGAAGGGGGCGTGCGCGACGCGCGCGCGCCCGCGCCGCGCTCGCGCGCCCGCTCCAGGGTCGAGGAGCATCGAGGGTCGAGGAGGATCGGGGAGGATCGGGGAGGGTCGGGGAGGATCGAGGGTCGAGAGAGGGATCGAGGCGTGAGTGTTCGCTATGTTTATTCCGAGGCCTGCGCATGCCCCCGTGCGCCCTATACGACCTGCTCGCGGGACGCCCCCGCCCGCTCGGCGGCCAAGACCGCCCGCGCTCGAGGGCCCGAGGCTGGGCCGCTGGGCCCCGCGGGGGGCCTCCGGCGGCCAGCGGGCCCCGGAGGCTCCGACGCGCAGAGGTCCGACGTCGTGCTTTGTTCGACGCGGGGCGCCCCGAAGTCTCGACCCATTCCCCGGGACCGGTTTTTCACCGCGGGGCCCCCGGAGGTCTCGATACCCATTCCCCGGGACCCGTTTTTCACCACGGGGCCCCCGGAAGTCTCGATACCCATTCCCCGCGGGACCGGTTTTTCCTCCCGCGAGTCGTCGTTGGACGGTCCGGGGGCCCGGCGAGGGCCGCCAGAGAGTGGCCGGAACTCGAGGGAAACCTTCGTCCGGAGTTTTGTCAATGCGTTGGAGGTCTGGGCGCCGGAGGGGCTCCGTGCGCGAGCACGCGTGCGGGCCCTCTCCCGGGCCACTCCCCAGGCCCGGAGGCAGTCCGTCGGGGGCGGGGGCGGGCCGAAGGGCCAGACCCCCTCGGGTCATGAACAAAATCCTCCTGCTCCTCCTCCTCCTCCTCCTCTTCCTCCTCCTCCTCCTCCTCCTCCTCCTCCTCCTCCTCCTCCTTCTCCTCCAACTCCCTCAAGCACATATTGGCTCGAGCGCGTCATTTTGGCAGCGGTCTCGACCCAAGGCCTCTCACTTTCCCGCAGCGCTTGAGGAGCAGCGGGCTCCCCGCCTTTCACCAGGCAGGCAGTCCCGCTGGCCAAGAGAGGTTGGCAGCATGTCCGCAGTGCGCCCGTGGAGTGCGTGCAAGAAGTGTGGCACATATGAGTGGAATGATGCACGACTCAAGGCGGACTGCAAGTGCAGGAAGTGTTCGTCGAAGGTGAAGCTCCACAAGGGCAAGCCCGACGGCAAGGGCACGGTGGCGGCGCTCATGGGCGCCCTGTCAGCGCCGCCCTCCGTGGAGACGCTGCTGCGCCAGGCCAGTCAGCTCGCCACGGATCCTGCGCAGCAGAAGGCGCTGGAGCTGCAGGCGCAGGAGGCGGCGAGCAAGGCCAAGGCCCAGGTGCCGACGGCCGCTGCGGCGCCAGCGCCTGCTGAGGCGGTGCGGCGCGCCGAGGGCGCGTGGAAGGACGCGAAGCTGAAGTACGACCAGGCTGCAGCTCAGACCAGTCGTTGCAGGGGCAACCTGACGAGGGCGGATGCCAAGGGGGCGGACGCTTTGCGGAACTTAGCCTTGGCTGAGATAAGTAAAAGGTCTGCTGCAGCGGCCCTGGCGCAGGAGGTTGGTTTGTCCACTCAGGCTGACTCCAAGGCGCAGGGCGAGAAGCAGCAGCAGCACATGCAGGAGTCCCCCGTCAACATCGGTTTCACGTGGGACGAGTCGTTTTTCGCATCCCTCGATGAGATCGAGTGCGAGGAGGGCGAGCGGAACGAGTTGAAGCAGTTCGAGAAGGACCTGAAGGCGACACGCGAGACGCTGGCCAGCAAGTCGGCGGACATCTCGAAGTGGAACGCCAAGATCCAGGAGCTCAAGCGCGCCGTCGAGGAGCGCGCGGCCAAGAAGAGGAAGATGGAGGCGGAGAAGGGCGAGGGCGTCGGCGGGGGCGGCGCACCAGGGGCGACTGCGGCAGCGGCCGCGGCGCCTGGGCAGCCAGCCGCGCCAGCCGAGGCGAAACCCACATCCGACGAGGCGAAGCAGGAGATGGAGCGCATCAAGCAGGCGCAGCAGGCGGCTGAGGCGTCAGCGCGCACCGCGCAGGCGGCCAACGGCGCTGGCGCCAGCGTGTCGGCCTGACGTTCCAGCTCTGCCGATGGAGGGTCGACGCCTTCGGCACCAAGAGCAGCGGAGTCGGCAGGGGCTTCAGGCGAGGTTCAGCAGGGAAGTGAAGAGTGCATGATGTTCTTCGCGAACATCACCATGCTGGGGCGGCAGGCCTGGAAGTTCCTTTCCAGCAAGTCGCACCTAGACCAGTACCAGTTCATGGGGTTAGTCGAGACGCACCTCGTGGGGCGAGGGGCCACTCGCGACGAGTGGGCCAAGTGGGCTCAGAGCCTTCACTGGCGTTTCTTAGGCAATGGGGCACGTCCAACGGGCAACGGCAGCTCAGCAGCTGGTCAAGCTCGCGCATGTGAAGGAGGTGAGCTCTTTCTTGCTCACAGGTTTGTGGATAAGCCTCGTGACCCACCTAGTTTCTGCATTCCTGGTGGCGTGGACTTCGACGGCTTCATGGCGGTCACGGTACACCAGCAGGGGTACTCTTTCGTGCTCATTGTGCACTGCGGCTACTGCTCGGTAGGCTTCGGTGGTAACAACGTGGGGCGCATGTCGCGCCTAGGCGCTTTTGTTCGCTGCTTGCAACTGCCATGGGCTATCGTGGGTTACGGGAACGTTGATGTAAGCCAAATGTTAGTGTCGAGGTATCTCAAGAGGTTTGGAGGGCATGTAGTGAGAGCGCCTGTGCAGCACACGTGTGTCAGCAGTAAGTGTCAGTCGCGCGTAGATTACCTTGTAGCTAGTTCGTCATGTCTGCCATGTATCAAGTCAGTCGAGGCGGTAGAAGCCGCCCCATGGAAACCCCATTGTGGGTTAGCCATCGCTTTTTGGCAGTCAGGGTTGCAACTCATGACTCGTTCCTTGTGCGTGGCGCCGCGCATGCCCCAAGCGAGCAGGCCAGTGACGCAGCCCACCCTGGCTTCGAAGTCTCATCCGGCTAAACAGGAGCAGGTTTTTCGTCGCGAGATGGCTCGTGAGAAAACTAGGGCTGCGTGTGATGAGTTGTTTTCCGATCTCCTCCAACCCGAGCCCGCCCGAGCCGCCTCTGGGGACGGCGAAGTTTCGTTCGAGGCCTCTGGGGGCGCTCTTAAGGTTGAACCGCAGCAGGCGGTCGGAGAGGCGATCGAGGTTGTAGATTTTTATTTTACTTCTGAGCTCGAGGAGGAAGAGGATCCCTGGGCCGACGAATCTTCCTTTGGTCCCGCGGGGTCTGTTAGAAACTGTGCCCGGGTGTCGAAGTCGTCTTCGCCGTCCGCTCAGATGCCTGGGCTGGGCCCCGCGCAGGAGTGCGCTGAATCCAGCGTCTCAGGATCCGCGTTTCACAATTCCGTGTCTGAATTATTGGGGGGGAGTGTAGTCCGAGCCAGCGATCGCCCTCAGGGGTCTGATGTCAGCGGAGCTGGCACGAGGCTCCCGAGCTCCACTGCTGGTGCCGATGCTGCTCCTTCTTGCCGCATCTCTTCTGCTACGTGGTCCGCGGCATTGGCTCAAGCTTCTTGGGAACCACACTCGCTTCGGCAGGTCTGGCCAGCAATGCGGGAATCCCTTGCTTTTGCGGCTGGACGGCAATTCATATTACATGTTAGCAGCACATACTCCCCGTGGGTCAGCACAGTCGAGCGTGCCACTGCTGCGCATCATGGTCAAGAGGCCTCGAGAACATCCAGAGCGCGAGGTTCTGATCTTCGAGTGGTGCCAGCCAAGCAAGCAGCTCATGTTCGCATGCAGCCCGCGGCTGATTCGACGGCGGCTTGGTGGAGTAGTTTGCGCGCCATCGCGCAGAAAGTATTGCGTCACAGGACGCGTCAGAATGGAGCTGTACAGGTGGAGCATATTTGTTCAGCTTTGGGAAGGTTGTTGGATGCGGCACCAGAGGCGGTTTCAAGTTTAGCAGTCACAACCTCGAGTGCGGGTTCGTGGTCTTCGATTGTTTCGGAGCTTCGTGGGCTACGAGAAGCTATACTCGAGCGTCTTCAGCATCTGGAGGCTTGCGCTTTCCGCGGTGCTCAGCGTGCGCATGCTCGGGCTGCTTCCAGTTCTCTTCGAGACCTTCAGGAATGGATTGCGCCGGTGGATTCTATTGGTGCCGTGCATCGTAGCATCAAAGATCCACCACCTCAGGTTGATGAGCTGCGTGTTCAGAAGGAGGGAGAGGCCGAAGTTTTAGTTCACCCTGTGGACATCGTGGACCACAAGGTGGCCAAGTTTCGGGACCTCTGGAGATCTAATTCTTGGTCTTATCAGGAGATTATGGATGTTTGTGATATGACTCGGGAGCATGCGCGAGTGGAGCAATTAGAACCATTGGCTGTGGCGGGTTTGCGCCATGCAGCTGCTGCTATGAAGCCCAGAGCGGGGTTCGGCATCGACCAGATGTCGCAGCTGGATTTTGAGAGGCTGCCAGATTGTGCGCTCGCAAAATTGCGTGAGGTTTATCGCTTGGTGGACGAAGGCTTATCATGGCCATGGCAGGTGCTCGCTGCTATCGGTCGCCTCTTGGGTAAGAAATCTGGAGGCGATCGCGTCGTCGGTTTGATCGCCATGTTTTGTCGGCTGTGGAGTATGACGAACGAAGGTCAAGTACGGCAGTGGGCTCTTGACGACGAGCCTATATGAGACGCTGCTGTGTCTAACAACAGTGCGTTGCGTGAAGCTTATGTTCGAGCGCTCGAAGAAGAACTGCATGTTCGACTGGGTGTTCCACCTGGGCACGCGCTTGTTGATGTGCATGCTTTCTATGATAGCACAGAGTGGCCACATTTAGCACGCGGTGCCCTTCGGCTGCGATTCCCTCCGGCAATGTTATCCTTGGAATTGCAGATTTGTTTGGGTTTGAGAATGGTGGCGCAGGTTTCGGCTTGTTCGCTCCCTTTTCAACCGACGCGATCGGTGGTGCAGGGTCTGAGGAATGGAACCAGCTTTGCTCGCTGCGTGAGTTATTGGGTCCTTCATCGCTTGTTCACAGTTCATCCATCGCTATCTGAGCGCCTATGGATAGATGACCTGTCCATGCGCTCGGTCGGCTCGCGGCGACAGGTGCGTCTCATGTTGGTCAAGGGAATTTGCAGCGCGGCGGAGCATATGAGAGTCCAGGGCGCGACGATTTCCCCAAAGTCGACGGTCACGTGCTCGCGCAATGCCGACGCGAAGGCTGTCGTCCAGCAGCTGAAGCGCAAGGGCTTTGTGGTGCAGGGGGCTTTGCAAGCTGCATATTTGGGCGTCGACCTCGGCGGGGGCCGAAGGCGCGCTCGCGACACGGCGCGGAAGCGAGTCGTCAAGTCGAAGCCTCATCACTCGAAGCTTCGACGATTTGCACGCGCGGCTTGTCGTTATGTGACGGCGGCGAATGTACAGCGGGCTGGACCCCAGGCCGCATCCGTGCACGGCCACCAGGTACATGGCTGCTTCGGCGACTCCATGGTGGTGCAGCGGCGCAGACTTGCAGCAGCTGCGAGTTCGGCGCGGCGAGGTCGTTGCACCACAACGCTTCTGGAGTTACGGTTGCCTGGATCGGATCCAAGCCTTGCTTTACCGCGGCAGAGTATCGCTCAATGGTTGCAAGTGTGGAGGTCAGAGCCTCGGCTGCATTCTGGTACCCAGCGAGTGTGGGATGATGCAGTGCAGTTCTTGTCGGCGATGCCCGAGGCTCAGAGATCTCGACACATCAGAGGACCTATTTCGACGACGATTGCTTGCTTATTACAGGCGGGTTGGTTTCCATCCTCAGCTGCCGAATGGGATACCACGAATGATCGTGCTCAAGATCGACACGCTTGGAACTTCTCGTCAGCTGAGATCGTTGGCCATGATCAAGTGGCACCTCTTTTGGATGAGTTTGTGGAGTCGCTTGCTGCAGAACAGTGGCGAGAGGCAGCATAATTATATTGTGGCGAGGGCATGGCTGGTGGTGTGGATCGCGTCAGTTACCGGCAGTTTCTATCGTGTCTGGGACAGGCGTATAAAGGGAGACAGTTGGTTGAACTCATGATATCCATAGCCGTGGGCGGTTCCTGGCCTAGTGAACGGAAGTTTGTTGCGAAGCTGAAAGGTTGTGTATCCAGCGTTTGTGATCGATGCGAAGAGTCAGTGGAAACGGCATTTCATCGGACGTGGAAACGGCCTTTTCAGATTCTGATTATTTAGTTGCGAGAGCTGGCGCAGAGCGAGAGAGAGCGACATGTTTCTGGACCAGGGGCCTCATCCCGTCCGCTTGGACGTTGGCGCCAGAGCCCGCACAGGCGCCGCAATGGGAGGTGGGCAACATGAACCACCTTCACAGCGGATGTCTGGGTTCAGGAACAAGGTCGGCGCCGCTACTTGTGTTTGGTGACGCTTCAGGCGGTGCCGAGTCACGAGATGCTCGTCTCCGACGAGTTGGGCTGGGGCTCGCTGTGCTTGATTCGTTTTCGCCAGTGTCCTTGGGGCCGTACATGTTGGGACCCTTGTGGGAACCTCAGTCCAAGCAGACGGTGCCGAGGGGTGAGCTTCTGTGTCTGGCTACAGCCATAGAGTATTCAACGGGGGTGCTGATCGATGTGGCCGACAATGATGAAGTCTGTCGCGGCTGGTGGCAAGCGAAGTATTCACGACCTACGGGCCAGAATGCTGACGTCTGGAGGACCATTCATGAGCTCCTCCTGCGCCAAGGCCGCTCTCAGGCAGATGTGATTGTGCTGCAGGTATCTTCTCACTTGTCGCCGACCGAGTACCTTGGTCGTGGCATTGCGAGCTGGCTGGTGCAGGGGCAACGAGGTAGCAGATAAGGTAGCAGAGGCTGCAGCTGGGAAGTGTCGCATCTCAGAGCAGCATCGGGTTCGAGTGCTGGCAGTGGAGCGCGATGCGGCGCATGTTCGGCGACGGCTGCTGCGCGCCGCCTTGCTGGTCCTCAGGTTCGAGACCCAGCAGAAGCAGGAGGCGCGGAGAGTCAGGATTGCTGAGGGTTTGCCTCCAGGTTTTCCTCCCCCGCCTCCTCCCCCTCCGCCTCCTCCCGCTCCTAATATTGTTACACGCTTCGCGACGGCACATCGTTTAGGTGAAGACGGGAGGTCTTGCACGGTGTGTAGGGGTAGTGCGTCGAGTGCGCGTGTGGAAGCCTGGCTTGAAAGCGAGTGCACGCCCCTGGAAAATGTGAACGGTAGGATTTCGAGGCTCCCCCGAGGACGATGTGTACATATTGCTGGTTGTTGGGCTCACCTCTCGCATGCGTTATATTATCACGTGTCTCTTGGCCTATGGTACTGTGCTGTGTGTGTGTGTGGCTATTTCGGCCAGTCCCAATTGAGAGGACTCGGAGTGCCGTGCAAGCCAGCTCTCATCACCAAGAGTCGTCGAGTATATCTTGACAGAATTTCACGTGATCTTTTCCCCAAGGTTTAATGGGGCGCGGAGTTGTTATTGGCATCTGTCAAGGCGGTAATCCTGGTAATCCTCCTCCAACTCCAACTCCAATTCCTCCTCCTCCACCTCCTCCTCCTGATCCTCCTCCTCCTCCTTTTCCTCCTCCTTCTCCTCCTCCTCCTCCTTTTCTTCCTGCTCCTCCTCTTCCTCCTCCTCCAACTCCTCCTCCTCCTCCAGTTCCTCCTCCTCCTCCTCCTCCTCCAACTCCAACCTCCTCCTACTCCTCCTCCTCCTCCTCCCCTCCTCCTCCAATTCTCCTCCTCCTCCTCCTCCTCCTTCTCTTCCTCCTCCTTCTCCTCCACCTCCTCCTCCTCCTCCTCCTCCTCCTCCTCCTCCCCGGGTTGTCCTTATAGGCCTCCTCCTCCTCGGGTTGTCCTTATAGGCCTCCTCGGGCCATGGCAAAATCACGAAGGGGAGGTATCCGTTATTTTTCTGCCTTCGGGGCGGGTATTACCGGCCCTCGGGGCCGTCCAAAAGCGACTCGGGACGAAAGACCAGCCCAGGGAACGGATCCACACCGCTGGGGGTCCACGTCGTGAGTAATTCATGACGTCGGGGGTCTGGGGACGGTGCGGGGACAGGGAGGCCAGCCTGGTCGGTCCCTCTTGACCAGCCTCGAACTTGTCCCTATCCCTAGGATTTGGCAAGGTAACCCTTAGGATCAGCATCGCGAGCAGGTGATGCTCATCATAGGGACAGGGATATGTTTCAGGCTGGTAACCTCTGGCCATCGAGAGCAAGTCGAAGAGGGGATCGACTACATACTCAACAAGTCTACGAAATTGGTCTAAACTGACTGTCCAAGAATCTAACAAGTATACAATCATTGGTCAACGCAATCAACACGTAGACAGGAATCAATGAAGATTTGCTCCAACATGTGGTTGTCCGCCGAGTATACAAGAAACACGTAGAAGGTTTGTAGACATGCGGGACCTGATGCGTATTCGTGTCGTAGATTCTGCGGGGAAATCAAATTTGGGAATTATCAATGATGCAGTCGATCCCCTATCAAGACGTGGCCTCACTCAGGTCCCCGCCCTTGGTTTATAGCGATCATCATTCTGGGCGTTTTTTGGTTAGATACATCTCTGCAGAAAAGACCCCCTCGATCCCGCACATCTTGGGTCTTCCTAGCTGAGGTCCTCTCCCAATGAGTAAGGGGTACTTTTCTGCTTATCATCTGGGGTGCCCACACCTAAAGAAAATCACGCTGGGCGTGAGGGCTGGGTCGCTGTTTCACTGGATGCTACCAAGCTCCAGGTCGCTCATGCACGAGTCTGCCACCTAGAGGTCTTTCGACGCGCTCTGGGCCAGGCAGGGTAAAACTTCATGGTGACCTCTCTGGAGACCTTGACGGCCTCTGGGGATCTCTGGACCCAGACCCTCGACGTCATGTTTTTTTCATAACGTCGACCCCCAGGACCCATTCCCTGGACCGGTGTTGCATCCCGAGTAGTTTTTTACGGTTCCGAGGCTTGGTAAAAGGCCCCCAGAGGCAGAACATATAGAAAACCATCCCGTCGTGATTTTTTATTTTTCGAGGGGGTCTGGGCCCACGGACCCCTCCATGACTTCGTGGGACCTCCAGACGCCTCTGGGAGACAGGGCGCCCACACTGGGCCAGGGCAGATATATGGTCGGAGGACCGCGCGGTGCAGAGCCCGGTTTTGTCCGTCCCGACGTCGACGACGCATCGCCGACGAAACGGCGACGAGGTACGATTAAGCCGGGCAGGTCCCCCTACAGCAGGAGTATTCAAAAACAGCTTAAAAGTTTTTGTAAAAATCTGGGGACGACTCCCTTACTATTTTTTTCTATGTTTGAATATTTGTTCCCTACCTAGGCTCTGCCTCGAAGGGTTCTTACTCTCTTTGCTTAAAGGGCCGGGCAGTGCTAACCGCCCCGGGCGGTTCCCCCAGTCCCCGCCCCGCGGTTCCCCCAGTCCCCTGGGAGCTTTAGCCTTAGCTTTAGCTTAGCTTTAGCTGTAGCTTTAGCTTTAGCTTAGCTTTAGCTTAGCTTTAGCTTAGTGTTAGCTTAGATGTAGCTTAGCTTTAGCTTAGGTTTAGCTTAGCTTCAGCTTAGTGTTAGCTTAGCTTTAGCTTAGCTTTAGCTTAGCTCCAGCTTAGATTTAGCTTATATTTAGCTTAGTGTTAGCTTAGCATTAACCTATATTTAGCTTAGCTTTAGCTTAGCTTTATCTTAGCTTTAGCTTAGCTTCAGCTTAGTGTTAGCTTAGCTCTAGCTTAGCTTTAGCTTAGCGTTAGCTTAGCGTCAGCTTAGTGTTAGCTTAGCTTTAGCTTAGTGTTAGCTTGGCTTTAGCTTAGCTTTAGCTTAGCTTTAGCTTAGCTTTAGCTTAGCTTCAGCTTAGCTGTAGCTTAGCTTTAGCTTAGCTTTAGCTTAGCTATAGCTTAGCTTCAGCTTAGCTTTAGCTTAGCTGTAGCTTAGCTTTAGCTTATATTCAGCTTAGCTTTAGCTTAGCTTTAGCTTAGCTTTAGCTTAGCCTTAGCTTAGCGTTAGCTGAGCTTTCGCTTAGCTTCAGCTTAGCTTTAGCTTAGATTTAGCTTAGCTTTAGCTTAGCTTTAGCTTAGCTTTAGCTTATATTTAGCGTTAGCTTCAGCTTAGAGTTAGCTTAGATTTAGCTTAGCTTTAGCTTAGCTTCAGCTTAGCTTCAGCTTAGCTTTAGCTTAGCTTTAGCTTAGTGTTAGCTTAGCCTTAGCTTAGCTTTAGCTTAGCTTTAGCTTAGCGTCAGCTTAGCTTTAGCTTAGCTTTACTGTTACTACTAATGCTGCTTTCCTAGGGGGTCCAACTCCTAGGTAGGGTCGCACTGAGATAATTTGATTATTTACTCGTCATCCAAAGTCCGCCTGTACGAGGGCACGCCCGACCTGAAGGTACGACGCTCCGACCCCGTCCGCTCGGTCCTCTCTGGGCGGCCTCAATTTCATGGACGGTCTAGCTGCGTGCCGCCCCCTCGCAGGTCTAAACGATACCTTGCCGCCAATGTGCGGTGCCAAGCGCACGCTGGTCGCCGCTCCCATGCACACCGGGGTAGGCAGGCGGAGTGCGTTTTCTGCGCAGATTCAGACGCCGCCTCGTCCTACATCACTGGGCGCCGCCAAGCGCGCAGGTTGCCATTTGCTGCGCATCTGTGCGTCTTGCGGGGTGCCGCGACACGCCAGTCCAAACGAGACCTCGTCCTCAACTGGTGATTCCTGTGCCCCGTTGGGAGCGGAGGAGGAGGAAGGGAAAGGGTGGGGGAAATGAAGGAGAGGAGGATGTAGAGGAGGAGTAGGAGGAGATGGAGGAGGAGGAGGAGGAGGAGGAAGAGGAGGAGGAGGAGGAGGAGGAGGAGGGTGAGAATGAGGATGGGTAAGAACGGAAGGATGAGGAACGAACGAGACTAACGAACGGCTTGCGAACGGGCCACAAAACGGCCGTGAAATTGATGGCGTGTGGGCGCTTGGGCAGACCAGGCAGATGTTGAATGTGTTACGGATGCTGAACTCCTTGGTTTGATTTCGATATGTCCAGTTTTTTTTCTACCGTTTTAAATTCGGCGTGTTGGACATCATGTCTTTTCAGAGCTTCTAGGCCCCAACAAGCAAACCAAATACGCTACAACAACGAATCATTGCTTTCCGCTTCTAGCTGCGGTTTTTTGGCGTATTCAGACCAGCTGGTTGCATTGTTTACCATCGCCGTATACGCACTCCTGGCGTGCAGTCGTCCGCATATGGGGCGTTCCAAAAAGAGCCTTGCCTTCAAGGGTCGAAGGAGCTGTCATGCCTTCCGCGGCGGAAGGACGGCGGAAGGTCGGCGGAGGGAAAACCAGGCCGCCTCCGCCGGCAGACGCAGGCGGAGGCCCGCGGAAGCTCGGCGGAAGGCGGCGGGAGTAAGAGACGTGCCCCCAAAATGGGGGACCCAAAAACATACACCACCACTACCACCTCCCTCGTCCCCTCCCTCTCCCAGGAAAGGGGGGAGGAAGAGGAGGGTAGAGGAGGGAGGAGGAACCGACGTGGTGATGGTGAGTATTCCTGGGGCCCCCACGAGAGGTAAAGACGTTTTTGGATTCCAGATTTCTGAAACCGCCCATACAGTCAACGCGCCTAGTAAGAACGCGTGCCTTCATCGAGGGTACCCTTGAGTCCTTGCCTCTGCGGCCCGTCCTTCGCCGTTTTCACTGGCCGCCCCCCGCCCCAAAAATCTAACTTCGGCCTCCAAGGGTCTTGCGTCCTTACCATCCGTCCTCAATAAACGTTTTGACTGTGTCTCGATTGCCACTGCCACTGCTCCTTCTGCGCTCCTCTGGCCCTCGCTGCTGCATGGCTGGGGCGTCAGGCCTGCGGTGGCCGCCTGCCCCCTCCCCGTGGGGCCCATTCTCAGGCCTCCCTGCCTGCTCCGGTCCTGTGTCAGACCAGTCTTCGGGCGTTATGTTGTGTTTTGATGTCGGTGTGTTGTTGTTGTTGTTGTTGTTGTTGTTGTTGTTGTTGTTGTTGTTGTGTTGTTATTTTGTTGTTGTTTTTGTTGTTGGTGTTGTTGTCGTTGTTGTAGTTGTTGTTGCTGTTGTTTTTGTTGTTTGTTGTTTGTTGTTTGTTGTTTGTTGTTTGTTGTTGTTTGTTGTTGTGGTTGTTGTGGTTGTTGTGGTTGCTGTTGTTGTGGTTGTTGTTGCTGTTGCTGTTGCTGTTGCTGTTGCTGTTGTTGTTGTTGTTGTTGTTGTTGTTGGTTGTGGTTGTGGTTGTGGTTGTGGTTGTGGTTGTGGTTGTTGTTGTTGTTGTTGTTGGCGTGTTTGGTTCTGAGAGGTCCCCGCCCACCAGGCCACCCCAGCCCAACCCGAAGGCCCCGGTTTGCCCTCCGTGGGGGATGGGTCGGGGAGCATTGAAAAGCACACGAGGCCCGTACCCCCCCCAACCCGAAGTTCGGGTCTGCGGGTTGGGTCGGGGTGGTCTGGTAGGCGGTCAAGAGAGAGGGCGGCGGCAGAGTCCAGACATCGGGAGCGAAGGCAGCAGGGAAGGCAAGGAGCAGCCTTCGGCCAGAAAGCAGGAAGCGTTCTGACAGGTGATGCTGCCCAGCTACGGGCCTGCACACGCGAAGCAAACGGAGCTGAGAACGCTATAACACCTTCGCGTCTAGCGTTAAGTCGGGCCTGTCCCCCTGCAGGGGGGTTTTCGACGAAAAATAAGAAATACCCCAACGATAATCAAAACATAGTCCAAAAATAGTCTGGGGACTATGTTTAAGGATGTTTTTTTTGTTGTTACCTTTTTGGTGTATGTTGGAGGTATTTTTTATGTTTCGTCGAAAATCCCCCTGTAGGGGGACACGCCCGACATACGGTTACCGTTCTTAGCTTGCCGAAAGCCCAAAGCGCAAAGCGTTAAAGGAGCGCCCAGTGCGTTTCAAGAAGAACCAAGCTGAACTCGCATGATCGGCGACGGCGGCATCATAAATAAGGAAACAAGCAGCAGGGAGGACGAGGGGGCCAATGGCGGGGAAACGAGAGCAAAATTGACCGATCAGCGAGCAACGCGGAGAGGACAGGAAAGCGAGCGAGAGAGGAGGCAGCATTGCAGGAGCCGCGCAGCAGCAGGGGAACGGGAGAGAGTAGGATGAGGATGCGGATCCCGCAAGATGTTTCCATTTTCTAGATGCTGGCTTGGGAAATGGGAAACTATCTGTTTTCGTTCTCCATGCGTCGGAATGCAGGTGTGGCCAGAGTTCTGATTCGGCAGGGGACGTGTGTTGACTCGCTGGCTCGGGCCTTCGACCTTGTCCTGATTCGAACGAGCCCGTGCCATTCTCTCCCGACCTGCCCACGAGAGTCCATCACATGTTGCCTCTTTGGATGTGGCGCAAGGGTGCAACATGGAGCGGAGCGGATGCGTCAGCGGCACCGCTCCCACAGGCCGAGGCAGGTAGACGCTCTCACTGCTCACGGGGGCCCCGCGAGGTGGGCCGTGCTCCCAGAGGCCGAGGCAGGCAGACGCTCTCACAGGGGGGCCCCGCGAGGGGGCCCTTGCCTTGCAGACGGCCGGGGGCAGCCCCGTGCAGAGAGCCGGCCCCGCAGGCCAGCACGAGGCAGCCGCCCGGGCGGCTCCGAGACGACGTCAAGGCGGGAGGGCTCCCCCTTTTGTCGGCTGCACGCAGGAGTTGCCCTTCGCCAGAGTAGCCTTTGGTGCGGCGGCACCTGGGGGTCCCATAAGGCTGAATCCGATGCGGCATGGCGGCGGCTTGCGCGCTCGGGTCCCTCCTCCTCTTCCTCCTCCTCCTCCTCCTCCTCCTCCTCCTCCTCCTACTCCGACTCCTACTACTACTCCTACTCCTACTCCTGCTCCTGCTCTTCCTCCTTCTGCTCCTCCTCCTCCTCCTGTTCCTCCTCCCCCTGCTCCTCCTCCTCATCCTCCCCCTCCTCCTCCTCCTCCTGCTCCTCCTCCTCCTCCTCCGCCTCCTCCTCCTCCTCCTCCTCCTCCTCCCGCTCCTCCTACTCCTCCTCCCTCCTCCTCCTCCTCCTCCTCCTCCTCCTCCTCCTGCTCCTCCTCCTCCTCCTCCTCCCTCCTCCTCCTCCTCCCTCCTCCTGGTCTCCCAGCGCCCTCCGAGCGCGGCGCACCACAGGTCACTATTGCCTCTTGGGTCACTCCTGCGTATGGCCGGCCCTTGGGCGGCAGAGTGTTTGCACGGGGCGAGACGAGCCATCGAGCAGTGGCGAGGCGTACTGGCTCGGCCCACCAAAGCCTGTTCTAAGAACCTCTTGTGGCCTGCACGAAAAATTTCCGGGGGCCCCCAAGCGGGGTGGTGACTGCACCGTGCGTCGAGTCGGTGAGGATTCGGGGTCACCGCACGGTTTTGGGACTCGGGTCGTTCTCCGAGGATGTCTCGGGCGACAGGGGCATCCGAGGTCCCAAAACCGTGCGTTGACGGACCGTGCGGTGAGGTCTTAGGGGATTTCGAGGTCACCGCACTGTTTGTCACCGCACCGTTTCGGGACTCCAGAGATATATTTTTAGAACGTTTATGGCTGAGACTGCTTTGGTTGAACACATCGGGCTCCTGTTCCAAGAACATGTGCTTTTGTTATTCGTGCATTTTTGGGATTCCAAGAACATGTCGTAGTAGGTTACTAGGAATTGCGGGACGGTCGGTTCCTGCTCAAAACCAGGCACGGTTGCTGATGCAGCAGGGGGAATGCGTCGCGGGCTTCGTTTCGGTGGGCCCAGCAGAGCGAGCGGTACAGGAGTGTGCATTTCAGGGTGGTGGTGGCCCCACTCTCACAATTCTAGACGCTTCGCGTAACCCCACCAGCCCATCCAGAAACGATGCCCAGAGGAAGTGCCTCGACCAGGGAAGTGGGCAGCACACAGAGGAAGGGTCCCCCAGTGAAGGCCTCTTGGAGCGTCTTGGGGGCCTCTTGGCGGACGCCTCTTAGAGCGTGTTAGGTGCTTCGGAGAGCTTCTTGGGGCCTCTTGGGGTTTTCTTGGGGGCCTCTTGGAGGCCTCTGGGGCGCCTGTTGGGGCCTCCTGGGCGCCTCTTGGGGCCCTCTTGAAGCGTTCCTGGGGGCCCTGGGAGCGCTCTTGGAGCCTTCTTGGGCCATCTTGGAGTCATTTTGAAGCCTCGGATGGCCATCGGAAGCGAAAAGGCGAGAACGCCCAAACTATGTATTTCCTTTGGTTTTGGAAGAATGTTGGCCTCTTCGGGGCCTCCCGGGGTAGCTCTTTGGCCATTTGGAGCCATCCTGAAGCAGTATTGGGACCTCTTGGAGCATCGTGGGAACCATACTGAGGCATCTTGGGATATCGTGATCCATCTTGGAGGTCATCTTGGGCTCTCGAAGGCGCTTTTGGAGTCATCTGAAGCAGTGCCCCCCCAGGAGGCCCAAATGTGGCCAAACCAGTAGTAACATCAATTTTTTTGGCATTCTCGCCGAGGCCTCTTGGAGCGTCTTGGGTGCCTCTGGGGGGCCTCTTGGGGCCTCGTGGGGGTCTCTTGGGAGCCTTTTGGGGCCATCCTGGGGACCTCTTGGGGGCTTCTTGGGGCCACATGGGGCCATCTTGGGGCCATCTCGGGGCCAATTGGGGCTTCCTGGGCGCCTCTTGGGGCCATCTTGGAGGAGATCGATCACAGGAGGGGGGGTCCAAATTAGCCTCCCCCCCATCAGGAGGCCAAAATGGGGCCAAAGCCATAGTAAAACAAATGAATGTGGCTTCCTCGCCGAGGCCGTTTTGGACGCTCCAACGCGTCGCGGAACCCCCCGTCCAGGTCCAGGGGAGGGGGCAGGGGGAGGGGTCAAGACACCCCCTAGATAGCAAGTCGTCTAGCTCACTCCCACCCGCCCTCCCAACACATACGTAGCACCCGAGCCTGGCCCGAGCCGCAGCATATTCAGCAGCTTTGGATGGGCAGCTACTGGGGGCGAATCCGCCGCCGCCGCCGCCGCCGCCGCCTCCGCCGCCCGCCGCCCGCCGCCCGCCGCCGCCGCCGCCGAGGCTGTCCGCCGCCGCCGCCGCCGCTGTCCGCCGCCGCCGCCGCCGCGCCGCCCGCCGCCGTCGTCCGCAGCCGCTGCCCCCGCCGCAGCCGCCGCAGCCGCCGCCGCCGCCAAGTGTACTGTCTAGTTTTTTGACAGGAATGGTGGGGGGTGGCCGCATCGGGTTCGCTGCGCATGCTACGAATTTGGAGGCAGACTGTGTTTTGTATTCTTTTTTACAAGGGATGGTGGGGGGGGGCCCTCATTGACTCGGGTTGGCTCCAAGTCGCCTGGGGGAGGGGGTGTATATTCAGAGGGAACAGTGACAAACGCCTCACCGAAGGGGAAGAGGAACTCCCTAAACCACCTACGCCCAGAGGGCTGGTGGGATTTACCACATGTTTCTTGTCTAGCTTGTGCGCCGTCCGGCAGGACTGGAGGAGAGCAGGCGGGAAGTGCAAGACACAGGGCGTAGGACACAAAGAGGGGAGCTGATTGAGCCGTGCTCGGGTTGGGGAGACGAGGCCGATCTTGAGCGAGACTTGTCTCATGAGCCACTCGGAGATGCTCATATACCTCGTGCTGCTGGAGAGCTGATGGACGGGGCAGGGAGGGCGTGGCAGAAGAACGCTGTGAAGGACGAACTTGTTGTCTGTGCCGCCAAGTGGCATCCGGTCATATCGGTGAGTTGCAGGGGCGCGTGATCGTAGCATACGTTAGTGGTGGTTTGCGCTCGACCACAGGAGGCAAGCGTCGGATCGCGACATTGTTGAGCAGCGTGTGCTTCATTGGCGAGAGCGCATTCGGCACAACTACCATCCAATCGTTCCTTCCGGCCCCCATCCCCCCGGAGATCCGACGTCGTGTCGAAACTTACCCAGTGACGTATTAACCCTATCCCAAGCCCCTGCAAGACCACGGGGTGGGTAACCGAAAGAGGCCGCACTCCGCCGGACCCCACCCCAAGAACACATGCGAAAGTGGCGGCAGTTGCGCAGTCGGCAACGCCTAGGAAAGGCGACGAATTGGGATCCGCGTGTTGGGCAGCACTCCGCTAGAAGACCCCCAGGAGCTCAAGACTGCGGCGAAAAGCTGCGCAGTCGGCAGCGCCCAGGGAGACTGGGACAGCCCTCCGCGAGACCGACGGAGGCAGCGACAGTGGCGCAGTTGCCAGCATCAATCGAGGAAGAAAAAACGCCATACACATGAACTTTTGGCGCTCCGCGCGGTTTTCTTGGATCGGTGCCTGAGGCCCCCTGGCGGCGCCTCCAGCGCCGCCCCAGGCGCGCTCCGCGCGCCAGGGACGGGGGTCCAGCGCAGATCCAAGAAATCCGCGCAGAGCGCCACAAGTGTATCTTTATGCCGTTTTTCCTGGGCCCGGGAGATCTCTGCTGGACCCGCCAGGAGCCCACGGAAGTGGCGACATTCGTCAGGCGATCGCAATTACGGATCACGGGGGCGTGGATTAGCGACGGGTCCCGGTTCCGTGGCGGATTCCCGCCGCCGAACGAGGCGGTGCCAGCCGCATTTTGGGGAGGACGCTTCCCCCGATCCATGGATTTGGCGACCGCGCGCCAAATCTCAAGGGAGGGAAAACCACCCGGACCCGATTATCGCCGTTTACTAAAGGGCTTTGGGCTTTTACGAAACAGCCCAGCCCTGCTGAATTCCTTCTATGGGTGCGTGTACTAAACGAGTTCGCGCGCCGGGGTGATTTTTTTGTGGGGGGATTATTTGCTCTCTGAAATCCAGGGATCGCTAGTACATGTTTGCGCGCCCCCAGCACTTGTGTAGTCGGCAGCGCCCGTGGAGAGGCGAGGTCTCCCGTGGCCAGATCTGCTTCGGGCCACACCTTCCGCTGGGCCCCCCCGAGGGGCGCAGCTGGAGAGTGGCGACAGTTTGCGCACGCACTCTTCGGCAGCACCTAGGGAGGGCAGGGTGAGGCAGCGAGGGGGAGGAGGAGGAGGAGGAGGAGGAGGAGGAGGAGGAGGAGGAGGAGGAGGAGGAGGAGGAGGAGGAGGAGGAGGAGGAGGAGGAGGAGGGAGGAGGAGGAGGAGGAGGAGGAGGAGAGAGGAGGAGGAGGAGGATGAGGAGGGGGAGGGGGGGGGGGGGGGGGGGGGGAGGGGGAGGGGGGGGGGAGGGGGAGGGGGAGGACAAGTTAGGTGCGCTCGCGTCAACATCTGACATCCTACCCCTCCCTCCCATCCCTTACCATGGCGCTGATTTTCTCTATCCGCGGACGCGTGTCGTAGCGGACCTGTGGCTCCGCGCGCGTGTGCGTAGTGGGTGGTGGTGCGCGTGCGTGCGTGCGTGTGTGCGTGGTTGTGATTGTTGTGGTGGTGTGTGTGTATGTGTGTGTGTGTGTGCGTGTGTGCGCGTGTGCTGTGGTGTGACGTGGTGTGGCGTCTTGGGGGCTTGGTGGTGGGCCAGGTGCGTACGTGCGTGATGGCGGTGGTGGTGGTGGTGGTGGTGGTGGTGGTGGTGGTGGCGGTGGTGGTGGTGTGTGTGTGTGTGTGCGTGTCTGTGCGAGTGTGCGTGTGTGTGTGCGTGTGTGTATGTGTGTATGTGTGTGTATGTGTGTGTGTATGTGTGTGTGTGTGCGTGCGTGCGTGCGTGCGTGCGTGCGTGCGTGCGTGCGTGCGTGCGTGTCTGTGTGTGCGCGCGTGTGATGTGGTGTGACGCGGTGTAGCGTGGTGGTGGTGGGTGGGGTAGTGCGGTGGTGGTGGCGGTGCGCGGTGGTGGTGCGCGTGCGTGCGTGCGTGCGTTGGTGGGTGGAAGTGGCGGTGGGTGTGCGTGCGGCGGGGCGGGGCGTGGTGCGGCGCGGTGGTGGCGGGCGGATGGGCGCGCGAGAAAGAGGCCCGCGCTGGGGCGAGAACGCCATCCTGAACGACGGAGGCAAAACACCGATCCGAAAATGAGGCCCACGCTGCAGCGGGAGCACGATCCGGAACGATTCGGGAGCAGAAATGAGGCTGGCGCCTCAGCGAGAGCAGCATTTTGAAAAAAAACGCAGGCGAAAACCCAACTCCGGGGAATCGTGTGTGTGTGTGTGTGTGTGTGTGTGTGTGAAAAAACAGTACGCGGGGGGGGGGCGAATACGCAAAAGACGTCATCAGGGGAAGGGGGAGAGTAGTATTCAGATTGAGTCCTTTGGAGGAGGAGGAGGAGGAGGAATGAGGAGGAGGAGGCGGAGGAGGAGGAGGATGAGGAGAGGAGGAGGACTGGGAGGAGGAGGAAGGAGTGGAGATGAGAGGAGGAGAGAAGGAGGAGGTGGAGGAGAGGAAGGAGGAGGTGGAGGAGAGGAGGAGGGGAGGAGGAGGAGGAGGAGGAGGAGTGAGGAGGAGGGGAGGGGGGGGAGGGAGGAGGAGGAGGAGGAGGAGGAGAGGAGGAGGAGGAGGAGAGGAGGAGAGGGGGGAGAGGAGTGGAGAGGAGAGGAGGAGGAAGAGGAGGAGAAGGAGGAGGAGGAGGAGGGGAGGGGGAGGGGGAGGTGGAGGGGAGGGGAGAATGAGGAGGAGGATGAGAAAGGATGAGAAGCGAGGAGGAGGAGGAGGAGGAAAGGAGGAGGAGGAGAGAAGGCGGGGCCATCGGAAGTGTGAGGAGGAGGAGGAGAAGATGAGGAGGAGGAGGGGGGAGGGAAAAGAAGGAGGAGGAGGCATCGAATCAGAGGAGAGAGGAGAGGAGAGGAGGAGAAGGAGGAGGAGGAGGAGGAGGAGAGCGGGGGTGAGGCATCGAAGGAGGAGGCGGAAGAGGAGGAGGAGGAAGGAGGAGGAAGGAGGAGAGGGGGGGGGAGCAGGAGGCGAGATAGAAGACGAGAGGGGTGGGACCCAGAGCCCCTCGCGGTGTGAGACAAAAATCACGACGGGAGGCTGTTGGCCCGGTTCGGCCTCTGGGGGCCCCTTCCGGACCTCGGGGCCGTCCAAAACACGACTCGGGACAAAAAATGCTGGTCCTGGGGAAGGGGTCCAGACTTCGGGGGATCGACGTTGCGAGCAAAAATCACGACTTCAGGGCTCTGGGGAGGAGAATCAAGCGGTGTCCCAGTCCAAACCCAAGAGATCCGATGTCGCGATTTTTACCTAACAGCGAAGACTGATAGGTTTCTAGTGGGGTCAAAAGAGAGCATCTCGACTCCCCAGGGGGGTCCGGGCAGGATCCGGGGAGCAGCCGATCGGGCGGAACCCGACGAGGGCCGGGCTCTTTTTAAGCAAACTATTAAACACTTCATGGTCCTCGAGTCCCCAGAACTCCATTTCCAGACCACATTTTGAATGCCCGGAGCCAACTGTAGGCCACTTCGTGCTCTTCGAGTCCCCAGAACTCCATTCCTGGGCCACATTTTGAATGCCCGGAGCCAACTGTAGGCCACTTCGTGCTCTTCGAGTTCCCAGAACTCCGTTCCTGGGCCACATTTTGAATGTCCGGAGCCAACTGTAGGCCACTTCGTGTCCTTCGAGTTCCCAGAACTTTATTCCCGGGCCACATTTTGAATGCCCGGAGCCAACTGTAAGCCACTTCGTGTTCTTCGAGTTCCCAGAACTTTATTCCCGGGCCACATTCTGAATGCTGATGCTGAGGCTGAGAATGCTGAGGCTGAGGCTGAGGCAGGCTGAGGCTGAGGCTGAGGCAGGCTGAGGCTGAGGCAGGCTGAGGCTGAGGCTGAGGCTGAAGCTGAGGCTGAGGCAGGCTGAGGCAGGCTGAGGCCGAGGCTGAAGGCTGACTGAGGCTGAGGCTGAAGCAGGCTGAGGCTGAGGCTGAGGCTGAGGCTGAGGCAGGCTGAGGCTGAGGCTGAGGCAGGCTGATGCTGAGGCAGGCTGAGGCTGAGGCTGAGGCAGGCTGATGCTGAGGCAGGCTGAGGCTGAGGCTGAGGCTGAGGCTGAGGCAGGCTGAGGCAGACGCTGAGGCAGGCCGATGCTGAGGCAGGCTGAGGCTGAGGCTGAGGCTGATGCAGGCTGAGGCTGAGGCAGGCTGAGGCTGAGGCCGAGGCTGAAGGCAGACTGCGCACATATACATATACATACATGTACATGCACGTACACATATACATATACGTGACTGGTCGCCTGTGCCTTGAGCCTGTGACTGGCTCCCTGTACGGCTCCCTGTACGGCCCCCTTCTACGGCTCCCTGTGCAACCAGTCACAGACACAGGCAATTGCTGCTGCTACTGGTGCTGTTGCTGCTGCTACTATCCTCATCATCATCATCACCATCATCATCACCATCATCATCATCATCATCATCATCATCATCATCATCATCATCATCATCATCTTCATCATCCCCCCCGTAGCCTTCTTGGCTAGAGCCCTGCTTTCGAGGACTTCCTTTTCAAGGAACTGCGCAGCGCCTACTGTACACCTTAATGCCAGGACGTGCTGGTCGTTTTCAGTCTAGTGGCGGTGCTCCTCAGCCTGCTGCATTGAACAGCGGTGTTCCTCAGCCTGCTGCATTGAACAGCGGTGCTCCTCAGCGTGCTGCATTGAGCGGTCCTCTGCAAACGCTCGTCGAGGACGCTCGCCGAAGCGAAAGAAAAGAACGTCCGAACAAGAACGGGCCGAAAACAAGTTGGCCAAACGTTTCTCGGACCATTGCGACAGCATCCCCAAAGACGTTTTGCAGGAATTGCGGGCCCTTGACAGTGCTTTGTCCTCAGAGTCGCGCGCCGTGCAGGAGGTCGTGAATGCGATTCGGGAGCTCGGCCGGATACCAAAGCGAAACAAAGGAACATCCGAAGAAGAGCGGGCCGAAAACAACTTGGCCAAACGTTTCCCAGTCCACCAGGACAGCATCCCCAAAGACGCGTTGCATGAATTGCGGGCCCTTGGCGGTGCTTCTCAGCCTGCTGACGACGAGCAGCTCGTCGCGGAGGCCAGTGACCCTGAGTATTTGCTTCCAGAAGTATACCCCGCAGCACTGCGCGCAAAAAACGCTGCTCTTATACAAACAGCTAAAGAGCTCCGCTATTATCCCAAGGTTAGCAGAAACATCGTGCGCTGGTCCAAGTTGTGGGGCGACATCGGGCAGCAGGAGCCTGCGGTGGAAAAGCTAGTGAAAGATGTGTTGTACTTCGGACGCCTCCCGCATCACATAAAAAGCCGACTACCGAGCCTCAGCGTCGCGAGCGCCGGCTGGCACAGAGAATCGCTGCTCGCAAGAGACAGATATCGGATGCCCTCTGGGAGCTCATAGAAATTCATTGTGCAGATGTAGTCACCGTCGCTGGCGTGGGCGAGGATGAACTTTGCTTTGCTTGTGGCAGAATTCTGAAAGACAGTCCGAGCACAGTGCGCAGCTTGAGTTTCATTCATGATTCAGAAAACGGTAAGATTCATGCTCCCACAACTACGCAGTTGGCGCTGCTAGCCAAGGCTTGCCCTAATCTGATTGAATTCAGAGTGGAAGGCGCTCTCTTCGATGGAAGAAACCTACATTATGCTGTCAAAGCAATTGCACGAGCTTGCCCTCAATTGTTGCGACTAGACCTTGGGGGCAACGACATCAATGGTGGCGCACTGCAAATTGTGAGTCAAGCCTGTCCTCTCCTGGAGATCCGCGACGTCCAAGATAGTGGCATTGGTGATGTTGCCATGCAAGCGGTGGCGCAAAGGTGCGCCCGAATAGAAGAATTGAACGTGGACAAATGTGCAAATCTGACAGATGCGGCTTTCCTCGCAGTTGCGCAGGGTTGTCCACGGTTGCGTTCATTGATCATCTGGAGTTCCTCGCCATGCACAGACCGTCTTCCGAGGCCAAAAGTTACCGACGCCGCCATCTGTGCCCTTGCGCAGCAGTGCCCGCACATTGAAATACTTGAGCTGCGTGGGCTGGAGTCTCTGACCGACGCAGCCGTACAAGCAGTGGCTATCGGCTGCCCATCGCTGAAAGAGCTAGATGCAAGCTTCTGCTGTCAGCTGACTGATGCAGCGGCACAATCCCTTGTGCATCACAGCTTTAGTTTATCGATCTTGAAGTTGCGGGATTGCGCGACGATCACCACTTCTGGTGTCAGCGCTTTGGCGCAAATCACCGCTCCGCTGAAATACTTGGATGTTCGGCTCATTCAGTTATCGAGGGAGATCCTGTGTGAATGTGTAGTGTGTGGGCGAGACGCCGTGTGAGGGACCTCCGTACCAGCGTTGCTCCTCAGCATGCTGAGGTCTTAGTGCAGGTTGCACGTTCATGCAGTGCACAGGCGTTCCCTTTTCGAGTTGCAGGGCAGGGAGATGTGGTTGCATCTTGGCAGTGAGCACGGCGGTGCTTTTCAGTCACCTGCAATCTTTACTGTTTCGTCTCTGTGACAGCGTTGCTGCTCAGCATGCTGTGAGCGGTGCTCATCGACATGCTGTGGACTGTAGCCTCCGTGATGTAGAAAATATGTTCCTGCAGGTCCTTGCGCGCATGCGTTTCATTGATAGCAGTGTCTCGTTTGGAGATGCAGTTCTCGAAAGCAGTGAGTCGTTCGAAACTAAATCCATGGATAGCAGTGTTTCCTTCAGAGATAAATCCAGTGATCGCAGTGTCTCATTTGGGGCTAAATCCATTAGTAGCAGTGTCTCCTTCGGGGCTAAAATCATTGATGGCAGTGTCTCGTTTGGAATTAAATCCATTGATAGCAGTGTCTCGTTTGAAGATACAGTTATCGAAAGCAGTGAGTCGTTCGAAACTAAATGCATGGATAGCAGTGTCTCGTTCAGAGAGAAACCCAGTGATCGCAGTGCCTCATTCGGGGCTAAATCCATTGATAGCAGTGTCTCGTTTGGGGCTGAATCCATGAATGGCAGTGTCTCGTTTGGACGTAAATCCATTGATAGCAGTGTCTCTTTTGGAGATACAGTTATCGAAAGCAGTGAGTCGTTCGAACATACGTAAATCCATTCATCGCAGTGTCTCGTTCGTTCTACAACAGGAGTCCTACATGAATATTAGGTTGGATGCTTCTAGATATGCTCTTTCACATCGCTGTTCGGTTGCTTTGCCGGGATAATTTCAATGCGGGGTCCCCGGAAGTCTCGACCCATTCCCCAGGACCGGTTTTTCATCCCGAGTCGTTTTTTGTCGGTCGCGGGGCCCAGCCAGGGCCGCTAGAGGCCGAAAGTCGAGAAAACTGCCGTCTTGAGTGTGGAAATATGTTGGAGGTCTGGGGATCAAGCGGTGCCCCAGTCAAAACGGGCACCGGCAACAGGAGTTTGGGCTCTCGCTTGGCGCGGAGCCGCGCGCCGCTGGCGAGACCCCAGGGAGCTCACGCACGCGGCAGCGCTTTTGCGCACTCGGCGCGCCCAGAGGCTCGCGGCCTCGCTCGACCTTCGTGGAGCCCACGCGCGTGGCGACCGCTGCGCACTCGGCGGCGCCCAAGAAGGGCAATGTCTTGCTCCCTGACCCCCTCGAGCTATGCCAGCAATCACGACGGGGAGTTTTGCCACATTTCCGGCCTTTCGGGGCCATTACCTGCCTTCGGGACCGTCAAAGAACGCCCCAAAGCCGGTCCTGGGGAATGGGCCCAGAGCGTTGGGGGTCCACGGCATGAAAGATTCCTGACAGCGGGGGTCTGGGTCCGGATCCGCGTGGGACGACCGCTTCGCTGGAATTCCCGGGAGCTCACGAAAGCGGCGACGGTTGGCAGCACACCCATGGAGGTGAGGCCCCGCTTGGACCGGGGCACAGGGCCGGACTCCGCTGCCCCGCCCCCGACCGACGCTCACGGTGTAAAGGACGACGGCGGCGCAGCTGGCAGCACCCTGGACACCCCGGAGGGCGAAGTCCCGCTTTTTGATGATCTGGGTAGGACCGAACTCCCAGACCCCTTCGGCTCATGAACAAACTCAAGACGGGAGGTTTGTCCTGTGTTCGGCTTTTGGCGGCCCTCACCGGCCCCTCGGGACCGTTAAAAAACGGCTCGGGGTGAAACATTGGTCCTGGGGAATGGGTCCAGACCGCTAGGGGCCGACGTCATGAGAAGTCATGACATCGGGGGTCCGGGTGCGACCGCACTCCGCGAGACACCAGAGACGCAGAGAAGTGGCGACCGTCGCGCTGCTGGCACGCGCTCCGCTGAACCCTCCAGGAGTTCACGAGTGGTGGCATTTCTGATGGGCCTATTTTCCACCACCACTGCCATAGGTAGGAGAGGGAGAAGGAGGAGGAGGAGGAGGAGGAGGAGGAGGAGGAGGAGGAGGAGGAGCAGGAGGAGGAGGAGGAGGAGGAGGAGGAGGACCTCCTCGTCCTCCCTTCTCCCCTGTCCTACGTATGGTAGCGGTTGTGGAACATTTGCCCATCAGTTTGTGCTCTCGGCTGCGCCCGGGGAGGGCGAGATCTCGTCTGGATCCATATGTGAGGCCTCGCTCCGCTGGAAACATCCCAGGAGCTCTCACGAAGGTGGCAGCAGTGGCACACACTCGTCAGCGCCGAGAGAGGGCGAGGCCTCGTGCATATGCCCGCGCAGGACCGCATCGGCTGCACTCCAAATCCCTTATGCATCGACCCCCTCCTAAAAAACCAGACCCCCCTTCAAATGCGACCTAATATTCCGGACCCCCCTCTTCGACGGGGCGCCTTAATAAACCGGACCCCCTAAGCTCCAATCCAAAGAAAGCGCCCCAATAAACCGGACCTCCCCAGTTACAAAAAAGGCGCCTTAAAAAAACTGGACCTGGGGGAAGCTTAATAAGGGATTTGGAGTACCCCCCAGGAGCTCGCGATAGTGTTAGGTCCCGGCGTGTCCCTCTACAGGCGGATTTTGGACGAAAAATAAAACAGATTCACAACATGTTCAGAAATAGCAGAAACAAGTCAAAACATCGTCCCCTGGCTATTTTTTACGATTTTTGAATATTAAGTCCTCCTGTAGAGGGACAGGCCCGACTTAACGATAGTGGTGGCAGCTGCGCACCTGGCAGCGTCAAGGGATCTTCGTTTGTGAGGCCGCGCTCCACTGACCCCCGAGAGTTCACGAATGTGTAGACTTAAGTCGGGCGTGTCTCTCTACAGGAGGAAGATTCAACAATAGTCAAAACATAATTAGGGGAGGATTTATTGACCATTTTTTACCCTTCTCGCATATTTTTGTTATGATTCCTCTTTCGTCCAAATTGCGCCTGTAGGGGGACATGCCCGACCTAAGTGTACACGGCTGGGCAGGTGGCCGCACCCGCGGTGGCGAGGTTCTGGACCTGGCAAGCACCACACTCCGTTGGCCCCTCCACTCGCTCACGAACGCGGCGGGATTGGCCCCACGGGCAGCACCCGGGGAGGCGAGGCCCCAGGGGCGGTGCAGCTCAGAGGCAGTCGCGCGCCTGGCAGCACCCCCAGGGGGGGGGGGGGCAAGGAGATGCAGGAGGGCAATGGGGGCGAGCGCGCCGTGGCCCAGGTGACACACGTGACGTGCCCAGTGCGCCCGAGGAGCCCTGCGCTATGAGTCGGGCCTGTCCCCCCACAGGGGAAACATCCAAAAGTCATGGAAGAATCGCATGGGGACCATTTTCGTAGCCTGTTTGGACCATGTGGGGGTATGTTTTGCTTCTTTGTTTGGCCCAAGAGCCCCCTGTAGGGGGACAGGGCCCGACTGACGCCCGGCGCCCCCGTGTCGAGGGCCGGCCTCCGTCAAGACACCCCGGGGCCCGCGGGGGAGCTGCGCAGCCTGCGCCGCTGCGCCGCGCCGGCAGGCGAGGCCTCGGGCGCGCCCGTGTGGTGCACAGCTCGGCCGGGCCTCGGAGGGGCTCGGGAGCGTTCAAGCAGCGGCGAAGCGTCCTGGCTCGCCTATAGCCCTACCAAACAATGTTCTAAGAACCGCTGGTGGTTTCCAGGAAATGTGCTTAGAACGCTTCTGGCTGGGACTGCTTTGTTTTAACACATCGGGTTAATGTTCTAAGAACATTGCTGTTGTTCTTAATTCGAACATTGTAGGGTTCTAAGAACATTTCGTGGTAGGACTATAGGAATGCCGGACGGTCGGTCCCTGCTCAATGGATCCGACTAGGACACCGCTCCACTGGAGCCCCCAGGGGCTCACGACAGCGGCGACGGTTGCGCGCCGGCCGGCGCCCAGGGGAGCGACCCCCGCGGGACCCCCCACAGGCTCACGAGCTCGGCAATGTTTGCGCAACTGCCCTCAATCTTGCACAGGGCGCCTGGGTAGTGCGTCTTTGCACTTCGCTTTCCGTCGCTGCTGTCGCGGCCCCCGCTACGCTGATTGCGAACAGCTCCTACCTCGCTCCCCATACCAGTCTCGAGTTCCTGGTTTCGGTGCCGAGCTTGTGATTGGAGTGCACGCCGCTAGGGCGCTGGGATGAGCCGTGTGCGTAGGTCACCCTCCGCGCACAGCTGCCACCACTGCAAGATGGTCTCTCAGTCTGGGGGTCTCTCAGACGCGCTCGGGGAAGCGCCAGTTCCGAAGGCCCACCTGTGGGCTCCTCCTCCTCCTCCTCCTCCTTCTCCTTCTCCTCCTCCTCCTCCTCCTCCTCCTTCTCCTCCTCCCTTCCCTCCTCCTCCTCTCCTCCTCCTCCTCCCTCCTCCTCCCCTCCTCCTCCTCCTCCTCCTCCTCCTCCTCCTCCTCCTCCTCCTCCTCCCCCTCCTGCTCCTCCTTCTCCTCCTCCTCCTCTCTCCTCCTCCTCCTCCTCCTCCTCCTCCTCCTCCTCCTCCTCCTCCTCCTCCTCCCCCCCTGGTTCCTGGTCCCTGGTGGCTGGGAAAACCGTCGTTCTTAGCCCCCCCCTCCGGGCTAGTCGGCCCTGAGAGTGGGTCGATCAAACCAGGACCAGGGGACTCCTGGAGCACCGCTCCAGCGGCCACCGCCGACACTCGGGCCGGGCGAAAGGGGGGGATAGCAAAGGGGGGGTTTGAGCATCAGCTCACGTAGCTGATGTTCCCGGCGCCTCCCAGCACCGGGGGCGGCGATGTATCGAGGAATGGCCCTCTCGGTGAGGCCGAAACCAGCTGCATGCAGCACATTTCGTAACCCCCCCTTTCCCAATCCCCCCCCCCTTTCGTCCGGCCCGAGACACGCGTGTGTAGACGTGTGGGCGGAGATGCTTCTAGACGTAAACGCCCTCCCCCTAGTCGGCCTCCCTCCTCGCGCTGCTGCCCCAGACCCCCGTCGTCATGATTTTTGACATAAATCGGGGGTGGACAGAACCCCCAACAGTGACACGTCGATTAGTGAATTGTCCGTGCTCGGTTCTCGAGAGGGCGCCGTGGCCGTCAGTTTCCAGGCTTGCGCCCGCCAGGTTTGGGCCTCAGGTCGTTTTCACTAAACTCAGGAGGAAAAGAAACACACAGACACAAGTAATCGTCGACTCCAAGGAAAGTATGCAAAAATATGGGGGGGGGAGGACAGAAACCCCAAAAATATTGGAAAAATACTGGGAATATGTTCATTTGTGTGTCCTGGGGCCCCTTCATAAACCACGTTTTGCTAAAGGGGGGCCTGTCCATCCCCGAAAGTCGGTCCATTCGTTCTCGACCCCTTTCCCAGGACCGGCTTCTCATCTGGAGCCGTTCTTTGCCGGCCCCGAGGCCCGGCAGGGGCCCCCTGCAGAGGGCGCACGTGGCGAGAAGTTCCCCTGTCGTGCTTTTGTTTTTTCCTACCCCGAGGGGGCCTCGCCCAAGGCGGGCACGTCCCTACACGGGAGCATTCCTCGCAAATAGTAAAGAATAGCCCAGGGAATATGTTTTGACTATTCCTTTGCTATTTCTGAGTATGGCTTGGATCTGTTCTATCTTTCATCATGTGTTCATAGGTTGGATTCAGATTGGGATGTTTGATCAAGATTGGGATCATTTGTTCATAGGCTTGATTCTTTCCTTGCTATTTCTGAATCTGTTTTGAATCTGCTCTATTTTTCATCATTCGTTTCTAGGTTTGATTACAATTGGGATGCTTGAAACTTCTCGTCCCGAATCCGCCGGCCTCGCCGCTTCTGCCCGGCCTGCCCCCCCTCTCGCTCGCCAGAGGGCTCCACAGGGGCTTTTTGGGGAGGGAGGTATTCCAGGAGGGGCCCCCCAGGGGGGGGCCTCTCGGAGCCTCGCTCGCCAGAGGGTTCCACAGGGGCTTTTTGGGGACGGGATTCTCCAGGAGGGGTCCCCCAGGGGGGACTTTCGGAACCTCGCTCGCCAGAGGGTTTCACAGGGGGTTTTGGGGGAGGGGGTTCTCCAGGAGGGGCCCCCCATGGGGGGACTCTCGGACCCTCGTCAACACAGGAGGTGCGAAGCCCCCAAAACCCCCTCCCCCAAAGAACCCCCTCCCCAAAACCCTCTCCTGGAAAACCCCTCCTGGAAAACCCCTTCCTGGAAGACCCCGAACACCCCTCCAGGAGGGGGAACAACCCCTCCTGGCAGACCCCCATCCAGGAGATGGAGCCCCCAGGAGATGGAACCCCTCCGCGAAAAAAAAAAACCCTCCGGGAGAGGGAGCCCCTCCTGGCAGACCCCCTCCCCGAAAACCCCCGTGGGACCCCCCCCCCTCTGCTCGCGGGCGGGCAGGCCGACGTGGCCCCGGCCAAGCTGACGCTGTAGCGCGCGCGCGCCCGCGCCGCCGCCCCCCCGCGGCCGCCCCCCCGCTCCTCTGCAGGCGCCGCCCCTCTGCCGCTCCTCTGCCGCTCCTCCGCCGGCGGGCCAGCCGCCCCCCCCCGGACCCTCTCGAGCCACGACCATTGGGCGTCACGTACTGCCCAGACATCGGGCGTCTCGAAAAAATCGAGCCAAACATTTTTTTGTCATTTTCGGGCTCTCGAGGCCCTCGCCGGGCCTCGGGACCGTCAAAAAACTACTCGGGATGAAAAACCGGTCCCGGGGAAGTGCTCGAGAGGTCGGGGGCCCGTGTCTCGAGCCACGGCCATTGGGCGTCACGTAAGAGCCTGTTTTTTTAGACTCTGGCAAGTTGACTTGCATGGACGGGGGGGGGGCTGAGCCTGAAGCAAGCCGCAGACGACTTGCACGTTTGGGGGGGGCGCGGGAATCACGCAAGTCGGAAGGCACTTGCACGCTAGTATTCGCTTGAAGAGGGGCGAGGGGGGGGGGGGGGGGGCGAACGCCATGCAAGTAAACTTGCCTGAATCCTAAAAAACACACAGGCTCTAATGGGGGGATCATAAATGGGGGGGGGGCGAGGGTGGTCCGAAAAGGCACCCCAACGGTACCTAAGCGAGCCCCCTGGGGATCCGCAGGGGCCCGAAATGGGGCAGGAAAGGGGGCCGTTCCTGACCCCCCCAATGGGGGCAGGAAAGGGGACCGAAAGGGGCCCGAAACGGGGCAGGAAACGCGACATGACGGGAGGTTTCTGTCGGGCGCGTCCCTCTGCAGGATCGGGGGTGGGCAGACCGCCTACCCTGACCTCGTCGATGAAGGAACTGGCCGTTTTCGGTTCGCGAGAGGGCGTCGCGGCCGTCATTTTTGCGGGTCCGGGTCCGTCGGTTTCGGTCCCAGGCCGTTTTCATTAAAGGGAGGTTTTCTAAAAAGAGGTTTGTCCACCGCCGACAGGAGGAGTAGCCATAGTCAAGAAATAGTCTGGTGGCGTTTTTTAGAGTATGTTTGAGCCATGCTCTAGAAGATGTTTTGACTCTGTTTCCAGTCTTCGTCGAAGACCCCCCTGTAGGATGACATGGCCGACCTAAACTTCTTGTGAACTTGCGCCGGAGATATCAGTGCATGCAGACTTGCTGGTGCGGTTGGCCCTAGTCCAGTCGAGCGCCACCTGAGTGACGCAGAAACGGGGTCTTCTATGCCGACATTGGCGCGCGAATTGCCCGCGCAAGGTCGCGCTGAATCGCCCTCGGTCTCCAATGTAGCGTGCCCGCGCCAGTGCCCGCATAAGCCACCGCGTGAAGTCGCTACGTCATCTCGCGTGAGGACCGCTTTTGATCGTCGCCCACCTGGGGTCCTGGGGATTTGCCTCAGGACGCCCACTTTCTTCCATAAATCCGAGGCGGGCATTCACACATGACCACCGCCTGGAGGATCAATTTTCGGGGACCTCGACAGGCGGTGGATATGGATATGTTCGGGCCCCCGGGGGCCAAAATGTATCCATATCCACCGCCCGCAGGGGCACCATGGCGTCGTTTCCCAGGCGGTGGATATGGACAAATCCCCGCCTCGCAATAAAGGCTCATTTGAAGGCTGATTCGGCCTTCATGGAGGAAGGGGGTCATGGCGGAACGGGAACCTCGAGGGGTGTCCGCCGTTCGGTCGGTCCGGCTGCGTCGCAGTCGGTTGCGTTATCAGTCGCTTCGGAGCTGTCGGCTGCTGCTCGTCGTTGCGCCACGGCCTCCTCCCCGGCTGCGTTCGACCTATTCGGTGTCGGCCAGTTTCGCCTTCGCTCTCGCTGTCGCTTCGGTCGGTTTCAGGCCTGCGACGTCGCGGTGGACGGCCCCGGTCCTGGAGGTTCGTCGCTGTTTGTGGCCTCTACGGCCCCAGACCCCCGACGTCATGATTTTTCATGACGTCGACCCCCAGAGGCCTGGACCCATTGCCCGGGACCGGTTCTTCGTCCTGAGTCGTTGTTTGACGGTCCCGAGGGCCGGCAAGGGCCCCCAGAGGCCAGAAATAGTGACAAACCTCGTCGTGTTTTTTCCTGTTCCGAGGAGGAGGAGGAGGAGGAGGAGGAGGAGGAGGAGGAGGAGGAGGAGGAGGAGGAGAAAAGGAGGAGGAGGAGGAGGAGGAGGAGGAGGAGGAGGAGGAGGGCGAGCGGGCCCGGTGTTCAGGATCCGTTGGCGCTCTTGGGGACCTGCCTCCGCCATGTGGCAAGTTTCACGGCCCCCCTCGCCTGCCCTGCCCTCGCTGCTCGCCCTGCTCCGCTATCCTCGGGCGCTTGCCAGGCCCTCGTCGCCCCGCTCCGCGGCCGGTGTTTCGAGGGAGCTGGGCCCCGTTCGGGCGTTGCTAGAAGCACCCCCCGGCCCAAGGTACCGCCAGGCTTCTCGGCGTGGCCCAGGCGGCCTCCACGGCACCCCTCACGAGGCCCAGGGGGCCCCAGGGGCTCCAAAGTGGAGCGAAAAGCTGGGGGCACCGTGGGCCAGGGGCACTTCTGGCAACACCCGACCTGCCGCCAGCGCGCGTCCAGATGTGGCTCGCCTGCCTTTTGCCCCCCACCCCGCGTGGTCATCTGCCGTCGCGCTCGTCGGGCCGCACCATCGCTCGAAGGTGGAAAAACGCCATGAACAGAAACTTTTGGCGCTCGGCGCGGATTTCTTGGATCTGCGCTGGACCCCCCTCCCTGGCGCGCGGAGATTGCCAGGGGCGGCGCCGGAGGCGCCGCCTGGGGGGCCCAGCGCGGATCCAAGAAGTCTGCGCGAAGCGCCGCAGGTTTTGTTTCTGGCGTTGTTGCTTCTTCTTCTTCTAATCGCTGCTGCCGCGGCCACCCTCTGCACCCGCGTCCTCCCAGTCGTGCTGCTTTGACGTGTACCTTCGCGGGCGGCCGGCCCGGGAGGGGCAGGGGCCGCGTCGCGAGGGGGCTCTAGCGCTCGCAGCCGCGAGCTCTTCGAGGTGCAAGACCAAGGGCCGAGGATAGAAGGAGGAGGAGGAGGAGGAGGAAGAGGAGGAGGATGAGGACGAGGCGGAGGAGGCGGAGGCGGAGGCGGCGGCGGAGGCCGCGGCGGAGGAGGAGGCGGAGGAGGAGGAGCAGGAGGAGGAGGAGGAGGAGGAGGAGGAGGATGACCAGTGCAAGCCCAAGAGTCATCAACGATGTTGGAATAAAACCCCCCTCCAAGTTCCCTCTTCATAAGGCACAACAGCGGTTTATTTTTTCCACTGAGGGAACTTCCTCGTCGGAAGACAAACGTTTGAAGACCCTGCAGCATGCCAAAACATTGTTCTCGGGATTGCAACGCCTCGGATCAACCTGACTGTTGCGTCTTGACGATCCTGAACCGACCCAGAACGCCATTCCTGAGACTTCAACACCTCGAATCAACATACTTGTTGCACCCTCGTAATCCTGAGCTCGTCCAAGACACTGTTTCCGATACACTGATCATGGGAATCCGTGAAACTCTTGCGACTGTTGAGAACGAATGTGCGCGGCGCTAAGGCGAGAGCAACTTTAAAAGGAACCGCCCACAATCCATGAAGCGCTTTCACATTTTTAAAGCGAGTGCACGCGGCGCCAAGGCGAGAGCCACATCTTGAAAACAGGTCGCGCTCAATCCGTGAATCTCTTGCAACAGAAAACGAGTGTGCGCGGCGCTAAGGCGATCGATAGCCACATTCTGAAAACGACCCGCCCTCCATTCGCTTTTTGAGCTTCAGGGTCAGAAGAGGTGAGGGAGTCTCAGGCGAAACACCCGTCCCGCCCTAAAAACTGGCCTCGGGGTGCGACATGGAGAAAGGAGGAAGCTGCCCGCCCGGTGCAGGACAGAGGGCCGAGGATGTAGAGGTTCTCGAGCGCTTGAGGCAGCCCCGCTGACCGCCCTTCCTCCACCGTCCCCATCTCTGGTGCCACGCTTTCTCTGCTGCGCGCTGCATGAGACAAGCTTGGGGGGCTCGGGCCTGCTGCAACAGCGAAGAGTGAGAACGTGCAAGCATGCGTAAAAAAAGTTCCGCTGACTTCCACAGCCGGTTTTTGAACGCGTTGGAGCACCTTGTGGCCCCTCTGGGTTGCCAGGAGGCCGCGGCTGGCGTGATGTACGGTCGGGAACTCTTGGGAAGCGTTTCGCTCCGCCGGTTCTGGCCCACCGCGCTTCGGTGCGACACGCTATCCAGTTCGTGGTATTGAGTCGTCCACGTGCCGAGCTTCTCCGAGCTTCCCGTCCCGCGGAGCGGAGCGACACGCTAGCCACTCACAAGGCACAACGTGTCGATGTGGTTGCGCTATCCAACCATTTCCCGACGGTGGGAGCGTCGATAGACCTGCAGCCCCCCCTTGTTCTTCTGCAGAGTCTGCGGGGCCCTGCACTGCCAGAGAGCCACCACGGGTACGGGGCAGGCGGCGGCGCCTGGCGGAGTGCCTGGCGGGCCGGGCACCAGGGGCTCAGGATCCGGCGCGACGGCCCCAGGCGTAGGCTCCACCTGTCGGCGCCCAATCCCACTCTGGACACTCCGTGGCTCGGCTGTGTTTGTGTGGGAACGGCTGGGCGGGACGCTGGCGGGGCGCGGGGACCACTTCTGGCTCGGCGTCTGGGGCGCCGAAGGACGTGGAAAGACCCGGCGAAGCAAGCGGGAAGGACCTGGAGAGAACTTCTGGAGGACCGTCCGGAGAGCTTCCGGGCACGCGTATTGAGAAACGCTCAGACCGAGCATTCTGTTGGGGTGGAGGGCAAAGGGTGAGATCTGAAGTGCCGTTTTGATTGGTTTTCGAGGCTTGAGTCTGCCAGGGGCGAATCACAAGACGGATTGATTCTCGAGGTGCAAACGATTTCACCCTGAGCCCTCCATCCTAAGAGGATACTCAGTCAGAAGAGGTCCTGCAGGACACGCTGCGAGCTCAGGCAGGGCGCGCCGAGGCTCCCCGGGATCGGGCAAGGGGCCCCCCGGGCGGGCCCGTCGGGGGCAATCCTGAGGCACCCATGGTTTTTGCCGTGGGCCGGCCAGGCGTCCACCCCGGCCATGGCGGCTGCACGGTTCCCCGTGCTGGGCCCTTTTATGGGAAGTGGCCCGCCCGCCGTACGTCTCCGAGTCGCTGGATTCGGCGGTCGAATGGATGGGGGAATGCAGGCGGGCTGAGTGTGGTGAGGTCAAGGCCGAGCTTTGGCCGTCTGGGGGGGGGGCCTTTATGGACAGTGGCCCGCCCGCCGTACGTTCCTGACCGCCGGCTTCGGCGGTCGCACGGATGGGGGAATCCAGCCACGCGCAGAGGGGGGTGGGGGGAGGGGGGAGGGTCTCAGAAGCACCCCTGCTTCTTAGAAGGCGGGGCCTTATCTATAGATGCAAGGCTGGCGCCTTCTGAGAAGCAGCCTGCTTCTAAGAAGCCCTCCCCCCTCCCCCCACCCCCTTGTGCGCGCCGCCAGGGAATGCAGGCGGGCTGAGTGTGGTGAGGTCAAGGCCGAGCTTTGGCCGTCTGGGGGGGGGGGGGGGGGGGGCAGCTTCTGCACGTGCCGCTCTGCGGCGAGGCTGGATGCCGGAGCTGGATCGCCGCAGCTCCTCCTCCTCCTCCTCCTCCTCCTCCTCCTCCTCCTCCTCCTCCTCGTGCCCGGCTTCTCGTGTTCCGGAGCTTCCTGTCCATCCCTCCGCATCTCCCCCATCCCCTAGTTCCTTCTTCACCCCGTGCCCCCCACTTTTGCTCCCTCCGCCCCCGTCCCATCCCTCCGCCGCGCCGCCTTAGGAGTTGTCGGCGCGAGGCGCATTAGGCGACGGACGTACTCCTCGCTGCCCACAGTGACTCGGGCAGGTCAAGACGGCCTGCCAGCTCCTACTCGGGAGATGGCGTATGTTTCCACCAGCAGGGCAGCCCACGAGAGGGGAGGAGGATGGTGATGAGGATAAGTAGTTGTATGTGGCTGGTTAGTTTGACCTCTGCCCTCCTCGACATGGCTGGAATTGCGTCGACATTCTGGTTAGAATGCGAGCCAAGGACAAATCCGCGGGTCGATTCTGAGGGATGTCGAGGTGTCAGGGCAGTCGACGGTGGGATGTATTCGACGATGCGTGCCCTATGCTTGTGTGTGGCATCGGCCAGTTATGTTATATACGCACCCCTGGGGGCGACGATTTCACGATCGGTCTGATAGATTCGGCTATATCAGTGGTTCGATCCGATCGATCCGATCGATTCGGATGTATAAATGGTTCGGTCGATGTGCGATTGAGCGGTCGATGTGCGATTCAGCGCAGCCTTTTTTCAACCATCACTCAACAGCATTCGCAGTTTGAACAACCACCCCGATCCCTAAACTCTGTAAGGGGATGGTGGACACGAGACTCAAAACAACGGGATTAGCCAGATGATTGATCAGTCGTTTGGCCAAGCCCACGCCCTCGAGATCGTGACGTACTAGGCGGATGAGATTTTGGAAGGCGAGGGGATCGACGATTTGGCACAGGCCATGACCACGAGCCAATATTTCAATATTTGGCCCACGTCTTGAACATCACCAGTTCCCTGTCAGGGCAGCGGGCCATCGCCGCACGGATATGGGCCGGCAGGGCTTCGGATGGCTCACGGACGGCCCCCGAAGGTGGCCTGTGCTGGGCTCCGCAGGCCTTCGGGGCTCCACAGGGCAGCTCTGGGGCGGCCTCCGCACCGCGTCTCGGGGGGGGAGGCGGCGTGGGGGGGAGGGCACAAACCCAGACACCCTCGAGTCATGACAAAAATCACGACGGGATCCTCCTCCTCCTCCTCCTCCTCCTCCTCCTCCTCCTCCTCCTCCTCCTCCTCCTCCTTCTCCTCCTCGGAATAGGAAAAATCACGACGGGAGGTTTGTCATTATGTTTGGCCTCTGGGTGCCCTTGCCGGCCCTCGGGGCCGTCAAGAAACGACTCAGGACGACAAACCGGTCCCGGGGAATGGGTCCAGACCTCTGGGGGTCGACAGTCATGAGAAAAACATGACGCCGGGGGTCTGGGAACACGGACTGCCATGCAGGCCTGCTGAGGCCAGCCTGGGCGGCCGTCTGGGGCGTGTGCTCGTGCTGGGGCGTGGAGGCCGAGGATCTCGGGGGCCTGTGGTGGCTGGCCTGGGCCTCCTCCAGGGGCTGCCCGTGCGCAACGTCAGGCCTTTCCCATCCGGGGCCCGCATTCGCTCGGCGAGACCTGCTTTGGCGGCGCGCAGAAGGGGGTGGGGGGAGGGGGGAGAAGGAGGCTGCTTCTTGGAAGGCGCCGGCCTCACATCCAGAAAGGAGGCCCGCGCCTTCTAAGAAGCAGGGGTGCTCTTAAGAAGCCATCCCCTCCCCCCCCCCTGCGCGTGGCTGACTGTTGTGGCCGGCCTGGGCCTCCTCCAGGGGCTGCCTGTGCGCAACGTCAGGCCTTTCCCATCCGGGACCTCCTCCTCCTCCTCCTCCTCCTCCTCCTCCTCCTCCTCCTCCTCCATTCGCTCGGCGAGGCCTGCTGGTGGTGGATGCGTGCGTTCCCCCCTGCTCGCGCGGCAGCAGGCGGTCGGAACCAGCAAAAAAGCGCGCCGTGCCTCACGGCGCCGCCAGGAGCGCCCCCCGAGAGGATGCCGTCACAGGGGACGGCAGTCGCCTCCTCCTCCTCCTCCTCCTCCTCCTCTCCTCCTCTCCTTCCCCTCCCTCCTCCCTCCCCCCTCCCCTCCAATCCCCCTCCTCCCCTCCTCACTCCGCATCCTCTTCTCCCTCCTCCTCCTCTCTTCCTTCCTCCCTCCTCCTGCCTCCTCCTCCTCCTCCTCCTGCTCCTCCTTAGCATCCTCCTCCTCCTCCCCCTCTTCCTTTCTCGCGTCGTTGCCCTCTTCTCGTCTCTTTCAAGCTACGTTCACTCCTCCTCCTCCTCTTCCTCCTCCTCCTCCGAGGGATGAGGAACAAGGACCCGGGCCGCGGTCGCCAGGAGAGCAAGGCAGGACGGTACGACTCCCCGAAGGTGTAGCATCAAGGGGGGCCGTCTCCAAGCCAAGGGCCCCAGGGAACATCAGGAGAACGACCCCGGGCCAAAACTTATCCCGGGGACGGGGTCGAGAGCTTCAGGGGCCGCCGTGAACAAAGATCACGACGTTGGAGGCCTGGGGGTGGAGAGGAAGTAATGGGCAGGAGGGCGTAGGAAAGGAGCTTGACCAGGCGTTCCCCAGCCACGGCCGTGCCGTCGCTGTTCCTGTTGCTGCCGCTTGCGCTTCTCAGTGTCAGCTTCGGTGTCATGCCGCTTTTGCTGCTGCCGCTGCTGGCACAGTGTCCGCGTGAGCACGACGACCTCGGCATTTCAAGCCTGCGGGCCCGAACTCTGAAACGAGAGGGCACGTTCTCCCTGTCACTTCCTCCTAGCTGCGGAGTGGCCTTGTCGGCTTGCTGCATGAAGACAGAAGTTTCGATGTTGGCGGTTGTACCTGCTGGGTGCGGTGGCAGGATGGCGAGGGCTCGCAGTGGAACGAGCAATCGGCGTCCCGATTTGCAAAACCAGCGCGCGCATTCATGCGAACATAATGCCGACCGCCACTGGTGACGCGCTCGAGCATGCAAGGTTTCGTTGTGTTTCGCCTGTTGGTCACTCGCTTTTCACAGAAAGGCGTGCGAGGCGTGACCGATTGTGAAAGTGGTTGCGGTTGTTTCTCCTCTTCCGCTTCGTCCGCCTCCCCTCTCTCAACAAGGAGTTCGCACCGTTGATACTTCTGCACCTGTACCCTCAGTGATGGGTCGTAATTCGCCAGGAGGTGGGGGCAATAGTTTCATCAGCTGCGCCTGCTGGCTCGATCCAAGCATGCGCAGAGATGGGGATGATCCGGGATGCGCAGTAATAGATGTTGTATGGCACTGATCCGCGCGGTGATGTGCACAAGCTCCGTGTTGCCCGCAATCACGTTGGTGCTGATGGGCACGGTGGTGCTGGCAAGCAACACGGTGCGCTTGGACAGCGTGGCGTTCACGGGCACGCCGGTCCCCGCCATTGGCGATACAGTGTTCGCACACATCACAGGTCCTGCGGCGCTTGCAGGGCATTGTGGCGATGGGGGAGGGGGGCGAGGATGTTGCAGTGGCCCACGCTCGTATCTGAACCGCATGGCGGGTTTCACTCGTTCAAGCAGAACTGCAGGTCTTTCAACCACATTACTCACCGCAAGGTGCGGGGGGGACCGCGCTCGGGAAGCTAGTTCCTCCTCCCCCCGCGGGCGGGAAGGACACAATATGTTTGATCGCTTCGCTGACTCCGCCAGCTCAGGATGTCCCAGCGTGCGCGCTGGCCTTCGTGCGCGTTGCCACTGCGCTGCTGTTCTTGGGCCGCCTCTGGCGCCTCCTGGGCCGTCCCGGCAACCTGCTCAGCCCCTGTGGGCCCAGCCTGGGGCCCTCTGGCCTGGCCCACGGGGAAGTCAGGCGAGAAGCCCCGCGAGGTTCCCGGACCTTGTCAGCGCTGATGGGAGGCATGGGTTCCGATCCTAGGATCCTAGAGCAGCAACTCTTCAGGAGGGCAGGGTCTCGATGGCCTCCGTCCTGCTGCGATGGCTCCAGATCTCTCTCTCCCGAAGCTCCTGCGTCAAACCCCCAAGAAAGGCCTACAGGCGTGGTTGCTGGGTGGCCTTCCAGATTGGCTTCTCTCCTGGCCCCATGGAGTCCTTGATCAACCGGTGCGCTGGGGCCGCAGGCTTCTGCAGCGCCTCCCCCAGCCAGACCTTCCACCTGGACCCGGCGGCACTGCCAGCTGGATTGGTAGCGATGATACCTTTCTGGCGATGGCCTCATCCGAAATCTGCTGCAGGCTTCATAAGACATGCGGCGGAGGTGGCGAAGCCAACCAATCCACCTAGACAAGACGCAGCCTCCTGAGCATCGGAAGGGCCAAACGCCTCGGGCGGAATCTGGGCCTCCAAGCTAGAAGCCAGACTCCAGGATTGGGCAGCACAGGCATTTCGGGTCTCCATGAGCTCCTCGGAATGCGCTTCTGTGTCCATCATGCCCTGAAGAAAAAAACAAGGTGAGACGCCAAAGCCTGCCACAAGCGCGCGTGTCTGTCCACCATATTGGTCCCTGCAGAAGACACGAGCGCCAGAGGGACCTTACGAGCCCGAGGCGCCTGGCAACCGTCCACATCTTGAGGCAAGTCGGCTTCCGGAGCGATTTTGTTGCACAAGTGTAGAGCTCCAGAGCACACGCCCAGAAAGACGGATAGTATCCCCAAATGCGAGCTGCTGGCAGAGCAGCGTGCTGCTGGCCCGCCGGCTCAGCGCCGGCAGGGCTGGCGCCGAACTCGCCTGGCCCGGGGTGCCGAAGGGTTGTGGCACGTACCGTCGCCTCCTCCCAGGAGATCTCTCTCGTCTGAGGAAGATCCGTCGCAAAACGTACATACGGCCTTAGGAACCATAGCCCGAGGCCCCTCGATGTGCCTGGGGGAGTCCTCGATTACAGACTTGAGGGCGGCGTGCGTGCCCCGGGGGGCCGATGTGGCGATCCCGTCGAGAGGAACTGCGTGCGCAGGTGCAGGAGAGACGGAACCGCAATCGATCCCGCTGGCTGAACCTCGGGAGCCCTTGTAGGTGACTGCTTCTCCCGCCAATTGTTGCCTAAGCCCAAATCTGCGAGGCAACCAGGCCAGGCGACTGCCTCTCAACAGTTCTGCCGTTGCCCATTGCAAGACGCAGGGACCAGGTCGATCCCCAAGCTGGAAGGAGGACGAGGAGAGGGAGGAGGAGCAGGAGGAGGAGGAGGAGGAGGAAGAGGAGGAGGAGGAGGAGGAGGAGGAGGAGGAGGAGGAGGA